>JAKOGI010000040.1:595000-897500 GCA_029747015.1 Carnegiea gigantea
CTAATGCGAATTGGCTGAGCCCAGCATGCAAAGGAAAAGCCCGGATAACAGACAGTCCATTCAACGACCTAACCAGCTAAATCAAGCCAGCACCCTCAATATTCCAGCCCGTGAAAATAGGCCGAACCCCAGGCCTAGCTCAAATGGGGTCCCAACCGAGCATCTGGCCCACTCTAGATCACTGCAAATCCAGAGTGTGTGAAGGTCAATCCGAGTTCCTCAATTCCTGCATGGGAATGGGGGGATGAGAAGAATTGGCTTTGGTTTACAATATCCCACCTGATAAAAACACTGCAGCTAGGGGAAATATACGTGGGATTTGAGACGGCACCATGCAACCCTCAAGCGTCCCAAACCCTCCGGGAACGGAACGGGGCTGCAATGGAGATTTGCGGACCACCCATGGTGTGGGAAATGACAAAGGACTGGGGTCTCCCATGGAGACCATGCGAAGCTGCTAACCCCCTTGCGGGGTCCCTTTTATGAAAATTGTAATGAGCTCTCACAGGACTACAAAATTTCGGACACCAGAGTCCTTGCGCAGAATACTCAGGGCGCGGGAAGCCGAGATTTCTTGCATATGGTAAAAGAACATATACAAATGCAAGGCTCCCAAGTGGTTGTGGTGCCGGAAACACATATTAGTGGCTCCAAGGCATATGAGGTTTGAAAAAAGATCGGCTTCCGTAGGGTTTTTCAAGTAGATGCTCAAAGATACCGATAAGGCATTTGGATCCTCTGGCGAATGGAATCACTGCAAGTTAATATCCTGGAAGCATAGGAGCATTTGGTTACGGCCGAGATCTCGCCGGGAGAGGATAGAGGCTGGATTTTCACTGCTCTATATGCCAATCCACACCCTTTTACGAGAGAGGAATTATGGGTTGAATTGGAGGAGAGGGCCTCACAATACAATAAGTCTTGGCTTTTGGTGGGGGATTTTAATGAAACCCACAGCTTGGAATGAAAGGGACCACGGGGGGCCGATCATGGCAAGGCGATGTGCTAAATTCAACAACTGGATCGAGAACAATGCGCTCATTGATCTCAGGTTCTCGGGACCCAAATACACATGGACCCGGGGTCTTACACCAGAAACAAGGAAAAGCGCCAGACTTAATCGGGCTTCGTGCAACATGGATTAGAGGCTTAAATTTCAAGAGGGCGGCCTCAAACACTTGATGCGCAACCAGTCGGATCATGCACCAATCCTCATATCCACAGTGGCCTTTTCTCCACCGAATGGGGGCCCCAAACCTTTTAGTTTTCAGGCAGCCTAGTTGCTCCATCGCGACTTCGACAGCTACGTGGCCCAATGCTGGGAGCCAAATGATATGTCTGACGCGCTTCGTAAGCTGGCAAACCAGCTGAGCAATTGGAACAGAAAAGTCTTTGGCAACTTGCCACATTTGGGGACGGACAGAAGGTATATAAAGGCGGATGAGCGGATCGAAGATGGAGGTCCCCGATACTTGCTAAACCTTGAGATGAAAGTACGGCAAAAACTCGACGAGGTACTCAATCAAATCGAATTGTTTTGGTTCAAGGATGGAGTACATTCGGTATGGAAACCGTAAAACCCGATACTTTCATCTTAGCACCATTGTAAGAAGAAGGACGAATAGAATCGAGGGACTCTTGAACAAGGATGGCGCATGGGTCACGGACCCGTCTGAGTTGAAGAGTTTAGTGATGGAATACTACAAAAATTTGTTTACCGAGACCGGTGATCAAATTACCATCCCCCTCATCACAGAACATAGTTTTCTAGCCTCATGGAGAAACAAAGGGACGAATTAGCGAAGGCTCACAATCCGACCGAAGTCTAGAACTCATTGAAATGTATGCATCCTTATAAAGCACTGGGACCAGACGGTTATCAAGCCCTTTTTTACCAACGCTATTGGGGCCTCGTAGGGAAGAGCGTAAGTTGTACAGTGTTGGGACTTCTTATGGTGAAGTTATGCCGGAAACCATAAATCTGACCTTCCTAACCCTCATCCCGAAAATGGAAAACCCTCAATCAGTTACACAATTCCATCAGTTACACAATTCCGACCCATCGGGCTCTGTAACGTGATCAAAAAATTGGTCACCAAGGTCATTATGGAGCGCCTTAAGGGTATTCTCCCAGACGTCATCTCCCCGACCCAAACCAGCTTTGTTCCTAAGAGGCAGACAAGTGACAACACAATAATAATGCAAGAAATATTGCATATGATGAAGCAGAAGGCCTCGAAGGGCTTCATGGCGATAAAGATTGATTTCAACAAAGCCTACAATTGGCTTCGGGGGAGTTTTGTTAAAGATGCTCTGACTCAATAACAACACCCGCCATGCTTGTGGAAGTCATCTACCGGTGCATTTCGACATGCTCTATGAGTGTGTTGTACTGTTGTGGAATGGCTCACCCACAAACTCTTTCCAACCGTCATGCAGAGTACAGCACAGAGTACGGCAAGGAGACCCGCTCTCCCCGTATTTATTTGTTCTATGCATGGAACGACTAGTTCATATTATTGATGACACGGTTACCCAAAGGATTTAGAAGTCGATTCCTATCGATAAAGATGGCCGCAGGATCTCTAATCTTATCTTTGTGGATGACTTGGTACTATTCGTTGAGGCGTCGGTGGAACAACCCCAAATTGTCAAAGATTGCCTCCACATTTTCTGTCGCACCTCAGGTCAGAAGATAACCTTGGAGAAATCAAGAATCATTTTTTCGTCCAATATAAGCCAATCATTGGCGGAGAGCATTAGTGAGGAAATTGGTATTCCAAGTATGGACGATTTGGGCAAGTATCTGGGAGTCCCTACTCCTTCAAGGCGTGTCACCAAAGCGACTTTTCAATATACTATTGATCGGGTGGACAAACGTCTCACTAGCCGGAGAACTAAGTGCTTATCGTTAGCTGGACATATCACACTAACCAAGTCTACTCTTTCCTCCATTCCCGCCTATGCAATGCAAACTTATCGACTCCTGAGAGCAATTTGCGACGAGCTCGATCGGAAGATTTGCCACTTCTTGTAGGCGGGCTCAAACACCGAACGTAAGCCACGACTTGTAGCATGGGCCACAGTCACTAAACCCGTGTTAGAAGGGGGTTTGGGTATAAGACCCATAAGGGGGCTTAACTGGGTCTCCATGGCCACATTGGGTTGGAGAATGATACAGGAACCCGATTCGTTATGGGCAAGGATTTTGAAACACAAATGTTGCAAAGGGAATCAGAATCTCAACACTTTCAAGCCTGGCCGAAATCCTTCAAACGCGTGGAAAGGCATATGCGAAAGCAAATGGATCTTGGACAAGGGGATCATGCATTCCATTCGGAATGGTCACCGAACGCTTTTCTAGAAACATCGATGGATGTCCGAGCAACCCTTAGAGGAGATGACCTCTCAGCCGGTGCCTAAGGAGGACCAGAAACGGAGTGTGGCAGATTATTAGCAGGCAGATACGGCCTAGCGATGGGGGGCTTGCGAGAGACTGATTCTCGTTGAGAGCCTGAACCGCATATGATCCATGCAAGTCTACCCAGAGTCGGAAATCCAGGATGACTTATTTTGGGGAAGAACTAGTTCGGGATTATTTTCTATAAAATCAGCACTGGAGATTTTGGATGGTGACAGGCAGGATACTGATACGGCGAAATGGAAGCAAATTTGGAAGATAGAGGCACCACAAAAGACGAAAGTTTTCATTTGGCTCCTCCTGCACCATGCTGCGCTAACCAACGAGAGTAGGGTCAAGAGAGGTTTCGCATCCAACCCCAACTGTCTTATTTGCCCCAATAGGCTGGAGGACATCAATCATATTCTTCGAAACTGCGTCAAGGCCAGCGAAGTATGGCACTATTTTGATCAAGCAGAGCAAGGGATCCACGACTCCAATATGGGGCTACAAGAATGGATATACCATAACATAAACCACACGACTCATGAGCCTCACTGGCCAACGAAGTTTGCGGTTATTATCTGGTGGGTGTGGCGGTGGAGAAATGAGCATTGTTTCGGGCGAACACCATCTATCCCAGTGGATAAAATCCGGTACCTTTTCATTAAATTCGAAGAGACTATTAAAGCTCTGTCTATGGTTGAAAAATGGCTGGGCAGCCCAAACCGAGCCGACAGGAAATCCTAGTGGGCTGGGAATTGCCACCACATGGTTAGGTGGCATTAAACATAGATGGAGCTTCGGGAAGAACCCGGTTAAGGCGAGAGGAGGAGGCGCCTTCCGGAGCTGGAAAGGTGAATGGCTAGGCAGTTTTGCTAAAAATATGGGTACCTGCTCCTCGACAAGAGCAGAGCTTCGCACAGTACTTCGTGGCTTGCTTATTGCGGAGGAGAAGGGTTTCAAAAAACTCATGGTAAATGTCAACTTCATCGCTGTAATGGAGCTTTTAAAGGGAAATATGAAATGCATGCTAGGCACCAAGCGGTTATTGAAAGATGCCGAGGACTGTACAAGTTGACGGGTTGGGAGGTAGTAATCTCCCACTATTATCGGGAAGCCAATCAAGTTGCAGATGTCTTGGCCAATATAGGTGTGGAATTAGAGTGTGATTTAGTTATGTTCATCGAGCCTCCCAGAGAGGTGGCTGTCACTTTGTATGCAGATAGTGTTGGGGCGAAATTCCCAAGATTAGTTGTGAATAAATAAAAGAATATTTTGGGGCTCAACCCCTCTTCTGCACCAAAAAAATATATAATTTTATATATATATATATATATATATATATATATATATAATATATATATATATATATATATAAAATTATACAGACATACATACATATAATGTATATGCATATATGTATTCAAATAGACATATTCAAATGTGTGTGTGTCTGTGTGTGTATATATACATATACATACAAATATCATATATATACACACACACATATATATATATATATATATATATATATATATATATATATATATATATATATATATATATATATATATATATATATATATATATATATATATATATATATATATATATATATATATATATATATATATATATATATGTATGTATCTATATGTATATATATATATATATATATATATATTCATTTCTTTCATGCTCATCTAAAGAACTCAGATTGAGATCCGCGATGATTTTACCGTTGAAGACTGTCCCATAAAAAGTTGTGCAAAGCTAGGTGATATGTGTGTGTGTGTGTGTGTGTGTGTGTGTGTGTGTATAACAGCCCGGTGCTTCGCATTCACACAGGGTCCAGGGAAGGGTCGCATCCCAAGGGGTGCCTTTGTCAGTGGCTGATTCCATGGCTCGAATCCGTGATCTTTTGGTCACACGGAGATAACCTTACCGTTACTCTAAGGCTCGTAGGCAGCCTAACCTGACTTTATCAGTGGCTGATTCAACGGCTCGAACCCGTGACCTTTTGGTCACACGGAGACAACCTTACCGTTGCTCCAAGGCTCCCCTTCTTTTATATACAACCTTACCGTTGCTCCAAGGCTCCCCTTCTTTTATATATATATATATATATATATATACATATATATAAGAAGGGGAGCCTTGGAGCAACAGTAAGATTGTCTCTATGTGATCAAAAGGTCACGGGTTCGAGCTGTGGAATCAACTACTGACAAAGTCATGTTAGACTGCCTACAATTCACCCTTGGGGTGCGGCCCTTCCCCAGACCCTGCGTGAATGCGGGATGCTTGGGCACCGGCTGCCCCCTTTTTTATATTCATTTCTTTCATGCTCATCTAAAGAACACAGATTGAGATCCGCGATGATTTTACAGTTGAAGATTGTCCCATAAAAAGTTATGCAAAGTTGTCCCATCACGAACCCAGCTGGCCGGTGAAGTTCGGGTGTCTGGAGTGGTCATCGGATGGTTACCTGAGGTCCGATGGACTTTGGGTCTCCGGGAGCCGCCAGCCGCCCCTTCGCCGGTCGTCGGTTTGTTGGTTTTCGACGGGATCCTCTTGGTTTTCTAGTTTCTGTGCGTAAGGGGAGGCTTCTGGTCTTTGCCGATCAGGGGGTTGGGTTCGCCGGCTTTTTCTGTTGCCGCCAGCCAGCTCGATGGCGTTTTCCGATCGCCGGCGAATTTTCCGGCCGCCGGAAGCTTTCCTGCTCTTCTCCTCCGGCGCGGTTTCTCCTGTTTTGTCCTTTGGTGATGCTGTGGTCTCCGGCCAGCCACAGGTAAGTGGTGTTCTGCTATTCCTCTTGTTCTTTCGCCTCCCTGGGCAGTACAATTCTCGGTTGGGCAGTAGGGGCCGCTTTCCTTTTGCTCTGGTTTTCTGTTTCTTCTGGCTACGCTGCATTGCCTATTTTTTGATCATGTATGCCTCTGTGAGGGTGGAAGGGAAGGTCCTGGAGGTGTTTGGGGGTGATGGAGGCCTTTTTCCTTTTAAGGTTTCTGAGGCTAGTAGAAGGAAAAGGTCTTTTATCAGGTTAAGCTTCCAGGAGTTTCGCTGTTTGGCAGCACAAATGGTCAGATTTTGTTTCTCGAAGGGAGAACCATTGTGGTTCAAAGCTTTCAAGTGGGTTGCTTCAACTGAGAAAGAATAGCAAAGGTACATTCATTGTCCTTTCTCTGTTGGGTAACGGTGGGCAGGTTAGGTCAGTGATCTTTCCTAAGGGAGCTAAGGCAGTGGGATGGTTCAGGGTGACAGAGATTCTTAAGGAGACGTTGATTGAGGGTCATAAGAAGCCTCCTCCCCCACCAAGGAATGCTTCTTTTCCATCCAGAGTTCCGGTGAGTAGGGATAGGTCTTCTGCTAATACTGTGCGAGGTCTTCCGGGTGGCTCCCCTAATTCGCCTTTGATGGGGTGGAAGTGCAGGGATTGTGGTTCTTGGGATGTGTGTGCAGCTGTGATTGGTGAAGATCAAAATCTTAGCGGGGATGCGTTAAAGCATAAGGTCTCCTTCAAGGACAATGCTATTGATGCGATGATGCCTCCTAAGAAGGATGGTTCGAAGGAGCTTCTGGTGGCTCCATGTCCCTGTGTTAACCAATTCAAAGTGTTGAGAGATATGTTGGAGAATGATTCGTCATCTGAGAGGGAGTGTAACTCACACAGTAGCTCCCCGTGCACTACTTTGTGCGCCTCAAGGATCCCTGAATCACCTCTGAAGGTGGTGGAGGAGGAGTTGCATCCTACAGCTTGCTCACCATCTACTAGTGTGCTTGTTTACTCTCGTAGGAAGAAGTCCCGGAAGACTAATTTAGTCGCTTCTGAGGCGAGCTCTCCTAATGTGCAGGAGGTGGGAGGGCCTTTATCTTTTGAGGAAGCTCTACCTCAAGCCCACCCTCAAGAACTAGATGGTGCTGCACTACCCGGTGATTCTGACTCAGGGAATGTTATTGAAGGGTCAGCGTGGGTCTTGGAAAGAATGGTCTTTTTTTTGTAAGAAGATGGGTCTGGCCATAAAAGGTAGAGAAATAGAGTTGCTTTCTTTTCTTGCATCGTTGGAAGCAAATAGAATGAGAAGGGAACAATCGGTTGAAGATAGTATGGGGGATGAAGTTGATAGGGTTAGGTTGTTTTCGGATGGGGCCAGCCATTAATTTGCTTGCATGGAATGTAAGGGGGCTCAATTGTCCAAATAAGCGAAAGGATGTGAAGTGGTTGTTACGTACTTTTGCTTGTGATGTTGCTATTCTCCAAGAGTTTAAGTTGGAGGTGGTTAGCCGGCAGGTAGTGATTAGTTTGTGGGGTCGTCGACCGACTGAGTGGCTATACTTACCTTCAGTGGGTCGCTCAGGAGGCATTATTGTCATTTAGAATCCTCAAGTGTTGGAACTCGGTGAATCTCGCAGTGGGTCATTTTCTGTGTGCTGTAGGTTTAAGTTTCTGGAGGACAATTTTGAGTGGGGTTTGATTGGGGTATATAGGCCTAATGACGACTACTTGCAACGGGCTTTATTTGAGGAGTTGTCATTCTTTATGTCTTCTTGGGACATTCCATGGTGTTTGGGTAGCGATTTTAATGTCATTAGGTTCCCTTCAGAAAAATCCACAGGTGGTAGGTCCTCTTGGGCAATGATAGAGTTCTCTAATTTTATTGATTCTTGCAATCTAGTTGACACTCCTTTAGAAGGGGCTCGCTTCACTTGGTCCATCCATGAGGAGGTTCCGGTGCTATCTCGCATCGATAGATTTCTCTTTTCAGTTGAGTGGGAAGATTATTTCAAGGGGTTCATCAAGTTACCCTTCCGAAGATTACTTCGGCCCATTTTCCCATTCTTCTGCGGGTTGGGGAAGTCTCTAGAGGCAGACGCCCTTTCAAATTCGAGAATATGTGGCTTGAGGCGAATGAATTCGATGACCTAGTCAAATCTGTTTGGGATGATCAAAATGCTATTGGCCCTTCGAGTTTTATTTTGGCAAAAAACCTCAAATTGTTGAAGACCAAGCTTAACCAGTGGAATAGGGAAGTGTTTGGCCATTTAGAGTTTAAGATGGCTAGTCTGGTGGATAAAGTGAAGCGTTTAGATGAGAACGAGCAGCAACAGTCTCTCTTTGGGCAGATAGAATTGAAAGATTGGGAGTTAAAAGAGAACTCTCCATGGTGCGAAAATCTATTGATATCTTTTGGCGCCAAAGAGCAAAGCAACAGTGGATTGAGGATGGTGATCGTGATACCAAATTTTTCCACCAGGTGGCACATCGGAGAAGAAGGTTTAATGCTATTCACAAAATTCAAGTAGATGGCGAGTTTTATGCTGATACTGCTCCCGCCAGAAATGCGATTGTCAAATTCTATGAAAACCTGTGTCATGAAGATCAACCATCAAGGTTCTTTCTTCATGGAATCGCTTTTGCCTCTATTAGCCCTGAGGATGCTAGCGATCTTGTGAAATATTTTACTAAAGATGAAGTGTGGAAGGCCATCTCTGAGGTAGGAAACGAGAAAGCTCCAGGACCAGACGGGTTTAATATAGCTTTTTTTAAGCATTGTTGGCCTATTGTCAAGGGGGAGATTATGGGATTTTTTGCTAACTTTCATAAGAAACGTGTGTTTGAGAAAAGTTTAAATGCTACTTTTATTACCTTGATTCCCAAAGTGGCTGGTGCAGATGATATTAAGTCTTTTAGGCCCATAAGTTTGGTAGGAAGTGTTTATAAGATTCTTGCCAAAATCCTCGCGTCAAGATTGAGGAGAGTGGTTGGAAAAGTTGTGGGTCTATCGCAGCATGCCTTCGTTCCTGGCCGTCAAATTTTGGATGCTGCCTTGATTGCAAATGAATGCATTGATTCTTATATCAGATCTAGGATTTCTGGTATCCTCTGTAAGCCTGACATTGAGAAGGCTTATGATCATGTCTCTTGGAGTTTCCTCTTCATTATTCTTGAGAAAATGGGCTTTCCAATCTGGTGGAGGAAATGAATCTCCTTTTGTATTTCCACTGTGCGCTTTTCTATCTTAGTTAATGGTGAAGCGTCTTGTTTTTTCTCCAACTCAAGAGGCTTAAGGCAAGGTGACCCGTTGCCAACTTTATTATTCATTTTGGTTATGGAGTCTCTCAAGAGGTTGTTAATTAAAGCAGGTGAGGAAGGTTTCTTAAACGGCTTTCAAATTACTAATCCTCATTCCGAGGGTTTGTTGATTTCCCACTTGCTCTTTGCCGATGATATCCTCGTTTTTTGCAAGCCGGACGAGAGTAATCTGGGCTACTTAAAGTGCATCCTTCTTCTGTTTGAAGCTATGTCGGGCCTAAGGGTAAACCTCTCCAAATGTGCACTCATTCCGGTTAGTGATGTGCCTAATGTTCATGTGTTGGCCCTTTTTTTGGGTGCGGAGTTGATTATTTGCTTTCTTCATACCTTAGCCTTCCTCTTGGTGCTCCTTATAAGAGCATAGCCATTTGGGATCCAATTATTGAGAGATTTCATAAGAAATTTGCAGGCTGGAAGTCAAAACTTTTGTCCAGAGGGAGTAGATTGACTCTTTTGAGAAGCACTTTGAGTAGTCTGCCCATCTACTTCATGTTTTTATTCACCATCCCAGCTAGCATTGCTAGTCGGATAGAGAAGATCATGAGAGACTTTCTTTGAAATTCCAACGAAGATGGTAACGGCCTCCACTGGGTCAAGTGGAATGACGTATGCCATCCTAATCAGCAGGGTAGACTTGGCATAAGACCTCTTCGTGTTATGAATGAAGCGTTGATAACCAAGTGGCTGTAGAGGTTTGCTAAAGAGGATGGTGCCATGTGGAAAAAGGTGATTAAGGCAAAATATGGGATACATGCATTGGGTTGGTGGAGTAAGAAGAGTCCTTATCCTCATGGGGTTGGCTATTGGAAATGTATCTTCACAGGTCTTGAGCGTTTCAAATCTTTAGTGCATTTTGAGGTGAGGGATGGATCAAGGGTATTATTTTGGCACGATGTTTGGTGTGGGGATCGTCCTTTAAAGAATCTTTTTCCTGGTCTTTTTAGGATGGCTCGTCTAAAGAATGCCACTGTTAAAGAAGTTGTCTCTTGGAATGGTGACGTTAGCCACTGGGATTTGAATTTTGTAAGGAATCTTAATGATTGGGTAGAGGAGAGTGTTTGTAATTTGTTAGCCGTTCTTGCTAGGAAAAAGGTTCTGCACCAAGGTAATGATGAGAGTGTGTGGCCAACAAGTTTTAAGGGTTCCTTTACTATCAAGAGCTTTTGCTCCACACATTTTGAAGACTTGGACGGTTGTGTTTTTCCTGCCAAGTTCATTTGGAAGTCTAAAGCCCCCACAAAAATGTGTTTCTTTGCTTGGGCAGCCACCTTAGGCAAGATTCCCACGGACGATATACTTAAGAGTAGAAATTTTAGAGGTCCAAATAGATGCTCCATGTGTTTGGAGGAGGAAGAAAATGCGGATCATCTTCTTGTACATTGTCGGTGGGTCTCCTCACTTTGGGTTTTATCTCTCTCGCTTATGAGGATTAGTTGGGTTCAACCTTCTAATGTAAGAGATATGGTGGTGGCTTGGAGAAGAAAGATGAAGAAGAGCTGGGTCCGTCAAGTTTGGAGCATGATTCCTTTGGCTATTTGGTGGGCTACTTGAAAGGAGAGGAATCGCCGTATTTTCGAGGACAAGACCTTGTCATTTCAAGCTCCATTTTTTGAGGTTGTTGTATAGTTGGGGTGTGAGGCTTAGTGGTGACAAAGAGTTAAATTTTCTGGACTTTATCGATTGCATAATGGATGAGAGTTTAAGGAGCTAATGCCTTTGTTGTGCCCTTTTGTACATGGGTGACATCCCCTTGGTGTCCTTTTAATATACTTCTATGATTACTTATCCAAAAAAAAAAAAAGAGAACAGAGTATGCAGACAGAGTGCTATTGGGAGTCCACCAGAAATATTGGGAAAATACCTCCACATACACTAGCCATTGACGTGGAGCCATCGGACGCCATCACTTCTGAATTGACACGCACTGTATAGGGAAAATCATCTTCTGGAGGCAGTACAGCAAGAAGAGCCTTTTCTGCAAGTGTGCCTACAATAACACAAAACAAAGATGAATCTATGAAGTCATATGTTTCATAAGACATAGCAAATCTTGAGAAATAGATGCACAAATGTGTGAACCAGGAAGCAATTAAACAAAAATATGTTAGCAGAAAGTACAAAGAGTAACAAATTAAAAACTTGTTTTGTTTGCTATTGCATATTAGATAGCCTAAAAGTTCATCAGACGTCAACATGATATGCAACAGTGCAAGCAAAGTGACGAAACTACAAGTGACCCCTTAAACCCATGATATTGCGGGTTACTAGTGGACTATATCGCTCATTTACTTGGATTCTTCATTTCACCTTAAGTACCCACAATGAGTTCAAATCCATATCCAAATCTATATTAGCAGCCTGCCTAGGTAGGGTTGGGCAAGGGGATTCAAAATGTAGCATCCTAACACTTAACTGCATAGAAAGAGGCTCATTCTGTTCAAGTCATATTAAAAACTTCTTACTACCTCCTAGTACATAGAGTAGACGACAACTTAGCATTTTGTTTGGAGTGGAAAACTTCATATTTCATTGTACACAAAAGCACATATTATCAAAGAATGGCTCAGTCTGACACTTGAATCCACAATGGTCCCATAAGAATATGGCCATGTCTGAGCAGCAATATCTTTGGAAGAGGCTATTTGGTACTAGCAAGAGAAGCAACTGATGCAGGCCGGTACTAGGGCAATTCCTAACAGAACTTTGGCGTAGAAATTCACAGATTCTCCCAAAGGCAAGGAACAAAACACTGCATATATTTTTTTCCCCCTCAAAGATGATGAATCTAATCCTTACTTAGCTCTCAGCAAAGCATGCTATAAGGTGAACTCTTGATCAATACAACCTAAATTCCCAATCCCTACACATCACATGCAAACTTAACAACATTATTAAAATCAAAATTCCAAGGGCTACAACAAAAGACTTTCTTTTTCAATTTCTATAGACAGACTTAAGCGATCCGTTGAAAATAGCAGAAGATACACCAAGATTCCTTTTTTTCTTTTTAGGAATGAGCAATCACCAAGTATTAAAAAGACACCAAGGAGATATCATCCATCTACGAAAGAGGCAATTACAAAAGCAGCATGTTCTCAACCACTCATGCATAATATTAACAAAAAATCCAAAAAAGTCACATTATTATGCACTATATTCCTACTATACAAAGTTATCGAAAATATATACCTAGCGTCTTCACTACAAAACATAGGAAAAATGAAGAATGGAAGGTGTTTGGACAAACAGATAAAAAAGGCCAAGGAAGAAAGCTACTTAATCCGCCTTAAGTACTCTTTAAGGCAACAAAATAAACGAAACTAATACCAACTTACCATGCCCTACTTCTCGGCGATTGAGGCCAATCCGTTTGCCCACTTCATTGATTGAAAATGGGGGGAAACTATAGTGAAGCATGAAACGTTTACTTGAAGGGCCCACTACAGACTCCAAACGTTGTGCATCTCCAGGTGCTCCAAGAGTGACAGTTACAAGGACCTGCATTTGACATCACCTGGTTAACACTTTCATGCATCGGAATAGGATGTCTCCTTCTCGTCGTTAAGTTTTGAGATAATAAACCCAATTAATACACTAACCTGAGTTTCTCCGCGTGAGAAGACTGCAGACCCATGCAATGCAGGCAAATTGCCTGCTTCACAATACACTGGTCTCACTTCATCCAAACTTCTTCCATCAACTCTCAATCCATCCTTAAATATCCTTCTGCGAACAACCTGATAAGCAAATTTTTCATAAAATAACTCAAGAGATGTTGTAAGAAGTCATTGGAAGAATCAGCTATTACCATTGATTTTGAGGCAAAGCTTTCATTTAACCCTGAAGGATTTTACTTAACACATAAGTTTTTAGAAAATTTTTCTCTCTTTTCCATGGGTCTTTAGGAATTAGGGATACTTGCATGGATAAGGCTGCCTAAATCTGAATCTCCCCGAACCTTGCTGAAGCAGAACTCACAATAGGAGGTGGTGGTGGTGGTGGTGGTGGTGTAGATATTAGCACTGAAATGACATTTTAATGAGTTTTGAGACAACTTCCTGCATAAATAACAATCTAAGACATGAAGTTTGGCAAAATCAGCATACGATGTATGTTTAATCAATGTGAAATGAGAAGATTAATAATATAGTAACTTCATCGTCCTTTCCAATCTCTTATGAATATCCTACAGATATATTAAGATTCCGCAAAAATTAATAAAAATGAAACAATACTTAACAATAACACAGTTTTACCGGGAGCTATATTAAGATTCCGCAAAAATAAAAATAGAAAAAGGTTCTATAATAAGTTCCATAATCCTACTCAAATTTGTGTTGCTTACAAAAAATATTCCAAGCAAATCGGAGTACTGGAACAGAATCACGGACATGACACAGTACAACAGCCACTATGTATGCCAAGGAAGCCTATTGTACCATAATGCGCAGGCTATTACACGAGGCTGGCATTCAAATCACATAATAGCCTCTATTACAGGTTATTATTTTATCAGACTAGCCCATATAGTCTGTTACTGAAGCTGAATCCATGTATGCTGCTAGGCGTCACACATAATGACTTCAGGCTCTTATATTAAGCTTTTAAGATTGCCTAAGATCTCTCATTTCCTTAATAAAAGTACGATCCCCTGCAAAAGTTCTAGAACATGATCTAAACCTCTTAAGATTGTATCTCTGACGTTGCTGACCAAATGTATAGTTGGAGTGTTGTGCTTAATAGTGATAGAAATTTGAATTTTTCCGATTTTGTAGATTCTATTATGGATAAGAGATTGAGGGCATAATTTTTTCGTATTTGCCCCTTCTATACATGGGTGACATCCCCTTGGTGTCTTATCAATGCATCTCTTGATTACTTAACAAAAAAAAGCAAAAAAGAAAAAAAAAATTGATAGCTGACTGGATCATGCCGGACAACCATGATCAGTGAAGTAGTTAGCCAATTCTCAACTTTGTGGTCATTTAGAGAAAAAGGACAAAGGGAAAAAAAAATTCAGAATTTAACAAAATGATGTGGCATGTACAAGGCTATTATTGTTGTATTATGGTTATTTTAATGTCTTATCACATATACATGTTGTGTATTATTTAGTGGGCAACTTATCAGTGTTCTAGATAGATTTAGTTTCCTATCACAATTTGGATAGTCTTAGGTACTTACATATTATATTTCTAGTGTTTAGGCTATTATAAGTGGGCCTTTCGTCCTGAGAATCAATGTGCCACATGAATATCGAATATTGAAGAATACGCTAACTATTGACCCTCACGCATCTCCTATTCTTGGTTCTCTTCTGTATAACTACTACTCTTCCTTAATCTTATTCTTTCTCCATTCTCCCTAGGTTCCTGCCCTTGCTTTCCCCAGGCATCTCTCAGTTTACTATAAAAGCATCCTAAGCTCCGACAGTTTTGTATCAGCACCTTGCTATCTGTTAAGTCGCTGCCGCCATTGCAACCATCGATGCTATTTGGTTTCATACAAACAAAGTGAGCATAGGTAGGTAAAAAAGGAAAAAAGAAAATAGAAAGCTAATATGTACACCCAACGAATTTCTATCTGGAATGAAGCTCATATGACAAATATAGAACATCTATTTATGAATGAAGCATAAAAGCCCTCAACAAAAATTAAGACAGTCAGTCACACCTAAAAAGAAGTTTCAGAGATACTTCATAGAAATCTGAACCCATGAAGATTGAAGATATACTTTCAGCATAGAACATACAGGAGACGTGCCGTAAGTGCCGTTGGATCCCGAAAAGAGTGTGGTCCTCATTAAAATTTTATATTGCGTGTACGGTATCCCTACCTTTAAACTTTAAAGGGCTTTACCAAATAGATTCTTACCTCAACAACTTAATCTTATACCAATGGTCCTTTCTCTGAGTGAAAGAGCAGCGTTTCAAATCGTTGTTATAGTCCCAGCTCTAGAGTTATACCCTGGTCTCAATTTCGGCTTCAAATATTGGCTCCATTTAAGCTTATGAAATTGCTATTTTTCCAAATTATCAACTCAATTAATATAAAGATACCAGATTTTTCCAATGTTCCCAAGCTCTATTTTCCTTCCTTTATACATATTCCCTTGAATCTTCTCTACCTTGTCTAGGAATCAGACTCTCTGCAAACTGGCAAGGGTAGGGTTGCCTACCTCTAAACTAATCTAGACCTTGCAGGGCCAGCCCACAACCCACACTGGGTATTCTTGTATCTTCTCTACCTTTGCTCCTATCTGTCGTTGACCACTTTGCTATCTCTCAATCACCTTTTGCTCATGATAATTGACAGAAGTCAGAAGTCTTAAATCAACAACTGGTGTAGCACAAAAGATAAGGTTGCTTCCAGAAGACTTGTACTAGTTACAGGATTATTATTCAAGACTCCATACTTTCCATAACCAAAAAGCCCTGCTGTATTGGTGGCAGCCCAAGCTTAAGCCAATAAGTGGAAGTAGAATTGATTATGTTCATAAGAGGTTTTTAAGCTGCCACTGATATCATTCAAGTTTTCACACAATGACCTCTACAGGACTTAGGATTTCAAAAGCATCCCACTATGTATGCCAAGGAAGCCAGAGGAGATAACAAGGCAGTCCCCACAAAATTGCAGTTCAAACTTCAAAAAACTTTCTAGTACATCAGTAGCATCAATTATGAATACAGTAATCTAGAGATGCAAAAATTTACATTAATAACATCTGTACAGATAATCTGTAGGATAAAACATGACAGAAGCAGAACAGCCTACCTGCTTCCTTACAGTATCTACCGCCTTGGATAGTCCTTTTAAGCTTTCTTCATCGCACTCTTCTTCAAGGGCCCTCTTCACATCTTGGGTAATTGTGTCCAGGGCCTCTCCACGTTCAAACTAAATGCAAACAACATGAGCTTAGAGAAGCAAAAGCTGATCAATATTACATCTGTAGTAGACAACAAGAATTTAGAGAGAAACAAAAAAAAAAGCACACAGATACGCCCTTTTACATTCAGAAGATGAAAAACAAGCTACAGAAGACATAAAAAACAGTATTACCTTGCCATATGTAGAATCTGTGAAAACAGCCTCAATACGTGCTTCAGACAAGTTCTTTATCTTTTCCATTGTACTTGCAGGCATCATTGATAATCTATATTCTTTCTTTTGTTTGCCAGCTTTAGAAGCCAAAAGAATTTGAGGTTCAAGATATCGAACAGCCTAGAAATTTAACAAACCATAATATGAAAACTAGCTATTTACGAGTTACCACATGACACACTGCATAGAAGAAGGTATAATTTTGAGGCTAACCTCTGGATGAGCAAGACTTAAAGCACCCTTCAAGTCCTTTTCAGATATCTCACGTGCTTGTACATCTATCATCAGGGTTTTGTCCTTTGTGCAGGCATATACCAAGTTCAGATCACTTATGCTCAGCTGCAACACATGGGCGTGAGAGCACAAACACATTAGTCAGTTAAGACAGTTACAGCAGGCATGCAGACCCATAGAACTGGAAGGCTCTCAATAAAACCCTCACCATGCATAACAAGCATCAAGAACACCACTTCCACCACCTCAAGTGATCACATTAATAGCATGATTATCAATAAGGGGGCCAAGACACAATGGCGTTGACAATTTTTACATGTTGGATCTCAACATCTCAGGATAGTGCATAGTCCACACAAAATGTTACAGAAAAATACGGCCGAGGTTATAGAGAAACACGGGCCATGATTCGAAAAAACAAATTTACTATAAACTATCACTATTTGCAGAGTAATTATCCTAATATCCAAACATACCACACGTACTAGAATTGTCCAAACTAAAAACACATAATGAAAGAAATAAAAAGTAACGCATGAAGCTCAAAGCAAAGCACGGGCAGCATCATAGTAAGAGACACAGAAAAAAGGTTGACATCACTCCTTGAATATCGAAAGTGACCTAGAGATATTTTGAAGCTAACTAAAGATAAATTTTTTTTTTTAAAAAAAAAAAAATTTGGAAGTTCGGATCCACAGTCCTAAGAAGACAGAACACACACTGGAACACATAAAAGAATCAAAACTTGAATTTCTAAGGAATTTCAACGTGAAATGCATGAACAATCAGAAAACTAATTAACGACAGTACCTCATCCATGCTCGGATTGATTATAAATTGGCCACAAATTCTCCCTATACGAATTACTCCGATAGGGCCACCCCAAGGTATATCCGATAACATTAGGGCAGCTGATGTTGCATTAGCTGCCATAACATCTGGGTCTTGTTTCCCATCAGAAGAAAGTACACTAGCCATTACCTACAAAGAGGGCAACATCAGAAGATGAAAACATAGCAAAAACCAACAAAAGTTGAGCTCAGTACCGTAAAATGCAACCCAGCAACACATATATGACATACCTGAACTTCATGATAGAACCCAGCAGGAAACAATGGCCTAATGGGTCTATCAATAAGACGACCCACTAAAAGTTCACGCTCTTTAGGAGCACCTTCTCGACGCATAAATGTGTTGGGAATCACACCCTGAGCATACTGCTTCTCTTGATAATCAACCTTTAACAACAAAACAGAAGATTTCCAAGATTAAGAAACGAGCACTGCTGAATAAAAAAGATGAGGTAGACAAGAAAAATGGGCAAACGGCCACCTACAGTGAGAGGCAGAAAATCGCAAGAACCATCAGACTGAGCACATGTAATAGTGGAGAGGACCTTGGTCTCCTCCATTGCCATGACAACAGCGCCATTAGCAAAGCGAGCAAGTTTGCCAGTTTCGAAGGAAATTAAGCGGTTCCCAATTTCGAATTCCTCTGTAAAAGTCTCTAAGACCTTTGTAGGGGCTGACGGAAGAGAAGGGTCAGGATCAGCCATGAAGCCAAGGCGGCCGCTGCAAATTGTGCGGAAATTGAATGCTTTCCATGTGAGATACCGGGGGATGGAGGCTAGAAGAGGGTTTGCTTTGGTCGCCATTGACATGGTGGGTTTTCAGATGGGAGATAGAGCAGTGCAGGAGGAGCAAAAGAGAGAAATGGCGGATCAAAGCGTAGAGGAGAGATGAAATGGCAGAGACAATGGCGATGGTGTGAGAGAGAGAGAGAGAGAGAGGTGCTGGAGACAGGGGGCTGTGGTCGCCGGAGCCAAGGTCGCCCGCCTGAGGACAGACAGAATGGAGAGAATCTGCTTAGGGTTTAAGAGTCAAGAGGTTTTAGGGGGGGAAGGTATAAATTATCTCTACTCCAAAAATTACTTGAACCACCGGCCATGTAAAATTGTGAGGTAGGGTTTAATAATGACCAGCTCTGCTGACTGACTGAAAATGAACAAAAATTACGCACCAACTATTTATACTGTTATATAAAAGTAATATTGTATTGACGTATTTTTTTTCTGTATTGTCAAAAATTAAACCTTGTAAACCATCAAATCAGTCCTCACTTTAATCACATCCATCCATATTAATAAATTAATTTATAAATTAACAAGAAAAATATAAACGTTAATTACAGATACATTAAAAGGAAATAAGAATAACAATGAGAATCAATCTATTGTTGAATTATGTTTTTCCTTCCAATAGGGGCAACAATATAATTATGAAAAATCATTCATACTATATTTCCTTCGGATTCTGGAAACTACATGAAAATCATTATTCCCAATCTAGAGCCTCCGATCTAGAGCCCCAAAATCCCTTCGGTTCCGACTCCGATTGTCTCCATCTCGCTCTTCAATCTGATTTTGAGGGCTTTCGATCCTCAAGTCCTCCTCTCATTCTCGGTGTCTCCCCCCTCTCTTTGATTGGAAAATTCATTCTCTTTTTTGTTATTGATTTATTGGTATTAATGAGCTCATGTTGGCTAAACTTTTGGTCGTTGCGAACTGTGAATGCCTCTCATGGTTTTTTCTTCTTTTTTTCCCTTTTTTATAAGTGGATTGCAATAATGACATTCAAGACATCACTAATCTCATTATTGTCTAATTTCGCATAGATGACATTCAAGAAATCACATTCTTTTTTTATAAGCGGACTGCACTGATCACATTCAAGAAATCACTATTATTGTCTAATTTCAAACTCATGACATTCAAGAAACCACATTCTAATTTCGCACTGACGAACATGCCCGTATTGTTAGTTTAATGCATGCGTTTTTTTTTGGAATTATGCCTCTGTGACTTTAATCTATTGTAACATGAACATGGCCTCCTGATGACATTCAAGAAATCACTATTATTGTCTATTTTCGCACTGATGACATCCAAAAAACCACATTCTAATTTCGCACTGGCGAACATGCCCATATTCTTAATTAAATTCATACATTTTTTTGAGATTATGCCTCTGTGACTTTAATCTATTGTAACACGAACATGCCTATATAAGAAATCCATATTTAAACCCAAAATCCTAACCCCAATCCCCCTATGCCTGAATCTCCACATCGGCTCAGATTAAAAGAAAATAAGGTATAGAAAACGGAAATAAAGGGAACTCGGACCATACCCATCAGACGACACCGAGGAGGAGTGGCCCGTGACAGTTTCGCGCCGCGGACGAAGGTCATTTCACGATATTCTTCCTCCCAAAATCCTTGTCATTGCTGACCTGCATAGGCATAAAACGAAAATCAGATAAACGCCGTCGTTGAAAGCGCGTGACCCGACACGCCACCACCTCAGTGGCGCGTTGTGCGCGTGGTGCCTTTCTCATACTCGGTTTCGGCCGATGTACACAACGGCGGTGGTGGTTCTCATCGGATTATCATAGATCAAGGCTCTTGGGTTTTTTGGAGGGTCGGTGGTGCTTTTGTATAATTTGGATCGTTTTTTAATCAACGAGCTGATAACGGCAATGGTAGTTGCCGTAGCTAAGGCCTTAAAACCCAAGAAAGGATCTCAGTTCTTCAATTTTTGGGTATGGCATCCAAGGCCAGATCGAGAGTAAGAGAGAGGATTCGAGAGACAGTCAGAGCGGTGAGAGAGAGAATGAAGCAGGCAGTGAGGAGAGAGAGTGTGTGAAGATTAGATTAGGTTAAATGAAAGGAAACATGGGTAACTCAGTTATAAAAGGCGCCCCCTCCCCCATTTTGGCTGCTTTTAAATGAACTTAGGTTAAATGAATCACTTAAGCTTTGTTAGTTGGTTCATAAAAATTATTTTGTGTTATATGAATTAGTTTGTGTTATATATATATATATATATTATATATATATATATAATATATATATATATATATATATATATATATAGATATATATAATATTATATATAAATATATATATATATATATATATTATATATATATATATATATATATATATATATATATATATATAAAACTTTGTGTTATATGAATTAGTTTGTGTTATATATATTAGACCAAAATGAACCGATGTTAAATGAATTAGTGTCATAAAAATTATGTAAATATATATTTACGTAATACACAAAAACAGCTGTAATATGAAGTTTACCTGGAAATTGAATGGCATAGGCTTCTTTTATATCCAATTACGTATCATGGTTAACTTATCCTTCTCTTGTGCCTTTTCCTTTTATTATATGCCTTTCCTCCTTCATCAAACTAGCTGAAATTATTCTGATTAATTACCTCTCTTTTTTGTTGGTTTGTTTTTTCAGCATTGACCATCTTCCCCCCCCCCCAAAAAATGTTGATCCCGAGAGAATATTAATAGCTATTTTTTTTGTATTTTTAAATAATATTAATTCCTAGGTGATTTTCGAATCTCTTTGCGCATTGACCTTTGGAATTTCCAGGTATTTTCAATATATATACATATTAAGCCAAAAATCATACATTGTTTTAATAATTATTTCGATTATATTATATATTTTATTTCGTCTAATTTACTTTAATTTATATATTTTTCAGGTTAGGCATTGTTTTAATAAAGAGGAGAAGACGAGTCGTTGAGGCTCGGGTTTTACATACTTGGGCAGAATACGGTCCAAATAAGATAATTATGAAGATATTGTCTAGGGTAGGATTTCAAGAGTTGAAGAAGAGCTAGAAGTCTTGAGGGAGAAGAAGTTTAAGGAAGAAAGGAAGAAGGAAGCCCTAATTACTAACCCTAATTACACCCCTCCTTTCTTCCCTATATATATGATCATCACCATCACCATAAGGATGATCTACTACCACGCAACCAGCCATACATGCCAACCTCAGCACCGACGCACCCATCCTCCTCTCAAAAGTATATCTTTTATCATTATTTCATATATAGTTATTAGGGTTGTTATTTTATCTTGATAGTTGATCATTGAATATGATTATTATTGATAAATATTGTGATTTTATTCTCAATATGAGTGAGTAATTTTCATGTGCTTAGTATAATCTTCTTAAAACCATACTAAATTAATTATTTTGAAACAAGTTTTATGCTTTAATGCCTAGTTGATTTATATTCATGATTCTTTAACGATTAGCGTTTATCGTTTATGAAATTTGTGTTAAATCGATTAGAACGCATGCTAGTTGATTAAATACAATTTCGATTGATAGTTTAGAAGATTATAATACGTAAAAATTATAGTCTTTTAGGCTTAGGTATCACCCTAATTAATCATGGATGGCTCAAACCCGTCTCTTTTAATTAGGTAATCGCTTTAAATCTTTGTTAAATCGATTTGCTGGTAAATTGGTTACAAATTGTTAAATGAGATTTTTCTAAGTCATAATGTTCTAGTTTGGTTAAATTTTTGCGCTGGTGTGAAGATTATCAAATTAGTGGGGTTTATATTAGGGTTGGACCTAAGTAAACTAGAACTTAAGGAAAAACGGGGAAGAACCGCTGGTGGATGCCCTCTACAGTTTAACTCATGAATGAAATTAATTTGTGTGTTGATGATAGATATTAATTTGCATGGTGGATTGAGATTATACTAAGTATCCTTGATAAGTTTGACAACTTTGATAATTATTTGTTGCTTATAGTTAATTTAGTTTGTTTGTTAATTTTTGTTTCATTTTTTTGGTTACCATATAATTTCAATCGACCCCCCCCAAAAGTATAGTCTTTTAGGAGTGTCAAGGTAATTTTAGATAGTTTAGATTTTGATTTTTGGAGTAGTTATAATTTTAGATTGATTTATATTCAGTTTTAGTATTTAATTACCGGTTTGTTAGAAATTAGAATAAAAATAGTTATTTTCATATTTCTTTGAGTTTTATTAATTCCTAGGGTTTATATAGTGTACTAGTCTGTTCATATTCAATTTCGTAATTTTTTGAAATTATTTGATAATTTTTCAGAATTATTTTGTGAAATTGAGAAGTGCAGGTTTTTAGGTTATTAATTCTGAAATTTTCGATTTTTAATGATTATTAGGTGTTGTTAGTCCTAAAATTAGGGTAATTTTTGTGATTAATTTCGTATTTATATTAATGCAGATTATTTTATATCTAATTTCAGATTTATTATTCTGCTTGATATTCTGTGCTAATTTTCTGATCTGATTTTTCTGAAATTAATTAGATACAATTTAGAATTCATAAGCTTATAGACCTGAAGAATAATTTTTTAGGTTACTGTTTGATATTTTTAATATTTATTTTCTGACTATTATTTGCTATTATTGATTTTTAATTAGAATTTCAGTTACTATTCTGTTTTTATTTTTCTAAATTATTTAGGGAATCTTTTTATTGTTTTATTTCTAGAATATGATCTAGAATATTTAGGAGCATCATTGGGTAGTTTTCCAGATTTTTATTCATTAGATTTTAATTATTTCCAAATTATTAAGATTAGACTTAATAAATTGAATTAGTAAAATCATTTAGGATTAAGCTAGCCTTTTACAACAATCTTTCCTCGTGGATCGATCCCTACTTTCCTATACTATAAAAAGTATTTAATAACCAAAGTAGTGGTTAAATTTGTAGCTCTCGATAAGCTTAACAAATTTTGGCATCGCTGTCGGGGAAAGAAAATAAAATTGCTAGTTACTTCTATCTAATTTTACTACTAATTTTACTACTTTTATCTAATTTATTAGAAGAGATCCAACTAGAGGATCCAGGAGTTTCATGAAGTCGAGTAAACGACTATAAACAAAGGTGCTGATTGGGAGGCAATCCAACGTCTTTAGGGAAGTACCTATTTAATTTTGTTTTTATTTTCATTATTTTTATCTTTTTGCATGCATTAGGGACAATGCATGAATTAAGTGTGGGAGGTGCATCCTGCATTTAATTTCTGTAGTATTTATTCTGAAATTTTTTTTTATAAATAATGCATGATATGAGTTTATGCTAGGCTTGCTTGTTTAAATTTTTTTTTAATTTTCTTAGCTATTTTATAGTTTATTCTTTTATGAGTGAAGACTTCTAAGTATGCTAGCTGTCTTTCAGAGAAGATTGAGTTGATCCTCATATATCTCTTTAATGAGTAACTGTCATAATTATTCATCTTATTTTATCATGTTATATAGCCGTATAGAGGTAATAAAATGATGTACCCATTTCCTATACTATTGAATTAGTAGAATAACTTCAAAAAGTCAAAGTCGAGAATGACAAGTACCCCTTTGAGGCATACGTTACTGGGTGCCACTCTTTAAGGCAATATTGCCACTGGAAAGCTTGCTTCCCATACTAGTGAGTCAATAAAATAAATAAAAGTAATAATGAAAATAAAATGTTTGCTCCAGCACCTATATTCAGGTGAGTGTGAGACAGGGAGTGTTTAATTTCTAAGACCCTATATGGGCCTCGAATATGTGCTTAAGTGGAGTTTAAAAAAAAAAAATTGAAAGAGAAATAAGCACAAGGCAAGTTCAGAATCAATTCAATGAGTTATTCTGGCCCTGTTTGGCAAACAGCTGTTAGCTGTTAGCTGTTAGCTATTTGTATTAGCTGTTAGCTGTTAGCTGTTTGAGTTAGCTGTTTGTATTAACTGTTTTAATTAGCTGTTTGTTGAAAAACTGTTTGGTAAAATTAGCTGTTTTTGATAAAGTTGTGAGACAAAAAGTTAATTCTTCAAAAAGCTCTTTCAAAAAGCTAATGGAATTAGCTTTTTCAAATTAGCTTTTTGGACCCAAATCCAAAAAGCTCTTTTACCAAACACTCAAATTAGCTTTTTCACTTGGTCAAAAAGCTAATTTTGGTCAAAAAAGCTCTTTTTGGCCAAAAAGCTCTTCAAAAAACTGTTTGCCAAGCAGAGCCTCTATCTAATTCAATAGTCTCTATAGCCATACCATACCTAAATTATTCTATCTTAATTTTTTTATACCTCTTGATCGGTATATACATAATCAGAAGAGATGGGTAATTATTGATCTTATTACTTCATTATGGAAATATTGTGAGGTTGATGAATAAACTCTCTGATGGTAGTTAGATGTCTAGTAGTTATTCACTTATAGGAGGAAAAACTAATTAATTTTCTATAAAACTGTTTTTAAAGTAAGTCAAGGCCTATTATGAGCATCATAGTTATGCATGACTTTATAAGGAAGAAAGAGGGTAGGGTTTAGGTCGAGTCTAAGATTTCTTTGCACGAGGACGTCCAAAGTCTAAGTGTGGGGGAATTTATTAAGCCAAAAATCATGCATTGTTTTAATAATTATTTCGATTATATTATATATTTTATTTCGTCTAATTTACTTTAATTTATATATTTTTCAGGTTAGGCATTGTTTTAATAAAGAGGAGAAGACGAGTCGTTGAGGCTCGGGTTTTACATACTTGGGTAGAAGACGGTCCAAATAAGGATAATTATGAAGATATTATCTGGGCTAGGATTTCAAGAGTTGGAGAAGAGTTAGAAGTCTTGAGGGAGAAGAAGTTTAAGGAAGAAAGGAAGAAGGAAACCCTAACTACTAACCCTAATCACACCCCTCCTTTCTTCCCTATATATATGATCATCACCATCACCATAAGGATGATCTACTACCATGCAACCAGCCATACACGCCAGCCTCACAACCCACGCACCCATCCTCCTCTCAAAAGTATATCTTTTATCATTATTTCATATATAGTTATTAAGGTTGTTATTTTATCTTGATAGTTAATCATTGAATATGATTATTATTGATAAATATTGTGATTTTATTCTCAATATGAGTGGGTAATTTTCATGTGCTTAGTATAATCTTCTTGAAGCCATGCTAAATTAATTATTTTGAAATAAATTTTATGCTTTAATGCCTAGTTGATTTATATTCATGATTCTTTAGCGATTAGCGTTTATCGTTTATGAAATTTGTGTTAAATCGATTAGAATGTATGCTAGTTGATTAAATACAATTTCGATTGATAGTTTAGAAGATTATAATACGTAAAAGTTATAATCTTTTAGGCTTAGGTATCACCCTAATTAATCATGGATGGCTCAAACCCATCTCTTTTAATTAGGTAATCGCTTTAGATCTTTGTTAAATCGATTTGCTGGTAAATTGATTACAAAGTGTTAAATGATATTTTTCTAATTCTTAATGCTCTAGTTTGGTTAAATTGTTGTGCTGGTGTAAAGATTATCAAATTATTAGGGTTTATATGGGGATTGGACCTAAGTAAACTAGAACCTAAGGAAAAACGGGGAAGAACCGCTGGTGTATGTCTTCTACAGTTTAACTCATGAATGAAATTAATTTGTGTGTTGATGATAAATATTAATTTGCATGGTGGATTGAGATTATACTAAGTATCCTTGATAAGTTTGACAACTTTGATAATTATTTGTTGCTTATAGTTAATTTGGTTTGTTTGTTAATTATTGCCTCATTTTTTTGGTTACCATATAATTTCAATTGACCCCCCC
The DNA here is from genome assembly GCA_029747015.1 of Carnegiea gigantea. Lineage (NCBI taxonomy): Eukaryota > Viridiplantae > Streptophyta > Magnoliopsida > Caryophyllales > Cactaceae > Carnegiea > Carnegiea gigantea. The sequence continues at coordinate 621,310 of JAKOGI010000040.1, forward strand.
AAAAGTATAGTCTTTTAGGAGTGTCTAGGTAATTTTAGATAGTTTAGATTTTGATTTTTGGAGTAGTCATAATTTTAGATTGATTTATATTCAGTTTTAGTATTTAATTACTGGTTTGTTAGAAATTAGAATAAAAATAGTTATTTTTGTATTTCTTCAAGTTTTATTAATTCCTAGGGTTTATATAGTGTGCTAGTATGCTCATATTCAATTTCGTAATTTTTGAAAATTATTTGATAATTTTTCAGAATTATTTTGTGAAATTGAGAAGTGCAGGTTTTTAGGTTATTAATTCTGAAAATTTCGATTTTTAATTTTAATTTATGGTTATTAGGTGTTGTTAAATCCAGAAAATTGTGTCCTAAAATTAGGGTAATTTTCGTGATTAATTTCGTATTTATATTAATGCAGATTATTTTATATCTAATTTCAGATTTATTATTCTGCTTGATATTCTGTGCTAATTTTTTGATCTGATTTTTCTGAAATTAATTAGATACAATTTAGAATTCATAAGCTTATAGACCTGAAGAATAATTTTTTAGGTTATTGTTTGATATTTTTAATATTTATTTTCTGACTATTATTTGTTGTTATTGATTTTTAATTAGAATTTCAGTTACTATTCTGTTTTTATTTTTCTAAATTATTTAGGGAATGTTTTTATTGTTTTATTTCCAGAATATGATCTGGAATATTTAGGAGCATCATTGGGCAGTTTTTCAGATTTTTATTCATTAGATTTTAATTATTTCCAAATTATTAAGATTAGACTTAATACATTGAATTAGTAAAATCATTTAGGATTAAGCTAGCCTTTTACAACAATCTTTCCTCATGGATCGATCCTTGCTTTCCTATGCTATAAAAAGTATTTAATAACTAAAGTAGTGGTTAAATTTATAGCTCTCGACAAGCTTAACAATACATATAGATTAGCATGTATCAAATTTTGTTTATTTAATTGTATGTTATGCTCCTTTTGTATCTCTTGGCGAAGGGCGGCTATGCTGGTTTGATTTATAAACGTTGTGATTTCGCTATCCAATATAACTATATTATAGGGCGGCTATCCTCTCATAGTGGGTGGTGAGCATACTGATGGGGGAACCCGATACATCATTGTCTGCAAGATAGATCGAAACTTGCAGCGTATGTATGAAACTCACCCATCTTATATGCCTCTCTAATATCCCCGTTTATTTCCATATGGAACCGATGGTTGGTCAAAATACATTCCATGTGCTGAAGGGTCAAGCAGTAATAGAAGATATGTCACAATGCGATAATTCTATGCATTCTTGATACAATATCGAGCGAATGAGTGGAACATTTTACTTCGTTCTGGTCGTTTATTTTACAATTTATTGTTGATTGTTATGCTGCAATAGAAGCATGGAGATTGAATTACATATGGAGTCACCAAGGCACACTCCGAGCAGATTTGTACAGTTGTCTATAGGATGCAATTACTGCTGGAGAGAATGATTCTACTACAATTGAAAAGAGGTTAATATTACCCGCAGCTTTCTCGGGGGGCCCATGATACATGAGGCAACACTTTCTTGACGCAATGGCCATTTGTTGTAAACTGGGTTATCCACTTTTTTTTTTTTTTGACATTTACTTGCAACCCAAATTGGCCAGAAATTATAGAAGCACTATCCTAACAACCTAGCCAATGCACTAGTGATCGACCTGACATTGTAGCTCGAGTATTTCGTTTAAAGCTGAAAGAGCTGACTCGAGATTTTAAGGAGAAAAATTTATTTGACAAAGTCATTGCAGGTATGTTTCTCCTCCAATTGTGTGTTTTGATATTGGTTAGCTAAATACCTGTCATGTAAAACCAAGTTTCTTCATTGTACACATACATATCACTATTTATTCTATCACTTAAGTTTGTCATTTCTCGTATTTACAGATATACATGTTATTGAATTCCAAAAGCAAGGCTTACCGCATGCTCATATTTTGCTTACTTTAGCAAACAAGGATAAGCCAACTTGTGCAGAAGATATTGATAACATTATATGTATTGAGCTGCCTGATAATGTTAATAACCCTCTAACATTTGAAACAGTTACAAGACATATGATTCATGGTCCATGTGGTAATGGTGTTTCTTATGCCCCATGTATGGATGGTAATAAGTGCACAAAACATTATCCAAAGACCTTCTCTAATGAGACCATTATTGAGGAGAATGGGTTTGTCAAATATAGGCGTAGAGACAATGGGAGAAGTGTAACAATTCGTGGTATGAACATTGATAACAGGCGGGTTGTACCATACAATCGTGACCTTTGTGTCAATATGACGCGCATATAAATGTTGAGCACTGCGCTCAAAAGAAGGTTATTAAGTATCTTCACAAGGATATGTATAAGGGACCTGATCGAGCAACTTTTGTTACTGACGACAATGCTCACTGTACCGAGGATGGAGCAGGACCTCGATATAGACGGGTTGATGAAATACAATAGTATTTAGATTGTCGTTATGTCTTACCCATAGATGCAATTTGGAGAATTTGAGTTTGATATAACTGGGGGTGTGCAAAACCGGTTAATTGGAGTTTCGGTTAATCGAAAAACTGTTAACCGGTTTTTTGGTTCAAAAAAATTCCGAACCGTAACCGAACAAAAAATTTCGTTTAACCGTTTTTCGGTTAACCGAAATTTCGGTTCGTCCAAAACCCGAACCGTAACCAAATCGAAAATTTTGGTTAACCGGTTTTTCGGTTTAGTTAACCGATTTTTTGGTTCGGTTACCGGTTAACCGTTTACAAATAATTAAAAAATTATACTTTCTTATCTAAATTTGTCATTCTTTTATGTTTAAATTCTTTTCATAGAAATTAAACTTTGATTACCATTTATAAATAATAAAAAAGTGCACTTTCTTACCGAATTTTTTTATTTTTTATGCATAATTTTTTTAAAAAATAAAATTATTTTTGGTTCGGTTAACCGCCGGTTAACCGAATTTTCAAATAATCCGAACTATAACTGAACCGAAAACCGAATAAAATTACGGTTCGGTTAACCGAATCGACTTTTTTGAAAAATTTATTCAGCTAACCGGTTTTTTGGTTTGGTTTTTTGGTTTTTCGGTTTGGTTTTCGGTTTCGAATTTTTTTGCACACCCCTAGATATAACACATTGTTACCCATCTGTCGAATTTCTACAATACCACTTATCAAGACAACAGTACATTGTCTTCAACGATGGAAATTACCTTTATGATGTGGTGAATCAAGTAATAGAGAAAGGGATAATGCTCATTGGGTGGTTTCGTGCAAATATAGCGGATATGAATACAAGAAGATATACCTATGCAGAATTTCCAACTTGTTACATATGGAATAAGAGCCTTAAGAAATGGACTATAAGACACCAAAGGGTTTGCATAGGTCGAATACCATATGCTCACTCTAACATGGGGGAAAGATATTATCTGAGAATATTGTTGCATATTGTTTTGGATGCAACATGTTACGAAGACTCAAGAACTGTTGATGAAACCCTGCATTCAACCTTCAAAGAAGCTTGCTTAGCATGTGGGTTGTTAGGTGACAGTAACGAGTGGGATGAAGCATTGACAGAAGCATCAACACGGGCAACTGGGCCTGAAGTGAGAGTATGTTTTGTTCAATGCTTATGTTCTCAAAAGTGGGACAACCTAATCAATTATGCGAGGCACATTAGGAAGATCTCACTGATGACCTTCCCAGAATGTTACAATGAGAGCAAAGAAATTCCTAACTAGAGATAAGCATTGAGCAGAGGAGAAACCTTGGATTGTACGAGCTTGAGTTAATTTTGAATAAAAATGGAAGGTCATTAAGGGACTATCCTCCTATACCTTTACCTTCACCTGAGATATTGGGATGAACAAGTAGTAGACTTATCAGGGAGCAACTTGACTATGATGTATCAATAGAGAAAGACAACCTTGCCATGTACCTTCGGACACTAAATCAGGATCAAATGCAAGTTTTTCAATCAATAACTACGTCGAACGAACATAGAGAGGGAGGCTGATGCTTCATTTATGGTAGTGGTGGCACAGGAAAGACATATCTTTGGAAAGCTCTTGTTGCTTGTATCAGGTCCAAGGGCTTAATAGTGCTTTCAACGGCGTCCTCTGGTATAGCAGCTTTGCTGCTACGTATGGAAAAAACAGCTCATTCGATGTTCAAGATACCAATTGATGTACATGAGACATCTGTTTGCTCAATTTCAAAACAATCTGAATTAGCAGAACTAATAAGGGAAACATCGTTGATAATATGGGACGAGGCTTATATGACTCATCACTACATATTTGAAACTGTTGAGCGCACCTTCAGGGACGCTTATTCTACTAGTGAACCTTTCGGGGAAAAATTGCTCATTTTGGAGGTGATTTTAGGCAAGTGCTTTCGGTTGTAACTAAGGGTAATCAGACAGAGGTAGTTGCAGCGTCAATCTCAAAAGTAATATTTTGGCCTTATTGTACTGTGAGACATCTCAGGCTGAACATGAGGCTAATGAATTCAAACTTAACGCATGATGGACAATCACGATTGAGTAGTTTTGCCGAATGGATCCTAAACGTTGGTAACGGTTCTATACGAGGCTATCCATTTTTAGGAAGTAGCAAGCTAGATTGGATACAAATTCTTGAAGAATTCATCATCAACAATGATAACAACGGTCTTACAAATTTGATAGAGTTTGTGTACCCAAATTTACTTCATAGATACCAAGATGAACAATACTTTCAAGATCGTCGTATACTGGCACCATTAAACATAAGTGTCGATGATTTGAATTCTCAGATCCTCGCGATACTTCTGGGTAGTAGCCGTACATGTTTGAATCATCTTAGATGAGATCTACCCTAAGTTGTGTTGTATTACACAGAGTTCATGTCAAGGGAGAGCGTCCAAATTTGACTTAGCAGATTTTGGTAATGAATTTGACAATGGGTACGTGTTCACGCTACCTAGCTATCTAGTCACAAACTCACAATCGTATCAGCAGCTATCCTACTAGAGTTTCCTTTCCACCTTCAATCCCACCACAAGAAAACTGCTTGGGTTGTGGCAGTAGCCAAGATTTCTGTGAACGATGCTCAATGACAACGACCTTTTTTCACAAGGATACATGCATGTTATGGGACGCGACAAAGTCTGAAACATGAAGTGTTTGTCGACTTCTATGCTATATAAATGCTAAGCTCCACATGCACACATCCACTCAAATGAAATGTTTGTCAACTTAGGCATTTTTATAAACACATGATGTGCATATTTGGGAAAGAGTTCAACCGCTAGCAAATCCCTCACCAACAAAGCCATACCCAGTTGTATTCGCAAATTAAGAGATCTAGTGGCAAAAACAATGCCCCATGTAACCCTAGAAACCTCAAATCGGCACTTCCATTGATAGCAAACAAGACCCATAAGGAGGAAGAAGCAGCAAATGAAATCACAAATTGGCATCAAACAGGACCTCAAATTGAAGAGAAAAATAAAGGCAAGATCTACATTGAGAATGAACCAACAGAATAGGGGATATGAGTGTCAATACCTTGGTTTTTTTAAGGCGTCTAAAGTAGCAAGCAGAGACTCCTCGTCGGCACTGGTGGTGCATACTGGCTGAGGACAGAAGTGAAGAGAACAGCAGAATCCCAGGCAACAGCCCAGAAGAGACGAGATGGAACCGGGAGCAAGGTGAGGAGTTGTAGAAGACAGTGAGAGGCTGGGAGCAAATTGATCGTGAAGGCAGTGAGAGCAAGCTTGGAGAAGAAAGCCTGCATTCTGGCAATCGAATTTTTCCCAAACTTAGAGACCGGGATTTTTGGTCTCTAAGTGAAACCCTTTCTAGAAGCTTGGTCTAAAAATCCAAGATAGACATTTATTTTGGTCTCTAATGGAAACCATGCCAAGAGTTTAGTCTCTAAATCTGAGACGAAAAATCTATTTGGTCTCTAATAGAAACCAAATTTGGAGTTTGGTCTCTAAATCTGATACTGAAATTTTTTGGTGATCTCTAATTGAACTCAAAATCACATTTGGTCTTCAAAATCTGAGACCGAAAATTATGTTGATCTCAAATGGAGACTGCATCTTCATTTCGGTCTCTGAATTAATTTCAATTTGATACCAGCAATTTCGGTCTCTGAATTTGGTCTCCTAATTTAATTAGAGACCGTTTTATTTTTCAGTCTCTATTTTTTGGTCTCTATTTACATGGATTCTTGTAGTGGTATGTATGAATGTATGTATGTATGTATGTATGCATTTGTATATGTATATATATGTATATATGTGTTATCTATCTATCTTTCTATCTTTCTATCTATCTATCTATCTGTCTATCTATCTATATATACATAGATACATAGGATGTATGTTTACTTATATAGTCACGGTCATCTGACTTATTATTATTCCCTAGTTCACTCCCTGTTAAGTATTCCTAATTTTTTCCTTTTAATGTTTTCACAAAACCCTTCTTTGATAAAATGTTTTCACGAACTCTTGTTTTTGTGTGTCTCTTGGATTCAGCCTCTCTACGGACAGAGATGTCGGTAGAGGTAAGGTTGTTTACATTTGGATCTCCCCAGACCCCGCATAAGCGGGACCCATACTGGGAGGTGTTGTTGTTGTTGTACACACACACACACACACACACACACACACACACACATATATATATATATATATATATATATATATTTTGTGTGTGTGTGTGTGTGTGTGTATATATTTGTGTGTGTGTATGTGTGTGTGTGTGTGTATGTATATGTGCGTGTGTATGTATATGTGTGTGTGTGTGTATTTGTGTGTGTGTATGTATATGTATATATACACACGTATACACACACGTACACACACGCGCGCGCACACACACACACACATATATATATGATCATGTGAAACTTAAATTAAATTTTAAGTATGTATAAGTCTTAACGTACTTATTTAAAATAAATATGTTGCATATTACCTCATCAAAATCTTTTCTTTGCTTACAATTAAAAAGCAAGTATACACACTCGTCAAAAACATTTTTGGATTTGGATCCAGGTTTGCACTTTAGTGGTGGGGATTTGCTTAAGTCTTTGCTTGGATTAATATATCTTGAAATGTGATATATCGTGAGTTCACACATGCTTCTTATGCCCACTCAGTTTTTTAGTCTCAACTTGTGTTGTATTTATAGGTGTAGCCCAATGTTTGCTTTTGTTGATCAAAAAAAAAAAAAATGTTCGCTTTTGTCGTCTATCGATCATTGTGCGTATCCTATATTACTATTATACATAGACTTTGTCTTATTATATTAGGGGGTTTAGGGGCTGAACAACAATTTGAGAATATTTTACGGCATGCGCATCGCTAGGCTCCCTCGCCTCAAGAGATGAGCCGAGCTGCTCGCGATGTGTGCAGTGCACGAGGGTGTGAGCGGCTTGAGGGGAGGTTGCTAGCTGCGAGCTGACTTATGGCCTTCTCCCTTTTCTTGTTTTAATTTCAATTGGGTTTTCATTTCTTTTAATTTAAAAAGAAAGATGTGTGTTGTGAAGTGGGCCTAGGGTGTTATTTTATTTGATGAGCCAAAGTTATAAGCCTTGCATTGTGAGGAGGAAAACTTGAGAGTCAAACAATTGACTCATTGGATAATGTGGAGGATGTAGGTCCCACTAGTGAGTCAAAATTTTTGGTTACCATTATATATGCTCTTAATAGCAAGTTCCTGTCAAAAGGAGAAGTAATTCGATGCACACTAGGACCTTTAGTCGCACTTGTCTATCTTTGGCGCCTTAGGTCATCATGTATTGACCACTCTCCTCTATTTAGGAACTTATTTTTGAATAAACAAGAAAATTAAGAAGTTTATGTATGTTATGTTATCTAACAAAAAGGGCACTCACATAAATAGAAAATTCTTAGGCATAAGAGTAGATTTTTAAGAAACATATGTTATGTTATATAACAAAAAGCGTAGTTACATAAGTAGATACTTCTTATGTATAAAAGTAGAGCATTAAAACATAAAAGTAGCATTTTATTTACAAGGAATTAACAATTAAAAAAAAAGGCTTTGTTTTGTTATACAAAGCAAATATAAATCATGCAATGTGAATTTCAACAGCATGTTCTAAAAAATTAGTGAGTAATATTATCAAGTTAGACAAGGTAAAACATTTGGATGAAATATTTTAAACATTACATGGTTTATCTCTTGGATAAACTTAAATTATCTCCAAATTAAAAGCAGCAATTTGTATTCGCGTCTAAAATTTAAACATAATTGATACTTGAATTTTTCTAGGTTAAATAAGTTCGGATAATTAAATCAGGCAAAATTTTACAAAATGCTAACTTTGAAAAACGTCCACAGTACTACAATGTTAATTTCATCAGAAAAAGAGAAAGATACTTATTTTTCTTTAACAAAATCTCAAATTTGGGCTTTACACTGGTAAATTTCTTGTGGCTTCTTCTCTCTCTTCCCCCCTTTTCTCTCTAGAAGAAGATCTAATGGGGTTACCATCGGCAAATTTGTCAATGGTTAAGCCTTCATATTTTCAATTACTATTTTTTATACAATTTTTTATTAGTTTAAATTTAGTCTTCCCATTTGTGAGAGTTATTTTTTCCCCTTCTTTGGATGGGTGGTACTGTATCTTTCTTTTGGAGAATTTTAAATTTTTGGTTTCATGTTCGTCAAATCTGGGATGAAATGTTGAAGGCTGCATCGAGAAGCAATGAGTGAGCGAAAGCTAAGCGATCAATGTGTTAATAACTGGTTTTCTTAAACAAGAGATTTGTTCTGTTATTTCAAATTTATATTCATTTGAAGTCGATATGTTTTATAAGTGTCGTATCACTTAAACTGCTCTCCTCGCGGTAGAGCTTTTTCCACCCTCATGCTAGGGTTTTGTGCCTCTCAATTGTTTTCTCCACTAAAATTCACAGAAATCATCATTGGAAAATCTCCTTCTCTTTAAATTCAACCACAGAACCAAGCCAACATAACCAACACGACATCGAGCAACTGCTTTTAATGACTCAATGCCTATGGGAGGATAAAACCATAGGGCTCAGCAAAAAAATCCGAAACGTAAAAATAGGTTAACCGGATCGATTTTTCAAAAAAATCCGGTTCAGTTAACCGAACCACAAAAATTTTGTGATTTTAGTTGGGCCGTTTGAAATTCGGTTAACGGTACGGTTAATCGAAACCAGACCTTCAATTTTTTTAAAAAATATTTAATTTTGTATTAGTCAAATGTAGATTTTTATAATTATAAAAAAAAGACCAAATATAATGTAATGTGTAAATTAATATTTGGTGTCATAAAAGCTAAATTAGATTAAAAATAAGTGAAAATTAAAAATTAAAAATTTAAATTAACGGTTAACCAGTAACCGAACCGAAAATCTAGTTAACCGAGTTTTTCGATTCGGCTACAGTTCATATTTTTTCCGAACCAAAATTTTCAATTAACCGAAAACTGGTTAATCGAAAGTTTCGGTTCATTTTCAGTTAACCAATTTTCAGTTACTCGAATTTTCCGTTAATTAGTTATTATCACCCCTATATAAAAGGAGTGTTGGGAACAATCGAGTCAATATAGCGGAAGCAAATCCTTTCCCTCTTTGTATAATTTAAGATGAGAAATAAAAATATGAAAATATAGTAGATTGAGGCTCGCGAATTTTTACATGAAAAACCCTCCAGGACGAAGGGAAAAACCACGGGACCGTAGGTCCGAAAAATCCTTCCACTATTTGTAACAGTAAGATTACAAATTAACTCCTCTAAAAATTAGAGGGTATATTCAATACCTCACCCACTCGGGATGAAATACAAAATCACTCACACCTAGCTTTGGTGGAATTCCCTCACCTATTTTTGGTGGTATGCACTCAACTCTAAAGTGTTTTGCTCACACTTGATCCTTATCTTCAACTCCCCAAATACATCCCCTTTTATAATGGGAGAATGAAGCTTGAAATTAAATGTGGACCTTAGTGTTTTCCACCTTGGCATCTTTTCTTTTGGCTATTGCAATAATAAAAGCTTGCATGCTTGATCATGACATTAAATGCTTTCCTTAATGTTTTCCACCTTGGCATATTTTCTTTTGGCTATTACAATAATGAAAGCTTGCATGCTTGATCATGGCATTAAATGCTTTCCTTAGTGTTTTCCGCCTTGGCATCTTTTCTTTTGGCTATTGCAATAATGAAAGCTTGCTTGACTTCCTCTCCCTTTTTTTTTTTTGATTATATACATGTAGGTCCTCCTAATTATGGAGGGAACCCAACAAATCTCCCCCTTCCCGACTTAATTAGGGGGCACCACACCGGCACCTTTGCAACATTTTTCGAACTTCTTAGTTGATATCACCTTGGTCATCATGTCTGACCAATTTTCATCGGTATGTACTTTTTTAAGCTGTAGGAGTTTTTCTTCCAACACCTTCTGTATCCAATGATAGCGAATATCAATATGTTTTGAACAGGAAATGTGGAGTTCTTGGCTAGATGTATAGTACTCTGGCTATCACATCGTAGCATATATTTTTCTTGCTTATGACCCAATTCGAGTAGGAAATTTTTCATCTATAGAATCTCCTTACATGCTTTAGTAACTGCAATATATTCTGCTTCGGTGGTCGATAGAGCCACACATTTTTGAAGTTCAGACTGCCAAGATATAGCTCCCCCTGTAAAAGTGGCCAGGTACCCTGATGTCGATTTTCTGGAGTCAATGTCACCGGCCATGTCAGCATCTGTGTAACCCTCTAAAATAGGTTTTCCTTTGCCAAAGCACAAGCATTTTGTCGATGTCCCCCTAAGATATCGTAATATCCATTTCACTACTAACCAATGCTCTTTCTCTGGATCCGTTGAGAATCGGCTTACGACACCCACGGCGTAAGCAATATCGGGCATGGTACATATCATGGCATACATAGACTGCCAACAACAGATGAATATGGGACATTTTTCATCTCTTCCTTTTCTTTCTTACTTGTTGGACTTTGCTTGGTGCTCAGCTTGAAATGGGCAACAAGTGGCATATTAACAGGCTTGGCTTTATGCATGTTGAATCTTTCTAGCAACTTTTTAATATACCTCTCCTGAGATAGCCACAATAATCTCTTGGACCGATCTCTTGTTATTTGCATCCCAAGGATTTGTTCAGTTGATCCCAAATCTTTCATGGAAAATGACTTGCTCAACGCTTTCTTTAGGGCTAAAATTTTCTTTGGATTGTGTCCAACAATTAGCATGTCATCGACATAAAGCAGCAACATGATGAAATCACCATGGCCATATCTCTTAACAAAGACACAGTGATCTGTGAGTGTCTTCTTACAGTCATGCTCGGTCATGAAAGAATCAAATTTCTTGTACCATTGTCTCAGTGCTTGTTTAAGACCATATAGGCTCTTTTTCAGTCGACACACCAAGTTTTCTTTGCCTGCAACTTCGAATCCTTTAGGTTGCTCCATACAAATTTCCTCCTCTAGGTCACCATGCAGAAATGTCATCTTAACATCGAATTGCTCAATCTCCAAATCTAGACTAGTAGCTAGACTAAGAACAACTCGCATGGATGACATCTTTACCATCGGAGAGAATATTTCTTCGAAATCAATCCCTCTCTTTTGACTAGACCCCTTAACCACTAACCGAGCTTTGTACCTCGGCCTTGGGTTATTTTCTTCAGCCTTGAGCCTATAAATCCATTGGTTTTTCAAGGCTCATCTTCCTTTGGGCAACTCAACAAGATCACACGTATGATTCTCATGCAAGGATTGCATTTCTTCTTGCATGGCTTTTGCCCATTCTGCCTTGTGATTGTCAATCATTGCTTCTTCATAACTCTGAGGCTCTCCCTCATCTGTAAGAGTTATGAACTTATCTTAACTATATTTTGTGGGTGGTCGCCTTTCTCTGGTGGATCGTCTCAATCGGGTCCCTTCTTGAACTTCTAACTGGGTAGAGTCTAAGTCAGATTTGTCCAAATCTTCACTTTCATCATTGTTGGAGGAAGAGACATGATCTTCATTTGTGCCAGCTTCAATATTTTCTTTGACTGATTCCTCCCCCAAATTACCATGTACCATAGGGGACGAATCAGGATTTGAACTTCTAATAACCTTTAACTTAGGCTTCTCTTGTTTTTCATCTTCCAGAGTTTGGTCCTCAAAGAATATAACATCTCGGCTTCTAACAATCATTCTGTTTGTTGGATCCTAGAGTTGGTAGCCAAATTTATCTCTTGGAGATCTAACGTAGATGCACTCCTTTGTCTTTGAGTCAAGTTTGGCTCGTTCATCCTTTGGGATGTGAACGAATGCTCGACACCCAAACACTTTTAAGTGGTTGTAGGAGACATTTCTCCCCGACCAAACTTCCTATGGGATATCTCCATCCAAAGGAACTGATGGTGAAAGATTGACAATATCGACTGCGGTCTTCACAGCTTCTTCTTAAAAGATTTAGGGAGTTTAGCATGTGAAAGCATACATCAAACTCTTTCTTCGATGGTTTGATTCATTCTCTCAGCTAAACCATTCAACTACGGTGTTTTTGGTGGCATCTTCTTAATTCTGATCCCGTGTAACTTGCAGTATGCTTCGAATGGACCACGGTATTCTCCGCCATTGTCAGCTCGAATACACTTTAACTTTTGGCCAGTTTCTCATTCCAACTTTGCATGGAATTCCTTGAATGCTTCGATTACTTCATCTTTTGATCTTAGTAAAGAAACCCAAACTTTCCTTGAATGGTCATCAATAAAGGTGACAAAGTATAACGCACCGCCAAGTGACCTTTCAGTCATGGAACATGCATCAGTATGTATCAAGTCAAGAATGTGCTTTCTCCTGCTGGGTCGATCATTTCTCTTAAATGTCACCCTATGTTGTTTGCCAACCAAACAATCAGTACAAGGCTCAAGTGATTTATCTTTTAAGTCCACGAGGAGCCATTTTTTAGCAAGGATCTGCAATCCTTTCTCATCGATGTGCCCAAGCCTTTTGTGCCACAAGTCTAAATTTGAGTTATCATGTACAATATTAACTTCACCCTTGTACGACTTTCCTTGCATAACATACAAGGAACCTTCCTTTACACCCCTAGCAACTATCAAGCTTCCATTTGTGAGTTTCCATTTTCCACCATCAAAGTGGTTCACTAAGCTAGCATCATCAAGTTTGTCGGCTGATATAAGATTTAGGCGCATGTCTGGAACATGCCTTACATCTTTTAACACTAGCTTGCATCCAGTGTTGGTTGTCATGGTAATGTCACCTATACCAACAATTTTGCTTGAAACTTGGTTTCCTATCTTGACAGTACCAAAATCACCATTTTGGTAGGATGAGCAATAGCTCCCATGTAAAGTAACATGGAAAGAGGCTCCCAAATCAACAATCCAGGAACAATTAGCACAAGCTAAATTAACATAATTTTCTTCTCCGATGAGGAACACTTCATTGTGATCTTGTGATGCAATAGCAGTAATGCTCTTCTCTTCTCTTTTGTGTTCGTTCTGATCCAGTTTGACTTTTCCGGCTTTCTGATCTCTTTTGAAATTTCGGCAATCAGAATTCTTATGACCCAACTTGCCACAATAGTAGTAGACTAGTCTGGAGCGAGATTTGGATCTCCCCCTGGACTTTCCTCATCCATTATTTCTTCCCCTATTCTCATATCTGCCACGGTTCTCAGTGACATTGGTTTCGGATTGCACTGAAGTGCCTCTTTCTTTTCTTCTGGCTTCTTTATTTAAGAGGCTATCAGTGACGGTTTCCATCGTTAGTTTCCCTCCTCGAGCAGAGTTACTCAAAGTAACTACCAATGTGTCCCAACTCTTAGGAAGCGAACTGAGAAGCAATAATGCCTGCATCTCGTCATCGACCTTCTTGTCAACCTTCGTTAACTAATTTACAAGCCTCTTGAAATTATTCAAGTGCTCAATCATATTTTGACCATCCTTGTATTCCAACTTCACCAACCGTCTCACAAGAAGAGCTTTGTTACGTGGATTCTTCTTTTAGATCAGGGACTCAACGTGTTTCCAAAGTTTGTATACATTGTCAGAGGTTGACACATGCTCAAACAAACTCTGATCAATGTACTTCTGGATGGTGGCTACGGCTTTGCGATTTAGCACATTCCACTCATTTGCATTTTTATGCATTGGCATATTTTCATTTTGAATGGGCTCAACGAGATCTTTGCAAATTAAGTGGTCTTCCATAATTGGCTTCCAGTAGGAGTAATTATCTACTATAAGTTTGACCATGTCACTCTCGTAAATGACAACACCCTCCATCTTGAATTACACAAGAATGTGGTTGCTCAATTTGAGCTCTGATACCACTATTGGGAAAAATCGGATCAATGTATTGGAAGCGAATCCTTTTCCCTCTTTGTATAATTTAAGATGGTAAATAAAAATATGAAAATATAGTAGATTGAGGCTCACGAATTTTTACGTGGAAAATCCTCCAAAATGAAGGGAAAAACCATGGGACCGTAGATCCGAAAAATCCTTCCACTATTTGCAACAGTAGGATTACAAATTAGCGCCTCTAAAAATTATAGGGTATATTCAACACCTCACCCACTCGGGATGAAATACAAAATCACTCACGCCTAGCTTTGGTGGAATTCCCTCACCTATTTTTGTTGGTATGCACTCAACTCTCAAGTGTTTTGCTCACACTTGATCCTTCTCTTCAACTCCCCAAATACATCCCCTTTTATAATGGGAGAATGGAGCTTGAAATTAAACGTGGACCTTAGTGTTTTCCACCTTGGCATCTTTTCTTTTGGCTATCACAATAATAAAAGCTTGTATGCTTGATCATGGCATTAAATGCTCTCCTTAGTGTTTTCCACCTTGGCATCTTTTTTTTTTTTTTTTTGGCTATTGTAATAATGAAAGCTTGCGTGCTTGATCATGGCATTAAATGCTTTCCTTAGTGTTTTCCACCTTGGCATCCTTTCTTTTGACTATTGCAATAATGAAAGCTTGCTTGACTTCCTCTCCTTTTTTTTTTTTTTTGATTATATACATATAGGTCTTCCTAATTATGGAGGGAACCCAACAAGGAGGTGGTTTGGAATTAGAGGAAGATGAAGAGTTAAATACCATACTCAATCACCTTACCCTGTCTGTAAAATTAATTTCAAATTGAATGGTAAATAGAAATACAGCAAAAGGAGTTATTCAAAGAGCCTGGAACCCTAAAAGTGGGGTTGTGATCTCAAACATGGACGAACATGTTTTTCTCTTTACTTTCAAGTTAATTAATGACATCAAGCGAGTGTGGAATAGGGGACCATGGATAGTCATGGGTAATCATCTCGTATTATAGAAGTGGCATATTGAGGCATCGATTAGAGATATAGACTTTGCTAAAACCTGCTTCTGAGTCCGCTACTTGGGGATCCCTCTGAATATGTGCACGAAGACTAACTGCACCAGTATTGGCAGGCTACTGGGCACATTTCTGGAAGCTGACTTGCAGGAGGAAGGGGGCATCTATCAAGGTGAGTATTTCTGATTCTTTAAGCCCTAGCTTTCCTCTTAAACAATGAATTGGACCTGATAAATGGATTGATTGTATGTATGAGAGATTGCCAATTTTTTGTTCCCATTGTGATAAGATGAGGCATGAAAGTAGGATGTGTAAGAGCGAGGTGAAAAAGGAGAATTATGTTGGTTTTTGGATGACAGTAGATATCGAGCAAATAAGTCCTACGTTTGAGGCCTGAGAAGAGCCAATAAAGCATCCTCGATTGGGTAGTCAAGGTAGATCTCCACTTAGTGATGCTTCTAATATTGGTATAAGAGTCATTCCTAATGTAGAACTCAAGTACTCTAAGCCTACTAGGACTGTTCATCATGAGGGTATGCATGGTACTGTAAACCCATCATCCGACAGCTCTCCATCTAAGGGGCATGCCATGTTAGCCTCTATCTAATTTCCCATCATAGTAAGTGAGAAGGAGAACCTGAAGCCGATGATAAAAGGGCATGGTGAGGAGGGAAACACTGTGATCAATATGAAGAAAACAAAGGAAAATGTTAAGGAGGAATCAGGTTGCACGATGCTCAGCCTAAATGCCGAGAATATGGTCTTTTATATGGGCCAAGTGCAAAACTAAAACCAGAAAAAATTCATCAAGGTCAAGAAGACACCTACAAGAAGTGCCTCGAGTGAGGTATTGATAAATTAGTCAATATTGTTGGTTCTTATGTGGTCGAAGAGGTGGGCCTCAACATGCCCTCAACCCCACAATGTAAGATTATGGTGACAATTTTACCTGCACCCATTGGATATCTGTTTCAGCTGATCCGAAAAAGTCGGTGAACACCTGAAATATATAGATGGTGGATGTTGTTTTGATGAATTGGATTGTATCCGAATGATGCTCCATCAGATTCGCCACCTGATTCATTATCCGCTTAGTCATTTACTTATTTATCCCCTATTTGCAATTAGTTTGCTTTATATTTTTGTCATTTAAATTGTACCCCTTTTTTGGATGATTTTATTGTTATTTTTATGATTTTCTCGAAATGAATATGAAAAATATGATATTTGTTCATTTATTATGAGTTAATTTGCTCTTTAAAATTGAAATACTTAAGTTAATTGGTTTTTTTTATGGTGGTTAATTTGTTATGAATGCATTTAAGAATGTCACCACCGCCACTGCCGCTGTCGCCGTCCCTGTTAGTCTGCTTTGATTTTTGGGTATTTAAAGATTAGTGGAATTCTTGTATTTTGAAATTATATATATTAATTTGGTATGTGTTGTTAACTTTTGTAAAATTTAATTTTGAAGCATATTTGTATACTTTATTTAATTTATTTTTGTCGTAAAATATGGATGTGAATTATGTTAATTTTTTATTTAATTTATGAAGTATATTTATTTGAATAATTAGAATAAAATATGATAAGTATGAACATTTATAATAATTACATAGTTATTATAAAATGTTGAAGTATGTTAAACATGTATAATGTGTTTTGTTTTAGTGCATAATTTTAATTTGCTAAGTATGTTTATTTTTGTTTGATTTGTGCTATATATTAATTTTTTGTAAGTATGTGAAGTGTATATTTTTTTGAGGTATGTACAATTTTTTGTATGATTTTTTTGATATGTTAAGAATTTATATTTTATTTTTGTAATTTTGAGGTATATTAAGTATATATTAATTTAAGTTTGCTCAGCATGTTAATAGTATTTTATTATTTGTTTGGGTTTGTTTATTTACATTGTGCAAGTTCTTCTAACCAAATCAACTTGAACACTGATGATGAGCAAGACTCCCAAAATGACAACGATGATCCCACAAATTTATCTGAATCTAATTAATTTATATGATCTGCCTACAGATTCAAAATAATTGTAAATATTATGATTAATTTTTAATTTAGCACATTTCATTTTCAGATATAAAAATTTGTATTTGGTAATTATTACATATGTTGTATGTGGTGATCGTTCATGATATATTTAAGCTTTTTATTTATTTTTTATAAGCTTTTTATTTGTTTTTTAGGAGCAAAAATTTATTTAGAGCGAAAAAATTTTTTGGGGAGGGGAAAGGATTTCTGACGGAAACTCTTCCCCTCTGCAAAATGCCTGTAACATCAAACATTAGCCGACGAAATTGGATGAAGCAAATAAAAGTGAGTGATGGATGCAGATTATGGTTCACTTGATCCGAACCCAATCCATTGCCACCTCTAATGAAGATCTTTACGTGGAACTGTCGTGGGCTTGACAACCCTTTGACAATTGGCGCCCTCAAGTCATGGCTTGGGGGAGGATGCTCTAATATCATTTTTATTATGGAGATGATGTTAGCTTGGTAAGACAAATGTTGGGACGCCAGGAGGGGTTACCAATGACTTCTTCGTTGGTATGGGCCTGCATCAGGGTTTCGCTCTAAGCCCGTTTCTTTTTACTCTAGTTATGGATGAACTTATAAAAAGGATTCAAGATGAGTTACCATGGGGTATGTTGTTTGAGGATGACAATGTTCTTATTGATGTAACCAGAGAGGGAGTTAATGACAAGTTGGAGCGATTGAGACATACACTGGAGTCTAGAGATTTTAGAGTAAGTAGATAAAAAACGGAATACCTTCATTGCTGTTTCAGTGGTAGGGAACATGGGAGGGGAGAAGTCATCATTGAGGGGATGACAATACCAAAGGTCGAGAAGTATAAATATCTGGGCTCGATCATTCAGCAGAAATGGGATATTGACGAAGATATTTATCAGTGCATAAAAGCGGGTTGGATTAAATGGAAGTGCGCTTCAGGTGTGCTGTGTGATAAGAGAATGCCTGTAAGACTAAAAGGCAAAGTCTACCGTATGGTTGTTAGACCTGCTGTGTTGTATGGTGCGGAGTGTTGGCATATAAAAAAGACGCAGGTCCAAAAGTTAATGGTAGCAGAGATGAGGATGATTAGATGGATTTGTGGTTATACGAGAATGGATGAAATTAGTAATGGAGCAATTAGAGACTTAGTTAAAGTAGCTCCTATCGAAGATAAGTTGAGAGAAACAAGACTCAGATGGTTCGGTCATGTGAAAAGAAGGAATGTGGATGCTCCAATGATGAGATGTGAGAGGGTTAACACCCCCGAAGGGAAAAGAGGGAGGGGGCGACCAAAGAAAAGTTTGGACGAGGTAATTAGAGAGGACTTGAAAGTTATCAGACTGACGGAGGATATGGCTCAGGATAGGAGACTATGGTGGGATAAGATTAAGATCTTAGATCGCAGAGAGGTGGCTTCATAGTTGCCTTTTGATTGAGGTAGGGTAGGTTTGGTTGTTGTTTTTCGGATGTTGTGTTTGCATGCAGATAGTACCTGTAGCTAGGAAGAAACAGTGCTTGCTTACGTCTGTTGGCTAAGGTATGGTACCTTTCTCTGCTTTGCTGTGCTAATGTTTATATAGCTGCTGCCCTTGATTTATTAGTACTCCGTAGTTCAATTCCATGTTGCTATTCCTTAGTTTTGCCCTATAAAATGTGTTCACAAAAGCCTTCTTCTATAAAATGTTTTCACAAAATCCTTCTCCGATAAAATGTTTTCACAAAATCTTGTTTTGTGGGTCTCTTGAAATCAGCCTCTCAACGGGCATTCATACCGGTTGAGGTAAGGTTGCCTACATCTGGATCTCCCCGGACCCCGCGAAAGCAGCACCCACACTGGGAGGTGGTGTTGTTGTTGTTTTTGTTATGTTAGCTACACAAAATCTGGAAAGGATTCGAAATAAGTATGGTTTTAGTAGTAATGGTCATTCAGGAGGCCTAGGTCTATAGTGGGATATGATTGAGGTAAACATTATATCTTATTCCAATCATCATTTTTTTGGCGACTGCTCTAGATGGGTTGGGGGATACAAGTTAGTTTGCTGCAGGGATTTATGGGTGGCTAAATAGCATGGAAAAGCACCAGATTTGGCAACTTATGGGGGATATTAGAAGTAGGGGTGAGCAAAAAAATCCAAAACCAAAAACCGAATCGAAAAATCGGTTAACCGATTCAATGTTGCTAAAAATTCGATTCGGTTAACCGAACTGAAAAAATTTTGCAATTTTCGTTTCGCTTTCGGTTTAGCCTCTTGAGATCCAATCAATCGAAACCAAAACTTCGCTTAAAAAAATAAATTTTATATTAGTCAAGTGTACGGTTTTAATTATTAAAAGATAAGACTAAACATATTATAATGTGTAAACTAATATTTGGTGTCTCAAGTAGTTAAATTAATTAAAAAATGAGTAAAAATTAAAAATTAACACTTTAAATTAATGCTTAACAAGTAACCGAACTGAAAATCCGGTTAACCGAACTAAAAATTTGATTAATCGAGTTTTTCAGTTTGGTTACGATTCACAATTTTGCCGATCTGAAAAATTCGATTAACTGAAAGTTTTGTTTCGGTTTTCGGTTCACAATTTTTGCGAACCAACTTTCCAGTTAACCACTTTTGATCACCCTATTTTGAAGAATGTCATCACTCCCTGTGATCTTCTTTAGTGATTCTAATGAAATATTGGTGGAGGGGGAGATGGATAGGGGTCCTCATAGAAGAGAGAACCAGACGAGGGGATTTAGAGAGGTAGTTGAAGCATGTGTGTAGAGATTTAGGGAATAGTGGGGATCGTTTCATGCGGCAGCGTAGTGGTGTCAGAGAAAGACTTGATCGCTTCCTTGCTGATTATGCCTAGTTTATCATGTTCCTAGTGGCTAAGTTCAAGTCCTTTCCAAGACATGGCTTAGATCATAACGTTTTACTTCTTGACACCGACCAACATCACTTAGAGGATACCATAGAGAGATATGTCGAGTTTGAGCCAATGTGGTTATCAAATGATGGCTGCACCCCAGTTGTTAAGCACGATTGGAATGAAGAAGCTAGTGAACAGATTGAAGCAAAACTCATGGCCTGTACCAAATCTCTTAAGAAGTGGGCCAAGTCAACTTTTGGAAGCTTTAAGCAAGGAATGAAGGAAACCGAGAAATTACTTAAAGAAGGTTAGAGACTTCCTCCAACAATCGAAGTAAAATAAAGGTCCAAAAGACTTAAGTGCCCAATTAGATGATCTCCACCACAAAGAAGGATCCTTTAGGCACATTTGAGCAAGGGCAAATGAGCTAAGAGATAGAGACAAGAACACGTTCTGTTTTCATCATAAAGCAAACTTTCGATGAAGGAGAAATACTATTGAGGACCAGGCAGATCAAAATGGTTGCCAGGTGTCCTCTAATGATGGGATTGAAAAGGTAGTGGTAGACCATTTCTCGGAACTTTTCGCATCTTCAAAGCCTAATTCATGTGCACCAGCCTTGGAGGGAGTTAGTCATTACATATCAAAGGATATGGCGGCAGAGTCAGAAAAGGAACCTATAGAGGAAGAAATTCACCAGGATTTCATTGAAATGTATCCAACAAAGGCTCCCAGACCCATCGGTCTCTATGCACCATTCTATAAGCATTTTTGGGATACAGTGGGCCAGGACGTGGTCCTGTCTGTGAAAAGGTATGATAAGGTGACATGGACTTGAAGGCGATCAATGTCACAGATGTAGCACTCATTCCTAAGGTGAAGGATCCAACTTCCATTACTCAGTTTAGATCGATCAACCTATGCAACGTTTATGTACAAAATCCTATCGAAGGCAATGGCAAACCGCCTCAAAACTTTTCTCCTGGGCATGATATCAGAGCAACAGAGTTCTTTTGTTTCACATAGACTTATTGAAGACAATGCTCTGATTGCCTTTTAGATCTTCCATTATAAACCCTAAAATTTCTAATTCCAATTAATTACAAAGAATTAACATATTTGGCAGCAGATGACCTAACGGGGCGTTACCCTGTATTCCCTGTTAGGAAATACAAGGCTGAGTATCACAGGAAAATCCATTAATAATCATTTAATGCTAAGTGAATAACAAAAGTCAAGTACAACATGCGAGCCTAAGCAAAATATCCACTAGAAAGTGGAAAATTATGTCAAGCACAGGCTAAGAGTTCTACAAGTAATGACCTTGCTCTAAATAGATGTCCCGTCCCCATGCTCATCTTCACCACCTGAAAACAAAACACTTTAAAGAGTGAAATAGACTCAGCAACAACCACCCCTAACAATCAAACACACACAAAATTAATTTCAAATAGTTTGGGTGGGGGGAACAGACAGTCATATAATTCATAAGGAATCCAACCATTCCAAATGCAAACCATAAGTTCATCTAAGATTCACTCAGGTTAGTTTGTAAACTAAAAGAGCAAGCGACCTTACTAAGTCTCATGGCCTACAGTTGGTTTACTGTAGCCGCTTATCCACATCATCGCCTACCGTCAAATTGAATGGTTACCGATATCTTATCCCACATCCATCCACAAGGTGGCACGTAGCTACTACAGATGCATGAAATCACCTGGGGAAGGCAATAAGACCTTCTTACAATCGAGAGTGAACCTTGCTCATCTCGCGTAATTCATTCATTTAGTTCTTACACTTAACGTAGGTCATATTTTCAACTTGCATTAAGCCCATCCTAGCCCAATAGAGTCCAAATCCATACAAGAAATATGTTTGCAACAGGACATTAAAGGTGCGCTTATGCAAAATTAGGATTTCATACCAACTTCAATGACAACCGAAATATCTTATCACACCCATTCATTCACCCAAAGTTCCCCGAAAATCAATTCAAACCAATACAAAAACTAACTCATAAGACATATTTTATAAGGGACGTTCTGGAGAGTTAGGACATGATTATTACCTAGTTAGAAAGGGTGTCTAAGCTTCAGCTCGAGTTCCGAATTTAGGCCCATTCAAATCCGCAAAAGTGGTTTCTGTTAGTCTTAGTCCTTAGCCCAAAGTTATGTATGATAATTTATGGCCCATAAATTCTCTAAACCCTATTTTTGTGCCTAATTTTTACTACACATTAAGAATAATTGTGTCACGATTTAACCCTTTTATGCACTGTCAAAATACGATTAGATTTTACACCCAACTTATAGAGGCTATAAATCATTAAATCCCACTCCTGATATTAGATTTTGGGGATTTATCCCATTTTAGAAAGGTCAGTTCATGTACTCCAACTTTAGTTTTAGCGTAATTATCAAATTCTAGGCTTAATTAGTTCAGATTTAGTCAAGTTCTCAAACTATCCCAGTGTAGGCCAGATTTGCGTAGTCACTGTATTTTGGCCACAACTCCCTAATCTTAACTCTGAATTATATGATTCAAGATTTTAAATCATGGGACTCATAGATGTATCAACCAGGAAAATTTTATGATTTTTATACGAGCCAATAATAACGAGTAATCTCCCAAAGTTGCCCTACGTTTTTGTTGTAGCAAGGTGAATAATCTACTATGTTTTTTTGTCTTAAATACATTCATCTCTTACCCGAACCTTTCATAACGCATTCATACTACATTCTCCCTATTCCCTCGCTACTCCCAACCCTTAGTATAATCCTATCCATGAAATTATGAGGGTTAAAAGAATCAAACCTTACCTTAAAAGACAGCTTAGGAGGAAAAAGAGAGACTTTAGAGATGTTTTAGTTCTTCAAACCAAATATTTGAATATGAGAATTAAGGAAGACAAAAAAGAACTGTGATTTATAGATTAAGGTACAAGGATTTATGAAGAAGTTTAGGTAAAAGAGGAAGCTTGGGTTAGGGTTTATGTAAACCCTAGCCATACTCTCCAAAACAAGGAGGGGAGAGAGATGGTCGGCGGCTGTTGGTGGCAGAACATAGTGGTGGTCCAGTGGTGCTGCAGCTAGGTGGTGCCGTAAGAGAGAGAGAGAGAGAGAGAGAGAGAGAGAGAGATGAATCGTGAGGGATGGGAGAGAGAATTGGCGTGAGAGGAAGGGAGAGACTAGGCGTGGGAGAAAGGGAGAAAATAAAAGGCATGGGCTGATTTTTGGTTCGGAAAAATTACCCTCTAGGGTTAGGGTTTAGCGGGGGAAAAAGAAAAAAAAAGAAAGGGGGAAGAGTGAAATTATTTTTATTTATTTAGTTATTCTTTTCTTGCTTCACACAGCTACGGGTGAGAAAAATTGACTAATTTCGCGAGCTCAAAATCTTATTGGCATGAAAATAATTTTCCTTAAATTTTTTTGAAATTTTAGGTGCAAAGAATCAAAAGAAAATAAACATAATTTTTGGCTTGGATTCACTAGACTAAAGTCTTAAAATGCACCCTTAGCTTACTTATAAAATCTAATCATCTTACGAGCTCAAGTCTTCAAATTCAGTATGCCTCGAGAAAAACAAATATTAGTAATCAAGAATTTTCAGGATTTTACATTCTAACCTTCTTAAATGGAGTTCTTCCTCGAAACTTCACACATACCTAGGTAGTCAAACAAGTGAGGGCACTTAGATCACATTTCTTATTCTAGTTCTCAGGTGGTCTCCGATGCCTCGCTGATTATCCCAAAGGACCTTCACCAATGGCACTATCATCTTACGGAGCTGGTTTTTTCTTCGATCCAGGATGCAAATTGTTTGCTCCTTATAAGATAGGTCTTCCTGTAATTGCATAGGGTCCAGTTCGATCACATAGGAGGGATCAGGGATATACTTACATAATTGTGACACATGGAAGACATATGTACCCTTGGTAACTCTGGTGTTAGCTCTAGCTGATAGACTACTTCCCGAACTCGTTGAATGATGGGATAAGGCCCGATGTATCTAACGCTAAGCTTGCCAGTCATACCAAACTTTGTAATGCCCTTGGTTAGTGACACTCTAAGGAAAACATGGTCTCCCACCTCAAACTCGAGAGGCCTACGCCTTTTATTCGCATAGCTCTTCTGACGACTCTGAGCTACCTTCATTTGTTCTTGGATTACCTAGCCTTCTAGGTAGTAGCTTGGATTAGATCGGGTCCTATGGTCAACGCATCACCAATCTCTTGCCAACACAATGGGTTCTACATCATCGGCCATACAATGCTTTGTAAGGGGTCATCCAAGTACTGAAATGAGAGTTGTTGTTGTAGGAGAACCCGATTAGTGCTAGTTGCTCGTCCCATACTTTCTTGAAGTCTAGCACGCAAGCTCATAGCATGTCTTCCAAAGTTTGAATTGTCTACTCAGTCTACCTATTTGTAGCTAGGTTGAAGGCTATACTAAAATATAACAGTGTCCCAAATGCCTCTTGTAATTTCTGCCAGACCCTAAATTGGAATCTAGCGTCCCAGTCTAAAACTTAAGAACTTAGTACCCCATGTAACGGAACGATCTCCTCTAAATAGGCACAAGCCAATTGATGTAACATCCATGTGTTCCTCATTGTGATAAAGTGGGCTGTCTTCATGAGGCGGTCTATGATAACCCAGATTGCATTATTCTTCCTCTGGTTGGGTGGTAAGCCCACCACAAAATCCATGGACACTGAGTCCCATTTCCACTCATGTGCCTCCAATGATTGCAAGAGCCTTGTAGGTCTTGGGTTTTCTATTTTCACCCACTAATAGGTTATACACTTAACTAAATAGTTCGCCACCTCCTGTTTCATGTTACTCCACTAGAACGTCCGCTTCAAGTCCCTATATAGTTTGTATTCCCCCAGGGTGTACTGAGTGTAAGGTATTGTGTCCCTTATTGAGAATCTTTTTCTTAAGTTCATCCATAGCTAGCACACATACTCGATTATAGAATCTCAAAGCTCCATCTTCATGAATCATGAAGCTAGATGCCTTCTCTGCTAGCACCTTATCCCCGATCCTTTCCAACTGGAGATCAGCATTCTGGGTGGCCCGAATCTCCTCAATAAGGGTAGGCTGTACCTCTAGAGTATAAAGCATGTGTTTGTCCTTCCTTTTCACCAAATTGATTTCCGACTTCTTAAATTCTTCGAATAAATCTCTGAGTAATGCCAATAGGTAGTTAAGGGTCGGATATGGTTTGCAACTTAACGCATCGACTACCATATTTACCTTCCCTGGGGTGGTACTGAAAATTTAGTTCATAACCCTTAAGGAATTCTAACCACCTTGTTTGCCTCATGTTTAAATCCCTTTGTGAAAACAGGTACTTTAGACTTTGATAATCAGTCAAGTTTTCAAATTGCACCTTGTATAATTAATGTCCCCAAATTTTCAGTGTAAACACTAATGTTGCCAGTTCCACATCATGAATCGAATAGTTCCTCTCATGGGTCTTTAATTGTCAGGAAGCATAGGTTATGACACGGTTGTTTTGCATCAGCACACAACCTAATCCTTTTTTGACACATCGCTATAAATTATGGAATTCTCGTTGTTGATGGATAATGCCAATATAGGTACACTAGTTAATCTCTTCTTTAGCTCTTGAAAGGCTTCCTCACACTTGTTAGTTCACTCATACTTAGTGGTTTTCCTCGTTAAGTTAGCGAGGGGTGTTGCGATCTTAGAGCAGTTTTGAACAAATTTGCGATAATAACTTACCAACCCCAGAAAACTCCTTAGTTAAGTTGCATTCTTGGGTCTAGGACACTACGTTGTAGCTTCTATCTTTAGAGATCCTTGGAGATTCACTTTTTGGACACCACATGCCCTAAAAACGCCACTTTTGCCAACCAAAACTCGCACTTCTTCAACTTCATATACAATTCATTTTTCGTCGACACTTCTAGGACCATCTTTAGGTGGTGGATATTGTGCCCTCAAGCAGATCAATATATCATCTACGTACACCACTACAAATTGATCTAAATAAGGTTTAAATACATAAGGTCTATGAATGCGGCTGGGGCATTGGTAAGCCCAAAAGGTATCACTACACACTCGTAGTGTCCGTATCGAGTGCGGAAGATCGTCCTGGGTATGTCCTCTTTCTTAATACAGAGTTCGTGGTAGCTAGATCGAAGATCTATATTGAAAAAAGTTCTCGCGCCCTTTAACTAGTCGAAAAGGCTATCTATCCGGAGCAAAGGATAGCGGTTGTTGATAGTTATCTTGTTAAGCTCCCTTATAATGGATGCATAACCTTAGGGTTCTATCCTTCTATTTCACGAATAGTGCTGGGACTCCCCATGAAGATTTACTGGGCTAGATATACCTATTTTCTGACAACTCGTCAAGCTGAGCTTTTAGTTCTTTCAATTTCGTTGGTGTCATCTGATAAGCCGGCATTGGGGTTGCTCCTGACACCAAATCAATGCAAAATTCTACCTTCTTAGGTGGTGGCATACCTGAGATTTCCTCAGGAAACTCCTGAATGACTGGAATATCCTTAAAGGATGGTTTGGGGGTTTTGGTTTCTACTACATTGAATAAGAACTATTCGCAAGCTCACCCTAACAGCTTATGGGCTTCTATTGCTGTAATAAGCCTCACTCCACACTCTAGGACCTTTTCCTTATGAACTGCCTTTTCTCTCTTAGGCGTTCTTAGGGTGATTTTCTGTTTAGGATAATTTATTTGGGCTTGGTACCTCGATAACTAATCCATTCCCAGAATCACACCGAAATCGGTTAGCTCAAAGTTGCACAGGTCAGCTAAGAACTCATGGTCATAGATTTAGATAGGGAAATCCTTATATAATTCATCACATGTCACGATTTTCCCATCAGAAAAGGCCACAGATAGTAGAGGGGGTCTAAATGTTGGAACTAGCACTAATGTCTCAACCAACTTGACATAAATGAGAGAATGTGTAGCACTAGAATCAAATAGGACATCAACAGGTTGAATTTGGATAGAGACGTACCAGTCACTACGTTGAGAACATCCTTGGCTTCTTCTCTTTACATCACGTAGACTTTGCCTCCAGTGTTCCAAGGTGGTTGGTTGTGGGGTCTTGGTTGATTCTGCTGAGGAGTTCGAACTTGGTGGTTCGGATTTGCCGCTTCTCCACCCTTGTTTTGGTAGATTGCTACGGCGGTTGTCCCGCAGGACCCTGATTGGTAGGAGGCGCTGCGTGCTGGCAATCCCTCACCTGATGCTGAGAACTTCTGTAGCGGTATCATCTCTCATTGGTGCGGCACTCCTGTGTATAGTATCCTGACTTCCACAGGCGTTGTATGTCACCCTAGGCCGGTTGCCGCTGTGTGTAATGGCCTGAACCTAAAATCATACTAATTACATTGCATTATATTAATCACAAATTAATCAAGTTAGCCCGCATTTCAACTTAGCATTTGATGTATATGTGTGTGTGTGTGTGTGTGTGTGTATATATATATATATATATATATATATATATATTTGTGCATGGCAGGTTGAAACAATAACGTATCCTCAAAATGGACCTCATAATACTTCTAAATAATTCATTCAAGTGCTAATAAATATTTGAATGCCGGCGGATAAAAATTAGCCTAATTATCAAAGGGATAATTTGTAAAGTAGTAATAATAATAATAATAGGCGAACAAATACAATAACAATGTAGTAATAATAATAATAATAATAATAATAATAATAAGAAGAAGAAGAAGAAGAAGAAGAAGAAGAAGAAGAAGAAGAAGAAGAAGAAGAAGAAGGAAAGTTATCTATATAACAAGAGTGAGGCATTACTCAAATATGAAAATATTTCATCCAAATTTTACACCTAAAAGATATACAATTGTATTTATTAATTTTAGCCAAAAATACTAATCCAATTATCTAAATAAGTATATATGTAATTAAAAAAAAAAGAAAGAAAATGAAATAAAAATGAAATGATGAGATAAATTTCAGAAGACTCCAGGGATAAATGATGTGTTAATAAATAAAAGGATGGAATAAAAAAGGAAAAAGAAATAATTAAAACTTAAAATAAACCAACCAAATCAATTAGACCCAAAACAAAAATAAGAAACAAAAACCCAAACCCCCCTGCTTCCACTGTCAGACCCCCCTCTGCTTGCTCTTTTCTTCGCCTTCCCCTTGCGTCAGCTGCCTTCACACCACCGTGTACCGGCCACCTCACCGGATTCTGCCGCCAACCTCGCCGGTTTTAGCCGCCCAGCCCGTCGTCCCAGCCATCCTCTCCTTCAACTTTTTGGGTGTGTCAACTGGATGAAAGGTGTGAAATCCTAACCCCCATAAATTTGAGTTTCAATTGTTAATGATAAATTTTTATATTCAATGATGTACTTAGCCTTGGTGAATATCAATTTGTGGTTTTCTTTAATGTTGATTGTGAAATTGAATGGATGAAGTGAGATTACAAATGAACATGGTATTAAGGGGGGTGCTATTTGGTGTTAAGATTGAGCTTGATGATGTTAAGATGATTTTAGTGCCTATGAGAATGAGATCAAAGTAAAAATCATGTTGGATGGATGAGTTGTGACCATGAGATTGAAGAATTAGAGTTCATGGGTTGAAATGATATTTAATTTAATTGTGTTGAAGTATTAATCTTTAAATGAGTTAATTAATGATTGAATAGAGAAATATGTATATATATGTATAAGGTTAATGTGTGTGCTATAGGATGATCATGGCTTGGTGATTGGGTTGTAATTGGAATAAAACTACAAGCTTGATCATAGTTAATTGGTGGTTTTAAGTGAATTATAATGAACATGTGAGTGAGATTAATGAGAAATTAGTGTTAAAATTTTGTATATTGGGTGTGTGTGTGTTTGTCATGAGTTGGTGATTTAGGATTAGATATGGGTGAATCTTAAGCTTAGTTGGGCTAATTTAAGATGTTTAAGTGAGGCTCGTGCAATAATTAAATAAAAAGAAAGGGATATATATGAATGTGTATGAGGTTGTTGTATAAGTATATGGCATGACTATTGTCAAGTAAGAAAGGAGCGGAGAAAGGAACTAGTAGGCTTGTGAAGCGGAGTTATAAACATAACATGCCTATGTATTTTTATATTAGCTACTGAATAATTATACGACTGGACTCATTTTAAATCCAGAACCAAGTTCATAACATCACCTTAAATCATATCGCTATCCAAAGTTTAATGGCTAACAACGACCTGTTGAGGAGAAAAACAATAATCATAACAATAACGTTAATATTACTAATGATTAAAAAAATAGTCACAATTCTAATAAAATAATAATGATAATAATAATAATAATAATGGTTATAATAATAATAATAATAATGGCAATTGATAACGTCGTTAATTTTAATAAGAGCGAAGAGATAACGATGTTTACGAGCTTTTTAGAATAATTCAAGTGGTACTGATAGTAACGCCGTTAATAACAAACTCGAGACGAATCCCACCTTTACTTTGCTATAACATTCATTAAATGATCGTTAGGAAGCATAAAGGAAAGGAGCCTTAAGTTAGTAGCAATTGTTATACTTATTATAAAAGAGTGAGGTTGAGGGAATTTAAGTTATTCATTAAGTTAAGAACTTTAATAAAATTTCTTAATCTCGCACTAATAAAGAAAATGACATTTTTGGAACAGAAATGGGACCACTGCTGTCGCTTCAAGCTACCAGCAAACGATTTTTAATAAAACGGATTCTCTCAAAGACCAGGTACATACATTGTCTATGCTCTTCGAAAATTCACATGTTTCTCAAGCTATACAAAATCAATACTATATTCATATAATAAATCATTTTATGTAATGTTTTGTCACATATAGCAAGTGATCCTATCAATTATCAATCATCAGGGCCTATGCCCTTCAGTTTAGCCCCGCGGCTGCAACTCAAGCTTTCCGATCGACCTGGGAGGTGTGCACCTATCTCAAGATTGCTGCAGACGTCAACAGGAGTCCACTTCCAGATAATAACCTCTAAATCAACTTTACTTACACATTCTCTCTCTCCTGTTTGCAAAATAAAGTATTTTGAAATGCAGGCGCCGAACTAGTTACATCCAAAGCTTATTTTACTGCACTGTGATGTACGTGTTGAGCTTCAGCTCATTTTTTGAATGCTTTTATGTTTTCTGTTTTAGGTAAGAGATCAGTGAATAGTTCCCCTTCGGGTAAGCCAGAAGATGACAAGAAATGAGCGAGAGTTGAAATCTTACTGAACATTAGCTAACCAAGCTCTCACAGTATTATAGGTAATTTCAGGTAGCCTTGTTTCGTCATAGAATGGCGGTAATGCCTCCAATCGAAAAACTTCTGCTGCAAATCATGAGTAAATAAGTGATTAAGTTCGAATAATCAGGCATCATATCTTGGGGGCGTTACAGTGTGCCACCCCCCACACATGTTGTTATTGTGCTAGTTCCCTGGAGGCTTATTGTATTGGCCCTAAGAGTAGTGGTTCTCCTGCTGATCCCCCTTCTGCTTACTTCCTCGTTGCTCATTGTATACTCATTCTTCTCCTTTATTGCCCTTTCCACATTTATAGTGGTGTCGTACATATCCTGATAGGGTACATATTGATGCGCTTGCATTCTCTCTTTGAGGTTTTGGTTAAGTCCCACCTTAAAGCGGTTCATTTTAACTTTTCGTCAACTGCGAAAGCAAGGGCAATGCGAGAGAGTTACACAAACTTGGAAGCACACTCCAATACACTTATTCTCCCATGTTGCAATTACATGAATTCGTTCTCCTTCACTTTCTGAAGGGATACTGGGTAGAAACCATTCTTGATTAACTCCTTAAACCTCTTCCAGTTAAACTTGGGCTCATATTGTCTTTCTTTCATAGTAGCCCACTAAAGATCGACCTTATCCTTCAAGCAGAATATAGTGAATCCTACCCTTCATTCCTCAAGGCATTGGAGAGCATCAAACAACTTCTTCACAACTCAAATCTAGTCCTCGAAAGCTTTGGGGTCAGGGGCACCATCGTATATTGGCGGGTTATAGCTAGCAAGCCTCTTGAACATATAGGAGTTATCCTTCCCTCTATTCTTTTCTTTAACCTCCACCATCTTCTGTAGGTGCTCATTTTGCTACTGTATTTGCTCCTCTTGCTTCAGTAACAGCTCTAGCAGTAAGAGGTTTATAAGGTCAGTCTCACAAGATGGGTTGGTCTCATCCATATTGTTAGGTGTCACACCCCCATTCCTAGGATAAAGGGCTTCCAGTCATTCCCTCAGGGTGGTCATGGTGTTCTATAGATTCGCATGAGGCCTTGGAGTAGGATGAGGTCCAGTTTATAACTCTTCATTGATCACCTACATTCTAATCTAGAAATTAATTGAGTTTAGTTTCATTCATAATAATTTGTGACATGTATTTGACAACATTTTAACATTGCATCAAGATGATATTCATCCTCATTAATCAATTTTACAGTAATGTTTATAATTGCATTCATTTACCACATTCATATGGGTCAATTGGTCTTGCACTTATACGACCATGTTCTTATGGCACACAACCACGTCTTATATACAATTCATTGGCGTTACCAGCACTCACGCATAGATTAACCACGCAGTTCTTAATTCATCATATAAACAACTGCACCCATGAAAACTTCAATAAAAAATTTCAATGCATAGACTAGAAATGATAATTGTTTGATTTGTTTCTCACATCATACGTCAGCGATTTGATAACTTCCTCAGTTTATACTCTACTTACAAAAGAAAGAAAAGCAATACAATCTTTAAAACCTAACATTAGTAGTTGTAAGCAATCACCTAACGTCTACTGCCTAGGAGCATCTAACAGGCATGTTTCCTAGAACATCCTGCCACACCACCCCCTCTTCCAGTGAGTAAATTTAGGTTCAGGTTCAACTTCAGTCATAAGTACGCCTTCCATCTTAGGTTCTTCTATTGGTTTTCCCTATGGTCCCTGATCTAGATCTACTTCTTAGAGGTCTTCATCCTCTGCCTGCTCTTCTTTAGGGGTCTTCATCCTGTGTTGGTTCCTCCTCAAGATCCTCCTCCTCTACAGGATCTTCCTCAGGGTCCTCTTCCTATATGGGTTCCTCCTCAGATTTTTCCTCCTCTATAGGTTCCTCCTCGTGGTCTTCCTCCTCCATGGGTTCCTCCTCCATAGGTTCAATCTCTCTAATAGACTCTTCCTCTTAGATAGTTGGGTTTCGTAGTGGTAGAACTATCAGCATCGTCCTCATCCAGGGGTGGTGGGGTCTCATCGTTAGCTATAAGTGTACAGGGGTTGTTGTATGGCCCCGCATAAATTAACCTATCAACTAACTCTGCTAGGTTCATCCCAATAGGCTCTGTATTTATAAAGCACGTCCTATAGTTATAAAACACTCTGTCTCTAGGGTAAACTCATTTATTCAAAAGTGCTACTGTGGGTCACCTCAAAGGGTCAAGAGGAAGAAAATGACTTGGTTTTCCCCAAATCTTAAGCAGCTATTTGGCACCTTATCTGGATACCTATGCATGACCTTTCCAACCCGTTGAAGATGGCTAACCATGTCAACTTCAAATTCTTTTCCACTCTATGGTAGAGATAACGGCACTCCATGCAGTGACAATGTTGCATATCGTTCATCCTATACACCAATAATTTCAAATAAGACACATACTCCTATACATTTACGCTAATAAGTGCATCTAATATTTTCCTGTCCGACACTCACTCTCCATGCAGTTCTTAAGTCTATAAATTTTAAACTCTTATCTTCAATTATAATATTCTCAAGCGAGCTTTCACGTCCATAAACCTGCGCTCTGATACCACTTTGTAACATCCTGAAATTTCTAATTTCAATTAGTTACTACGAAGTAACCTATTTGGAAATGGGTGACCTAACGGGCATTACCGTTGTATTCCTTGTTACGAAATACAAAGTTGAGTATCATAGAAAAATCCATTAATAATCATTTAATGCTAACTGAATCACAAAAGTCAACTACAGCATGCGAGCCTAAGCAAAATATCCACTCCAAAATGGAAAACTATTTTAGATGCAAGCTAAAAGCTCTATAAGTAACAACCTTGCTCTAAATGGATGTCCCGTCCCTATGCTCATGTTCATTACCTGAAAACAAAACACTTTAAAGAGTGAGATAAGCTCAACAACAACCACCCTTAACAGTCAAACACACTGAAAAATTCATTTCAAACTGTTTAGGGGTGGGGGAAATAGACAGTTTACATAATTCACAAGGTACCCAACCATTCCTAATCCAAACCATAAGTTCATCCAAGTCTCACTCAGGTCATTTTGTCAACCAAAAGGGCGAGCGACCTTATTAGGTCTCATGAGATGCAGTTGGTTTTATTGTAGCCGCTTATCCACATCATGACCTGCCGTCAAGTTGGACAGTTACTGATATCCTGGATCACATCCATCCATAAGGCAACATGTGGCTGCTACTCATGCAGACAATCACTCCGAGAAGGCAATTAGGCCTTACTACATTTGAGAGTGAATCTCCCTCGTCTCGCCTAATTAATTCACCTAGTTCTTATGCTTAACGTAGGTTATGTTCTCAAATTGCATGAAGCCCATCCAGGCCCAATATAGTCCAAATCCATATAAGAAACATGTTTACAACAGGACATTAAAGGTCCGCTCATGCAAAATTAGAATTTCATGCCAACTTCAATAATAACCGAAATATCTTATCACACCCATTCATTCACCAAAGTTTCTTTGAACATCAATCCGAATCAATACAAAAACAACTTGCAAGACATGGCGAGTTAGGGTATGATTGTTACATAGTTGGAAATGACGTCTAAGCTTGAGGGCGAGTTCCGAACTTACGCCCATTCAAATTGTAATAGCCTAATTCTAAAATTATTTAATTAGGTTTATTTATTTAACTACCTCATGTTCATATTTTTTTCTCATAATTATTTATCGCATTATTCACCCGGTGGGGAATAATTTATTTCGGCTCTCACTTGGCAATTCAAATTTTATTTATTTATTTAATTGATTAATGAAAACTTTAGAAGAATTGATAGTAGGCCCTGACAAGTTTAATCTAAGTAATTCATTTTGTTTTCCGTAACAATACAAAGCTTTAATTTTAAGTTTCGTAAAAACGTTATCGTTACGAAGCGTTTTATTCTCGAACCCAACTTATTTCAGCCATTTTGAAGTCCAACAAGTTTGTCTATTAATTTAACTAATTACCATGGTTAACTTAACCATGGTTAGTTGTAAAAAAAGATGACTTTACTAGATACAATTTCAGCCAAATGAGTTGATTAGTCAAAACACACACAACTTAATCCAAAAGCTTCACTTTCTCTCTCCTCTCTCTCTTCACTCACGGCTAACAGCAGGTCCAGCAGGTTTAGGTGTTTTCCGGCCATCCCTGGTGGTTTCCGACCCCCCCCCAAACATCCTCGTACCTCAAGCTACCATCCTCCTTCCTCCATCATCAAAACCACTAAACCTCATCTCCATATTTACTTATTTTCAATCAAAGTGTGTAATCTTGAAATTTGATTTTATTGGTTTTCCTTTTTATTGTAGTTTTCATTCTTATTTTGAATTTGATGATTTTTGAACATGATGTTTTGATAAGAAATAAGAGTTTTTTTTTATGTTGATCACGGTGGGTTGGGGTTCGATCATGCGAGGGTTAGGGTTGATGTTAATCATGCTTGCTTGATGTTAAAGTGTTGGATTTTGATTGTTTTATCTTTAATTTGATCATTTTCTAATCTATTGCTGTTTATGATGATGTTTTTGGTGATTTCAAATGAGTTGAAGTGAGTCCAAGTTGGCCATGAACTAGGGTTTTGGCAAGTAAAGTAATGTTTGGATTAAACTAGCTTTCAGCTTCGTTTATATGTGTATTAGATTAAAAAATGATCTTTATTGAATATGATTATGAAGTGAATTTGAGTGTGATGATTTTGTATTATGTTTTGATGGACCAAAGCTTGTTTACATGCTTTTAGGGAATTGTTTAAGTTAAGAATTTGTGTAAAAAAGAGAGGGAAAAGTCAAAACAGTGAGGCTATAAATTTCAAGAAAACAAGGCAGAGTTCACGATTAAACTGATAATGATTGGCCCATTGAAAAATTATTATTTTTGGTGGGTAGATAGGTCAGTTGGTTATCTTTCAAATGCCTTTTGAATCACCTCAATTCGAGATCTGTGGCAAACATTATGGTCATTTTACCAAAATTGCGCAGAATGGATCAAAACTGACATGCTTGTGTTCTACCCTCATTTTGGGAATTATATTGTGGGAATCAAGCTTGGTATTTAAATGAAAGATTTTTGGGACTTCCTAAGATTTCTATATTGGGGTTTTGAGTCTTAATCAGAGGTCAGATGATTAAGTTATGAGTCATTCTTTATAAGCCTCTGTTATGCTTTTACTTTTCTTCTACTAAATTATTAGCTATGAAATAAATATTTTTGCTAACCCTATGTTTCTACAATGATAATTTTGTACAGAATCAGGGCCTAATCTATCATTCATTCCACTTTTGTGCATAATATTATTCAGTGAGCTTACATTTAAAAATTTCAGGTACGTTTATTGTCTGTATCTTTAAGAAATCAGCACGTATTTATCAAAATTATAATATTTTGGTAAGTATATCAATGAATAAGTTTAATAAGTGATTTATCATATAATTAGTTACCCTATTAGTTATCAGTTATAAGACATAGCCTTTTAGTTACCCGCGCAGTTTCAGGCCAGGTTCCGATCGGCTTTGCAGGTGTACACCTATCTTAAGATTGTAACAGTTACCAGGGATTCACTATCAGATAATAATTGACAACGCAGTTTCATATTTATCTCATTCCCTATGTCTAATTAAAAATGAATTACAATATGGGCCTAACCAGTTTTCTTTCCATGAATGCTTAACAATACATGAATGCATGTACTGAGTTTCAGTTCACAGTTCGAAATGTTTTCATGTTTGTTTGAAGAAAGTGTTCAGTGAATCGCCCTCAGGCAGGACGGCTGAAGATGATAAGTGAGCCGGGAAGTCTATATGAAATGGTGGTGTATTATCATTGAGATGTTATAATATCGTATTGTGATATATTTTGGTGTTGAGACTGTATATTTTATCAGAATTCTATATTTTGGTATAATCTTTAAGATGTTTAAATGATCTTGATGTTAGAACAATTTCTATACTTATCTAAATGATCTGATGGGTTATGATGGTGTGAATGCTTTTAATGGTAAACATCGATTATTGTGGATAAGCTTATCATGTACAAACAAAGCTTTGTCCTTGTTGGACGGCGATAACGTCTAATCATTTGGGTTATCATTTATAATTGGGGAAACTAATGAAAAGAACACAAACGGTGATTTAGTTGCATTTAGGGCATTATAGATTTGGTATCAGAGTCAGGTTGAGATTTGCTTTGTGGAATGTGGAGTTTAGAAATAAAAGGGTGAGAATGGTTGGTAACAAGGGCAATTGTATACTGCTAGAGTGACATTAAAAGTGTAGTAACGATATTAGAAATGCAGGTTGCTTACATTTGCATGTTCCTTAATTATGGTTATATATGCCTTTCATATATGTCTTCTCTTTGTTAGATGGACCCATATACTGTTAACTTAATGTCGGGTGCATCTGTGGATACTCACATCGTACTACTACATGATAGCATAGAGACTCATGCACAGGACCCTTTTTCTGAGTTTTGACAGTATTACGGTTCGTGCACATCGACTGCTCTGATCCTTACCTACAGTTCATCTATGGTTGGAGTTTAGGCTTCGTTATCATCATTATATTGTAACAAAGAATCTAGGTTGGGACGAGCCTAGGTTTCAGGCCTAGGGGGCTTGGACTACTATTGCTATAGAGTTGTTATTGAGGGAAGAGTTTGAGCAGAGGGGGATCACCATGGAGACTCTACAACATGTCTTCCCCTTACATCAGGCACATCCCCTGTGCCAGCACAGGGATCACCTTCCCGCCCGCACCAGGTACCCCATTGATGCCTGATAGTCTGCGGGAGGCTCATGTGATGATAGACCTTCCTAATACACCAAAGATAGCGGTGGTTAGTTCTGAGGACGAGTGCCATCGGGAGAAGAAGGATGATCCCGAAGAGAATCAAGACATTGATGAGGCGGGGGTAGAGCAGCAGTGGGATAAAGAGATTGACGAGATGATAGTGGAACAACAGGCTGAGGAGGAGGTTGGTGATGCCGAGTCAGAGGTATCGACTAGTGGCTTCGATCCAGGCGATGAGCCTGATGATGAGTCCGACCCGAATTACGATCCATCTAGGGATCATTAGGTGGTGCTAGGAGTTGGTGTTAGTAGTTTTATTTTGAGCTCTGTTTGTATATAGCATGGTCAGTTTGGATGGATGTATTTTGTGTAGGATATGACATTGTATATAGTTAGTCCAATCCTGTCCGACCGTGATCACATGATCCGTATCTCTTTTTGATCATATGGCGAACCTAGTATCTAGGGGATAGTTAGCGTTTGAGGTTGAGGTAGGAGTCAAAATTGACTTTGCCTAGTCAGTTAGATGTAATATATTTTGCTCATCATGTGTATAAATAGGAAGTTATGTATGTAAATAAGCAGTTATAAAATGATATAATTAAGCTTTGGGTTTGTTTTCAATAATCTTTGAGTTATATTAAATGTATTTATTGGACATGCTTATCTTATATGTTTGGGTATTCCAGTGATTGAATTGTTTCGTTAATATATGATCAGAATGTCCGAATCAGTGCAGAACAATTCATAGATTCATATAAAGGAAATCTCGGATCATGGCCAGGGATCGGGTGATCAAGCCTCCCATCATGTGTGACCAAATTTTGGCCAAATGCCACCAATTCCTTCCGAGTTAGCTAACAACATTTGGGACCCGAACTACTGGCCGACTTTAGTAGCTAAATCGATGAAACGAATTCCCTAAGTACCTACTGAAACCCCTCCTAAAGATGATAAGTTAGCAGATAGGGTAGCACGACGCAACCCTAAAGTTTATAATGGATCTTATGATCCAGTAGTATTGGAGAAATGGATAAGGGGAATGAAGAAAATCTTTACAGTGGTCGAAGTCCCAAAAGAAAAGAGAGTAAACATTGGCATGTATTATTTGACCGGTGAAGCTGATATTTGGTGAAATACTGTTAAGGATGAACTCGTAGGGCCTGAATTCACCTAGAATAAATTCCTGAGCGAGTTGAGGGCAAACTTCTTCCCAGTTGTGGTCCAAAGGCAAAAGGAGAAAGAGTTTATGGATCTGAAGATGAGCGGCACCATGACTGTGATGCAATACGCCAGTAAGTTCACAGAATTATCTAGGTTTGTTCCTAAATTTGTATCATCTCAAAGGTAGAAAATGAGGAGGTTTGAAGAGGGTTTGGCCTTCTATATTCGGAATCAGTGAGCTAGACAACCAATTTTGACTTACCAAGAACTATATAAGCAACCGGCTGAAGTGGAACGAGTGAAGACAGATTTGAGAGCACTAAATCCAATCAACTAAAAGAGAAAGGGGTTGAGTGAGGAACTCCGAGTAAGAGTGTGAACCAGAATCAGAAGAAACCTACCCCTGCTCCCCCCAAGAGTCGTCTTGTAGGCTCGATAGTACCCTGTGCGAAATACGGCAGAACAAATCACACCACCTCTGAATGCTAAGTAGGAACTAGTAAATGCATGTGGTATGGAAGCCCTGAACACCTGATTGCTGCATGCCCCCAAAAGATGAAGGTTGTAGACAAAGGGGCAGCAAAACCCTTGGCCTCACCTCGCCAAGAGGCCCCCCTACGAAGGCCTGCAGTAGTAGGACAGGCATATGTCATGAGTAAGAAGGAAGCTGCCACCACTGGTACGGTAGTCACTGGAACTCTCTTTTTAAATTCAAAGCCATTTTGTGTATTATTTGACTCGGGTGCTACTCATTCATTTATATCCACCCGGTCTACCAGGCAATTAAACTTGAAAGATAGGAGGATGGAAACCAATTATAGGATCAAGCTACCCAATAATTGTGTGATTGAATGCCCTATCTCTTATAAACTTGTTTCCATTACAATTGGTGGAACCACCTTTCCCGTGGATTTGATTCAGTTTGATTTGTCTAATTTTGACATCATTTTGGGAATGAATTGGTTGCACACCTATGGAGCTAAGATTGACTGTGAGGATCTTAAAGTTATTTTGAAAGATAAAAAAAGGAGAGAAGTATTCTTCTATGGGCAGAGAGAGGAAAAATCATATCTCTTGATTTCTGCTATGAAAGCAAGTAAGCTATTATGTCAAGGATGGTGTTATGTTATTGACACCTAAGCAAAAGAAGAGAAAGTTGAAAATATTTCTGTAGTCTATGAGTTTGAGGATGTTTTTCCTGAAGAGTTACCAGGATTACCCACAAAGGAAAATTGATTTTGGAATTAAATTTATCCCTGATGACCATTTCTAAAGCCCTATATCGTATGGCCCCAATTGAGCTTAAGGAACTGAAGCTTTAATTAGGTGAGCTATTGCAGAAGGGCTTTATTAGGCCACGTGTGTCACCATTGGATGCCCCAGTGTTGTTCGTAAAGAAAAAGGATGGAACTTTGAAGCTGTGTATTGATTACAGGGAGTTAAACAAGTTCACCATCAAAAATTAATATCCTTTGCCGCGAATCGATGACTTGTTTCATCAATTTCAAGGAACAGGAGTCTTATCTAAGATTGATTTGAGGTCAGGGTACCACCAACTTAGGATTAAATCGGATGACATCCCCAAGACTGCGTTTAGAACTACGTATGGTCACTATGAGTTTATAGTGATGCCATTTGGTCTCGCCAATGCTCCCATAGCCTTTATAGATCTTATGAATAGAGTCTTCAGACCCTACCTAGACAAATTTGTGGTGGTATTCGTAGATGACATTTTTATTTATTCAAAGCATGGAGATGAACATGCTTATCTAGGTCATAGTCAATCGGCTTATAAGTCGATCCATTTTTTGCCAATCAAAGATACCTGTGGTGTTGAAAAACTAAGCCAGTTCTATGTTAAAGAGATAGTTCGACTATATGAAATTCCCTTATATATAGTATTAGATAGGGATCAAAGATTCCAAGTTCGTTTTTGGCAAGCACTTCAAAAGACCTTTGGGACCAAATTGAACTTCAGCAGCTCTTGTCACTTAAGATAGATGGACAAACTAAAAGAGTGAATCAAATTCTAAAGGACATGTTAAGAGCTTGTGTGTTGGAGTTCCAAGGAAAGTGGGAGAACGACTTACTGTTGATGGAGTTTTCTTATAAGAATTGTTACCAGTCCACCATCAGAATGGCCCCGTTTGATGCTTTATATGGAAGAAAATATAGAACCCCACTGCATTGGAGTGACTTGGATGAAGAGTTGATTATAGGCCCTGAAATGATCCAAGAAACTGTGGAAACAATAAGAAGGATTCGGGAGCACATTAAGGTTGCCCAGAGTCGGCAAAAGAGTTATGCGGATAGGAGAAGGAGGCCTTTGGAGTTTCAAATAGGCGATAAAGTTTTTTTGAAAGTATCGCCAATTAAGGGTATCAAGAGGTTCGGGGTACGAGGTAAATTGAGTCCAAGATATATTGGACTATATGAAATCAATGAAAAATTGAATCCTGTAGCTTATCATCTGGGTCTACCAGTGGAACTAGAACACATGCATAACGTGTTTCACATCTCTCAGGTTACAAAGTATACTCTAGATCCAAACCATGCTATCGTATCTGAACCTATTGAAATCACTACGGATTTAGTATATGAAGATCAACCAATCCAAATACTAGATCACAGGATTAAGCAGTTGTGCAACAAGCAGATACCTCTAGTGAAAGTGCTATGGTCAAATCATACCCCCCAAGAAACTACTTGGGAGACTGAAGAGGAAATGAAAGCCAAATATCCACAATTATTTGAAGTAATCTTGCATTATATGGAAAAGTCATAATTTTCAAAGGCGGAACTCTTTAAGGGGGGAAGACTGTAATAGCCCAACCCTAAAATTATTTAATTATATTTATTTATTTAATTACCCCATGTTCATGATTTTTTTCTCATAATTATTTATCGCATTATTCACCCCGGTGGGGCAGAATTTATTTGGGCCCTCATTGGTAATTCGAATTTTATTTGTTTATTTAATTGATTAATGAAAACTTTGGAAGAATTGATAGTAAGTCCTAACAAGTTTAATATAAGCAATTTATTTTGTTTTCTGTAACATTACCTAGCTTTAATTTTTAGTTTTGCAAAAACGTTATCGTTGCGAAATGTTTTATTCCTGAACCCAACTTATTTCAGCCGTTTTGAAGTCTAACAAATTTGCCTATTAATTTAACTAACACCAAGGTTAACTTAACAACCGTGGTTAGTTTAAAAAAAGGTGACTTTACTAGATAAAATTTCAGCCAAATGAGTTGATTAGTCAAAACACATACAACTTAATCCAAACGCCTCACTTTCTCTCTCCTCTCTCACTTAACTCACGGCCAGCAGCAGGTCTAGCAGGTTTGGGTGTTTTTCGGCCAGTTGTCCAATCATTCCTAGTGGTTTTCGACCCCCCCAACATTCTAGTACCTCAAGCTACCATCCTCCATCATCAAAACCCCTAAACCTCATCTCCATCTCTACTTATTTTCAATCAAAATGAGTAATGTTTAAACTTGATTTTATTGGATTTGCCTTTTATTTTAGTTTTGATTCATGTTTTGATGTTTATGATCTTTGATGATGATATTTTGATGAGAAATAAGAGTTTTTTTTTAAATGTTCATCATGGTGGGTTGGGGTTGGGTCATGCTAGGGTTAGGGTTGATGTCAATCATGCAAGCTTGATGTTAAAGTGTTTATGATTATTTTCTAATCTATTATGTTTATGATGATGCTTTTGGTGATTTCAAATGAGTTGGAGTGAGTCCAAGTTGGCCATGAACTATAGTTTTGGCAAGTAAAGTAAGGTTTGGATTAAACTAGCTTTAAGCTTGGTTTATGTGTGTATTAGATTGAAAAATAATCTTTATTAGATATAATTATGAAGTGAATTTAAGTGTGGATGATTTTGTATGATGTTGGGATGGATCAAAGCTTGTTTACATGCTTTTACAGAGTGGTTTAAGTTGAGAATTCGTGTAAAAAAGAGAGGAAAAAGTCAAAACAGTGAGGCTGAAAATTTCAGAAAAACAGGAGAGAGTTCACGATTAAACTGGTAATGATTGGCTCATTGAAGAATTATTATTGTTGTGAGTAAATAGTTCAGTGTTTTAGCTTTCAAATGCCTATTGAATCGCCTTAATCCGAGGTCTGTGGAAAACGTTATGGTCATTTTACCAAAACGATACAGAATGGACCAAAACTGACGTGCTTGTATTCTACCCTCATTTGGGAATTATATTTTGGTAATCAAGCTTGGTGTTCCAAATAAAAGATTTTTGAGACTTCCTAAACTTTCTATATTAGCATTTTGAGTCTCAATCAGAGGTCAGATGTTTAAGTTATGAGTCGTTTCTTCTAAGCCTCTGTTATACTTTTACTTTTCTTCTACTAAATTATTAGCTACGAAATATATATTTTTGCTAATTGTATTTTCCTACAACGATAATTTCATACAGAATCAGGTCGTAATCTATCATTCCTTCCACTTTTGTGCATAATATTATTCCATGAGCTTACATTTAAAAATTTCAGGTACGTTTATTGTCTGTGTCCTTAAGAAATCAGCACGTATTTATCAAAATTATAATGTTTTGGTAAATACATCAATGAATAATTTTAATAAGTGATTTATCACATAATTAGTGACCCCATCTGTTATCAGTTACAAGTAGGGTTGGCAAAAATCTGTCTGACTTGAAAAAATGGGGTACGGTCACCAAATTCATGTCCGAATTTTAAATTTAGACAACTGGTCATGTCCGAATTTAAATCCAGGTTGGGTTCGGGTTTGTATATTCGGCTTTGAGTTGTCCGAATTTTTGAACCATTTCGGGTTCGAACAAATTCGGACAATCGAGTTCGGACATCAGACAACTACGTTTATATGTAATTTTAGTCCAAATTTTTCAGAAAATTTTATAAAAACAATTCGGCCAAACGAGTTCGGACATTAAAAAATGGATTCGGGTTCGGTCACACAAAATTTCGGCCAGAATGTCCTAAAATCATATAACAAATTCGGACATTCGGACAACCGGCTCCGGATGTAGGACAACGGGGTCAGGGTTCGGATCTTGTCAAAGTGTCCGATTTATAATCCGAAGAGGGTCCGGGTATGAAGTTTTTGTTCGAATGTCCGATTTGTCCGGACCCGAATTTTTGCAGC
Source organism: Carnegiea gigantea (assembly GCA_029747015.1). Lineage (NCBI taxonomy): Eukaryota > Viridiplantae > Streptophyta > Magnoliopsida > Caryophyllales > Cactaceae > Carnegiea > Carnegiea gigantea. Next base: position 664,997 of record JAKOGI010000040.1, read on the forward strand.
CTTAGTTACAAGGCATGGCCCTTCAGTTACCCGCGGGGCTTCAGGTCAGGTCCCGATCGACTTGGCAGGTATACACCTATCTTCATATCGTAACCGTTATAAGAGATTCACTATCAGATAATAATTGACAACGCAATTTCATATTTATCTCATTCCTTGTGCTTAATTAAAAATGAGTTGCAATACGGGTCCAACCACTTTTTCTTTCCATGAATGTTTAACAATACATGAATGCATGTATTGAACTACGGTTCACAGTTCGAAATATTTTCATGTTTTGTTTTAGGAAAGTGTTTAGTAAATAGCCCTCAAGCGGGCAGGACAACTGAAGATGATAAGTGAACCGGGAAGTCTATATGAAATGGTGGTGTATTATCGTTGAGATGTTATAACACCGTATTGTGACATATTTTGGTGATGAGGCTGTATATTTTATCAGAATTCTATATTTTGGTGTAATCTTTGAAATGTTTAAATGGTCTTGATGTTAGAATAATTTCTATACTTATCTAAATGATCTGATGGGTTGTGATAGTGTGAATGCCTTTGATGGTAAACATCGATTATTATCGATAAGTTTATTATGTACAAACATAGCTTTGTCCTTGTTGGACAGCGGTAATGCCTAATCATTTGGGTTATCATTTCTAATTGGGGAAACTAATGAAAAGACCACAAGCGGTGATTTAGTTGCATTTGGGCCATTACACAAATCCCCATAAGTTGTTTCTGTTAGTCTTAGTCCTTCACCCAAAGTTGTCCTATATTTTGGTTACGACAAGGTCGATAATCTACTACATATTTATCTTAAATATATTCATCCCTTATTCGAACCTTTCATAAGGTATTTGTAATACGTCCTCCCTATTCCCCCACTACTCTCAACTCTTAATATCATCCTAGCCATGACATTATGAGGGTTAAAAGAATCAAACTTTACCTTGAAAGAGAGTTTGAGAGGAAAATGAGAGACTTTAGAGATGTTTTAGTTCTTTGTTAAGCTTGTCGAGAGTTACAAATTTAACCACTATTTCAGTTATTGAATACTTTTTATAGCATAGGGAAGTAGGGATCGATCCACGAGGAAAGATTGTTTTAAAAAGGCTAGCTTAATCCTAAATGATCTTATTAATCCAATTTATTAAATCTAATCTTAATAATTCTAAAATAATTAAAATCCAATGAGTAAAAATCTAGAAAAAAAAACACCCAATGATGCTCCTAAATATTTGGATTACATTCTGGAAAGGAAACAATAAAAAGCTTTCCTAAATAATCTAGAAAAATAAAAACAGAAGAGTAACTAAAATTCTAATTAAAAATCAGAACAACAAATAATAATCAGAAAATAAATATTAAAAATGTCAAACAGTTACCTAAAATATTATTCTTTAGGCATATGAGCTTATAACTCCTCAATTGTATCCAAATAATTTCAGAAAAATCAAATCAGAAAATTACCATAGAATATCAATGCAGAATATTAAATCTGAAATTAGAAAGAAAATAATCTGCATAAATATAAATACGAAAATAATCACAAGAGTTACCCTAATTCTAGGACACAATTTTATGGACTTAACAATACCTAATATTCGTGAATTAACAATTAAAATCGAAATTTTCAGAATTAATAACCTAAAAACTTGCACATATCCAACTCACAAAATAATTCAGAAAAATTATCAAATAACTTCCAAAAATTGCGGAATTAAATATGGGCAGACTAGGACACTAAATAAACTCTAGGAACTGATTAAAAATCAAAAAAGAACAAAAATAACTATTTTTAGCCTAATTTCTAACAAACCAGTAATTAAATACTAAAATTGAATATAAATCAATCTAAAATTATAACCACTCTAAACATCAAAATCTAAACTATCTAAAATTACCTAGACACTCCTAAAAGACTATACTTTTGGCGGGGGTTCGATTGAAATTATATTGAAGCTAACAAAAATAGAACAAACTAATCAAATTAACTCTAAGCAACAAATAATGATCAAAAATTGTCAAATTATGAAGGATACTTAGTATAATCTCAATCCACCATGCAAATTAATATTTATCATTAACACACAAGTTAATTTCATTCATGAGTTAAACTATAGAAGACATCCACCAGTGGTTCTTCCCTATTTTTCTTTAGATTCTAGTTTAATTAGGTCCAGCCCTAATATAAACCCTACTAGTTTTGATAACCCTCACATCAGTGAAAGAATTTAATCAAACTAGAGTATTAAGAATTAGAAAAATATCATTTAATACTTTGTAACTAATTTACCAGCAAATCGATTTAACAAATATCAAAAGCGAATACCTAATTAAAAGAGATGAGTTTGAGCCATCCATGATTAATTAGGGTGATACCTAAGCATAAAAGATTATAACTTTTACGTATTATAGTCTTCTAAACTATCAATCGAAATTGTATTAAACTAACTAGCATGCATTCTAATTAATTTAACACGAATATCATAAACGATAAACGCTAATCGCTATAGAAGCATGAATATGAATCAACTAGGCAATAAAGTATAAAACTTGTTTCAAAATAGTAAATTTAGCATGGCTTCAAGAAGATTATACTGAGTAAAAAGGAATTACTCACTCATATTAAAAATAAAATCACAAAATTCATCCAAATAAATCATGTTTAATAATCAACTAAACAAACACAAAAAAAATGAAATAAAATAACTAAAATAAAATAGAGCACGCCTACTTTGATGATGATGGTAATGAATTATGATGATGAGGTGAGGAGATGAGGGATATGTCGTGGAGTGTATGGAGGTGATGATGGGATGATTATGTGATGTGTGGATGGATTATCGAGAAGGCCGTGCGATTGAGAGGGTAGATGAGATGGTGATGATTATTGGGCTGAAGATGAGGCTTGGCTGCCTTGGGTGATGATCCTTATGGCGATGGTGATGATGATATATATAGAAAAGAAAGGAGGGGTGTGATTAGGGTTAGTAATTAGGGTTTCCTTCTTCTTTTAAACTTCTTCTCCCTCAAGACTTCTAGTTCTTCTCCAACTCTTAAAATCCTAGCCCAGACAATATTTTCATAATTATCCTTATTTGGACCGTCTTCTGCCCAAGTATGTAAAACCCGAGCCTCAACGACTTGTCTTCTCCTCTTTATCAAAACAATGCCTAATCTAAAAAATATATAAATTAAAGTAAATTAGACGAAATAAAATGTATAATATAATCGAAATAATTATTAAAACAATGCATGATTTTTGGCTTAACAAATTCCCCCACACTTAGACTTTGGACATCCTCGTGCAAAGAAATCTTAGACTCGACCTAAACCCTACCCTCTTTCTTTCTTATAAAGTCATGCATAACTATGATGCTCATAATAGGCCTTGACTTGCTTTAAAAACAGTTTTATAGAAAATTAATTAGTTTTTCCTCCTATAAGTGAATAACTACTAGACATCTAACTACTATCAGAGAGTTTATTCATCAACCTCACAATATTTCCATAATGAAGTAACAAGATCAATAATTACCCATCTCTTCTGATTATGCATACACCGATCGAGAAGTCTAAAAAAAAGTTAAGATAGAATAATTTAGGCATGGTATAGCTGTAGAGACTATTGAATTAGATAGAATAACTCATTGAATTGATCCTAAACTTGCCTTGTATTTATTTCTCTTTTATTTTTTTTTTTTCCAAACTCCACTTGCGCACATATTCGAGGCCCATATAGGGTCTTAAAAATTAAACACTCTTTGTTTCACACTCACCCGAATAGAGGTGTTGGAGCAAATATTTTATTTTCATCATTACTTTTATTTATTTTATTGACTCACTAGTATGGGAAGCAAGCTTTCCAGTGGCAATATTGCCTCAAAAGGTGGCACCCAGTAGCGCATGCCTCAAAGGGGTACTTGTCATTCCCGACTTTGACTCTTTTTTTTTTTAAAGTTATTCTACTAATTTAATAGTCTAGAAAATGGGTAGGTCATTTTATTACCTCTGTACGGCAATATAACATGATAAAATAAGATGAATAATTATGACAGTTACTCATTAAAGAGATATATGAGGATCAACTCAATCTTCTCTGAAAGACAACTAGCATGCTTAGAAGTCTTCACTCATAAAAGAATAAACTATAAAATAGCTAAGAAAATTAAAAAAAAAATTTAAACAAGCAAACCTAGCATAAACTCATATCATGCATTATTTATAAGAAAAAAAAATTTTCAGAATAAATACTGTAAGAATTAAATGCAGAATGCACCCTCCCACATTTAATTCATGCATTATCCCTAATGCATGCAAAAGATAGAAATAATGAAAATAAAAACAAAATTAAATAGGTACTTTCCTAAAAACGTTGTGTTGCCTTCCAACCAGTGCCTTTGTTTATAGTCCTTGACTTGACTTCATGAAGCTCCTGGATTCTCTAGTTGGATCTCTTCTAATAAATCATCATTAATCTGATATGGCATTTTTTGAACTTAGCCTGATCAAGTCTCTTAGTAAGCATAGTCAAAAATTCATCTTCATTGGATAAGTCATAAATATCTTGGGGCAATTCAGCAATAATATCAAGTGCATACACGTAACTCACATCAGCAGGGAATCTCATGGCATCAAAAATATTAAATTTAATCATTTCACCATCAAATTCCATGGTTAATGTTCCTTCATGCACATCAATTCTAGTCCTAACTATTTTCAAAAATGGCCTGCCTAGCAAGATGGGAATATGATGACATGCATCACCCATGTTCATCACATAAAAATCAACAGGAAACACAAGTTCATTCATTTAGACTAAGACATCCTCTAACACTGCATCTAGGTAAATACTTTTCCTATTAGCTAACTAAAGCACTACACCAGTTTTCTTTAACTCTCCTAAGTTCAGTTTGTCATAAACAGATCTAGGCATGACATTAATGGAAGCACCAAAATCAAGCATAGCCTTATCAAAGTAAAGATGTCCTATTTTACAAGGAACAGAGAACACACCTGGGTCTTTGCACTTAAGGGGAAGTTTTCTTTGAAAAACTGCAGATACATTTTCCCCCACACTCACCTTTTCATTCCCTACTAATTTTCTTTTACTAGTAAATAATTCTTTCAAGAACTTAGCATAACGAGGCACCTGTTTAATGACATCAAGGAGAGGTATGTTGATCTCTACCTTCTTTAATGTCTCTAAGATTTCTTGGTTAGCCTCATTCACCTTAGAAGTAGGGTCTCGAAATTTATTAGGAAAGGGTGGAATTGGTTTATAAGGTTCTCTTTTCTTCTCTCCTATTTCCTTAGTAGTTTGATTAGAATCTATATTTAACTCTAGTTCAGCTCCTTTGACCTCTAACTCAAGCTCAACCTCTCTACTCTTCCTAGGCTCTTATAACTCTTTCCCACTCCTAATTGTTATGGCACTAACATTCTCTTTAGGGTTAGGGTAAGGCTAAGATGGTAACTTATTTTGTATTCAAGCCTGCAAGTTGCTAATTAAGATATCAGTTGCCGTCTATCTCTCTTGAACCTGCTTAAGAGTTGTCTCCAAAATCTGAAACTTATCATCTATCTTCTTAAGGACTTGTTCAAGTAGGAAGTTGGTCCTGTCTTGATTAGAAGGTTGACGAGATGTTTGGTCAAAATCAAGTGGATTGGTTTGAGGGCCATACCTAAGATTAAGGTGGTCTCTCCATCCTTTATTATAAGTGTTAGAATAGGGATCATACCTCCTTTAACCTTGGTTAGAATAGACAACATTAACATTATCCTCTTGAAATGTAGGGCATGCATCAGTAGGATGCCCGTCTAGACAATAAATGCCACATATGACTGCTTTTTGTACTCCCCTAATGATAATCTTATTCAACATAGCAGTAATATAAGATAACTGACTCTCTACAGATGAACTAGAACCAATCTCATTAATCATTTTAATTTGTGACTCCCTAGCACCAAACTGTTGAGTATTTTAGGCCATTAAATTGAATAAGTTTCTAGCCTCTGCAGGAGTTTTATTAACTAGAGCTTCTCCACTAGCAGCATCAACCATATTACGATCCATAGGAAGCAAACTCTCGTAAAAATATTGAATCAACAACTGTTCAGTTATTTGATGTTGGGGACAACTAGCACACAATTTATTAAATCTTTCCCAGTACTCACAAAAAGTTTCCCCATTCATTTGTTTGATTCCACATATATCCTTCCTAATAGATCCAATTTGGGATGCTGGAAAAAATTTCTCTAAAAATGATTTATGCAATGCAGTCCATGTAGAGAAAGATCCAACAGGCATGTAATATAACTAATCCTTAGCATTACCAAGCAAAGAAAATGGAAAGGCCCTCAATCTAATTTGGTCCCCAGGAATCCCCTCAGGCACCATAACAGAGCATGTAATAAGGAATTCACTAATATGACGATATAGGTCCTCTCCAACTAATCCATGAAACTTAGGTAATAGATTGATGATTCCAAAGTTTAGTTTTAGAGGTTTATCTAATGTAGTATAAGTAATGGACATGGGTTGGGTTTCTAGGTTAGGACAGCAGGTTCCCGAAGAGTGGACATTCTTACCTCTTTAATCTTAAGACTTACTGATTTAGGACAACTTTTTTTGTTTTTATCTACTAATGTTTGCTTCTTGTCCTTTCCAATTTCCTTACCACTCCTTAATCTCGGGCAACCTGCAAAAATTAAAATAAAAATAATAAAAGTAGTAAAATTAGATGGAAGTAACTAGCAATTTTATTTTCTTTCCCCGACAACGGCGCCAAAATTTGTTAAGCTTGTTGAGAGCTACAAATTTAACCACTAATTCGGTTATTAAATACTTTTTATAGCATACGGAATTAGGGATCGATCCACGAGGAAAGATTGTTTTAAAAAGGCTAGCTTAATCCTAAATGATCTTATTAATCCAATTTATTAAATCTAATCTTAATAATTCTAAAATAACTAAAATCTAATAAATAAAAATCTGGGAAAAAAACAGCCAATGATGCTCCTAAATATTTGGATTATATTATGGAAAGGAAACAGTAAAAAGCTTTCCTAAATAATCTAGCAAAATAAAAACAGAAGAGTAACTGAAATTCTAATTAAAAATCAGAACAGCAAATAATAATCAGAAAATAAATATTAAAAATGTCAAACAGTAACCTAAAATATTATTCTTCATGTATATGAGCTTCTAACTCCTCAATTATATCCAAATAATTTCAGAAAAATCAAATCAGAAAATTACCACAGAATATCAATGCAGAATATTAAATCTGAAATTAAAAATAAAATAATCTGTATAAATATAAATACGAAAATAATCGCAAAAGTTACCCTAATTCTAGGACACAATTTTATGGACTTAACAATACATAATATTCGTGAATTAACAATTAAAATCAAAATTTTCAGAATTAATAACCTAAAAACTTGCACATAGCCAATTCACAAAATAATTCAGAAAAATTATCAAATAACTTCCAAAAATTACGGAATTAAATATGGGAAAACTAGGACACTAAATAAACTCTACGAATGGATAAAAATCGAAAAAGAGCAAAAATAGCTATTTTTAGTCTAATTTCTAACAAATCGGTAATTAAATACTAAAACTGAATATAAATCAATCTAAAATTATAACCCCTCTAAAAATCAAAATCTAAACTATCTAAAATTACCTAGACACTTCCAAAAGACTATACTTTTGGCGGGGGTTTGATTGAAATTATATTGAAGCTAATAAAAATAGAATAAACTAATCAAATTAACTCTAAGCAACAAATAATGATCAAAAATTGTCAAATTTATGAAGGATACTTAGTATAATCTCAATCCACCATGCAAATTAATATTTATCATTAACACACAAGTTAATTTCATTCATGAGTTAAACTGTAGAAGACATCCCCAGCGGTTCTTCTCCGTTTTTCTTTAGATTCTAGTTTAATTAGGTCCAGCCCTAATATAAACCCTACTAGTTTTGATAACCCTCACATCAGTGAAAGAATTTAATCAAACTAGAGCATTAAGAATTAGAAAAATATCATTTAATACTTTGTAACTAATTTACCAGCAAATCGATTTAACAAATATCAAAAGCGAATACCTAATTAAAAGAGATGAGTTTGAGCCATCCATGATTAATTAGGGTGATACCTAAGCATAAAAGACTATAACTTTTACGCACTATAATCTTCTAAACTATCAATTGAAAATGTATTAAACTAACTAGCATGCATTCTAATTAATTTAACACGAATATCATAAACGATAAACGCTAATCGCTATAGAATCATGAATATGAATCAACTAGGCAATAAAGCATAAAACTTATTTCAAAATAGTAAATTTAGCATGGCTTCGAGAAGATTATACTAAGTAAAAAGGAATTACTCACTCATATTAAAAATAAAATCACAAAATTCACCCAAATAAATCATGTTTAATAATCAACTAAACAAACACAAAAAAAATGAAATAAAATAAACTAAAATAAAATAAAGCACCCCTACTTTGATGATGATGGTAATGAATTATGATGATGAGGTGAGGAGATAAGGGATATGTCGTGAAGTGTATGGAGGTGATGATGGGATGATTATGTGATGTGTGGGTGGATTATCAAGAAGGCCATGTGACTGAGAGGGTAGATGAGATAGTGATGATTGTTAGGCTGAAGGTGAGGCTTGGCTGCCGTGGGTGATGATCCTTATAGTGATGGTGATGATGATATATATAGGGAAGAAAGGAGAGGTGTGATTAGGGTTAGTAATTAGGGTTTCCTTCTTTCTTTCTTCCTTAAACTTCTTCTCCCTTAAGACTTCTAGCTCTTCTCCAACTCTTGAAATCCTAGCCCAGACAATATCTTCATAATTATCCTTGTTTGGACCGTCTTCTGCCCAAGTATGTAAAACCCGAATCTCAACGACGCGTCTTCTCCTCTTTATTAAAACAATGCCTAACCTGAAAAATATATAAATTAAAGTAAATTAGACGAAATAAAATATATAATATAATCGAAATAATTATTAAAACAATGCATGATTTTTGGCTTAACATTCTTCAAACCAAATATTCGAATCCAAAAATTAAGGGAAACATAAAAGACCTCAGATTTATGGATTAAGGTACAAGGATTTATGAAGAACTTTAGTAAAAAAGGATGCTTAGGCTAGGGCTTTCATAAACCATTGCTATACTCACCAAAATAAGGAAGGGAGAGAGATGGTCAACGGCTGTTGGTGGCAGCACACTGTGGCTGGCTAGTGGTCCGGTGGGGCTGCGGCTGAGTGGTGCTGAGAGAGAGAGAGAGAGAGAGAGAGAGAGAGAGAGAGAGAGAGAGATGAGGTGAAAGGGATGGAAGAGAGAATTGACGTAAGAGGGAGAGAGAGACTAAGTTTAGGGGAGACGGAGAAAATAAGAGGGTGTGGGCTGATTTTTGGTTGTGGAAAATTACCCTCTAGGGGTAGGGTTTAGTGGGGAAAAAGAAAAAAAGAAAGGAGGAAGAGGGAAATTATTTTTATTTATTTATTCATTCTTTTCTTGCTTCGCACGGCTAGGAGGGAGAAATTGATTGATTTTGCCAGCTCAAAATCTCATTGGCACCAAAATAAGTCTTCTTATATTTTCTTTGGAATTTTAGGTGTAAAGAATCAAAAGAAAATAAACATATTTTTGGCTTGGATTGACTAGACTAAAATCTAAAAATGCATCCTTAACTTACCCATAAAATCCAATCACCTAACGAGCTCAAGCCCTCTAAGTTGGCCCCCCTCGAACAAAAAACAAAACAAATATTAGTAACTGAGAATTTTTAGGGTTTGATATCCATTATATGAAGAGAAAGAATGGGCTTTCAGGATACGATAGAGAAGAGAGCCACTACTATCCATTAGTTCCCAGGCTTGCTTGGCTAGGAGAGCTTCATTAAAAATCTTAACATCTCGAAAGCCCCCCCAAATTTGGTAGGTATAGTGAATCCCAACTTAGCCAATGTATTTTCCTCTGTGTTTCAGGTGATCCCCACCAAAACGTAGCCAAGGTTGAATGGATTTTTTCAATTAAATCGCCAAGCACTCGAAAAAATGCTCATGATGTAGGTGAGGATAGCCTGAGCAACCGCCTTGATTAAAATTTCCTTCCTGGGTTTAGAGATGAGCTTTTGTTTATAATCTTTGGGATTTTTTTTCTCCAGATTTTCTCCTTTGGGCCAACAAAAGTCACCTTTTGGATCTTCCTAAAAAAGTTGTTATACCCAAATACTTTGCATAGTAATCCATCTCCTTCATGTTAAGCACTTGGATAGCTTCTTCCTTAATCCTCGATGCAATATCTTAGCTAAAAACGCCTCTAACTTGCCGTGATTAATTTTCTCAGCCCTGAGCATATTCAAATGTCTTCATAATCTCCTTAAGTTTAAAATAGCACTGTCATCAGCAAAGAAAAGATGCTAGATCCATGGGGCCTTCCTCGTAACTTAGGTCCCATGTAGTTCCTTTCTTCTTGCTGCCAAGGTAATATTGAAAAAGCATCAGCGCATAGAAGAAATAAGTAAGATGATATATGGTCACCTTGGCAAAGACCCCGAGCTAGAGCAACTGAGCTTCTTACCATTAATTCTGAAAGAGTATGTGACTGAAGAGATGCATCTATACACCGGCCAACCTATCCTTGTCCAAAGCCTATACTCCAGATTATCTCTAGAAGAAACTGCAACTCAACTCTATCATAGGCTTTGCCTATGTCAAGTTTAACAGCACACACTCTTCTCCACCCGCTTTTCTTTCTCTTCATATAATGGATATCAAACCCCAAATATTCTCAATTACTAATATTTGTTTTGTTTTCGTTCGAGGGGGACCAACTTAGAGGGCTTGAGCTCGCAAGGTGATTGGGTTTTATGGGTAAGTTAAGGATGTATTTTTATATGTTAGTCTCAATCCAAGCCAAAAACATGTTTATTTTCTTTTGATTCTTTGCACCTAAAATTCCAAAGAAAATATAAGAAAAATTATTTGGTGCCAATGAGATTTTGAGTTAGCAAAATCAATCAATTTTCTCCCTCCTAGCCGTGCAAAGCAAGAAAAGAATAAGTACATAAATAAAAATAATTTCCCTCTTCCTCCTTTCTTTTTTTCTTTTCCCCCCACTAAACCCTACCCCTAGAGGGTAATTTTCCACCACCAAAAATTAGCCCACACCCTCTTATTTTCCCCCTCTCTCCTACAGTTAGTCTCTCCCTCCCTCTTAAGTCAATTCTCTCTTCCATCCCTTTCACCTCATCTCTCTCTCTTTCTCTCTCTTTCTCTCTCTCTCAGAGCGCCACCTAGCCGCAGCACCACCGAACCACCAGCCAGCCACCGTGTGCTGCCACCAACAGCCATTGACCATCTCTCTCCCCTCCTTGTTTTGGTGAGTATAGCAAGGGTTTATGAAAGCCCTAGCCTAAGCATCCTCTTTTACTAAAGTTCTTCATAAATCCTTGTACCTTAATCCATAAATCTGAGTTCTTTTATGTTTTCCTTAATTTTTAGATTCGAATATTTGATTTGAAGAACTAAAACATCTCTAAAGTCTCTCATTTTCCTCTCAAACTCTCTTTCAAGGTAATGTTTGATTCTTTTAACCCTCATAATTTCATGGCTAGGATTATATTAAGAGTTGAGAGTAGTGGCGGAATAGGGAGGATGTATTACAAATACCTTATGAAAGGTTCGGATAAGGGATGAATATATTTAAGACAAAGATGTAGTGGATTATTGACCTTGTCGTAACCAAAACATAGGACAAATTTGGGTGGAGGACTAAGACTAACAGAAACCACTTATAGGAATTTGTGTAACGGCCCAAATGCAACTAAATCACTGCTTGTGGTCTTTTCATTGGTTTCCCCAATTAGAAATGATAACCCAAATGATTAGGCGTTACCGCCGTCCAACAAGGACAAAGCTGTGTTTGTACATAATAAACTTATCCATAATAATCGATGTTTACCATTAAAGGCATTCACACCATCACAACCCATCAGATCATTTGGATAAGTATAGAAATTATTCTAACATTAAGACCATTTAAACATTTCAAAGATTACACCAAAATATAGAATTCTGATAAAATATACAGCCTCATCACCAAAATATATCACAATACAGTGTTATAACATCTCAACGATAATACACCACCATTTCATATAGACTTCCCGGTTCACTTATCATCTTCAGTCGTCCTCCCCGCTTGAGGGCTATTCACTAAACACTTTCCTAAAACAAAACATGAAAATATTTCGAAGTGTGAACTGAAGTTCAATACATGCATTCATGTATTGTTAAACATTCATGGAAAGAAAAACTGGTTGGGCCCGTATTGCAACTCATTTTTAATTAGGCACAGGGAATGAGATAAATGTGAAACTGCGTTGTCAATTATTATCTGATAGTGAATCTCTCGTAACTGTTGCGATATGAAGATAGGTGTATACCTGCCAAGTCGATCGGGACCTGGCCTGAAGCTGCGGGGGTAACTGAAGGGCTATGCCTTGTAACTAAGGCTGTCAAAAATTAGGGTCCGAGTCAATTCGGGTCCGAACAAATCGGACATTCGGACAAAGACTTCATACCCGGACCCTGTTCGGATTATAAATCGGACACTTTGACAAGACCCAGACTCGAACCCGAATGTTCGATGCCCAGACTCGGTTGTCCGAATGTCCGAATTTGTGATATGATTTTAGGACATTCTGGCCGAAATTTTGTGTGACCGAACCCGAACCCGATTTTTTAATGTCCGAACTCATTTGGCCGAATTTGTTTTTTTAAAATTTTCTGAAGAATTTGGACTAAAATTTCATATAAACGTAGGTGTCCAATGTCCGAACCCGATTGTCCGAATTTGTCCGAACCCGAAATGGTTCAAAAATTCAGACAACTCGAACCCGAATGTCCAAATCCAAACCCAACCTGGATTTAATTCGGACATGACCAGTTATCCGAATTTAAAATTCGGACATGAATTTGGTGATCGCACCTCATTTTTTCCGGGTCAGACGGCCCTACTTGTAACTGATAACAGATGGAGTCACTAATTATGTGATAAATCACTTATTAAAATTATTCATTGATATACTTAACAAAACATTATAATTTTGATAAATACGTGCTGATTTCTTAAAGATACATACAATGAACGTACCTGAAATTTTTAAATGTAAGCTCATTGAATAATATTATACACAAAAGTGGAAGGAATGATAGATTACGACCTGATTCTGTATAAAATTATCGTTGTAGGAACATACGGTTAGCAAAAATATTTATTTCATAGCTAATAATTTAGTAGAAGAAAAGTAAAAGTATAACAGAGGCTTAGAAGGAATGACTCATAACTTAAACATCTGACCTCTGATTGAGACTCAAAACCCAATATAGAAAACTTAGGAAGTCCTAAAAATCTTTCATTTGGAACACCAAGCTTGATTACCATAATATAATTCCCAAAATGAGGGTAGAATACAAGCACGTCAATTTTGGTCCATTCTGCGCAGTTTTGGTAAAATGACCATAACTTTTTTCAAAGACCTTGGATTGAGACGATTCGAAAGGCATTTGAAAGCTAACACATTGAACTATCTACTCACAAAAAATAATAATTTTTCAATGGGCCAATCATTACTAGTTTAATTGTGAACTCTCTTATGTTTTCTTGAAATTTTCAGCCTCACTGTTTTGATTTTTTCCTCTCTTTTTTACACGAATTCTCAACTTAAACCATTTCGTAAAAGCATGTAAACAAGCTTTGATCCATTCCAACATCATACAAAATCATCCACACTCAAATTCACTTCATAATCATATCCAATAAAGATTATTTTTCAATCTAATACACACATAAACCAAGCTTAAAGCTAGTTTAATCCAAACCTTACTTTACTTGCCAAAACCATAGTTCATGACCAACTTGAACTCACTCCAACTCATTTGAAATCACCAAAAGCATCATCACAAACACAATAGATTAGAAAATAACCAAATTAAAGATAAAACAATCAAAATTCAATACTTTAACATCAAGCTTACATGATTGACATCAACCCTAACCCTAGCATGACCCAACCCCAACCCACCATGATCAACATTTAAAAAAAAACTCTTATTTCTTATCAAAACATCATGATCAAAGATTATGAACATCAAAACATGAATCAAAACTAAAATAAAAAGCAAAACCAACAAAATCAAGTTTCAACATTACTCACTTTGATTGAAAATAAGTAGAGATGGAGATGAGGTTTAGTGGTTTTGATGATGGAGGATGGTAGCTTGAGGTACTAGGACGTTGGGGGGTCGAAAACCACTAGAGATGGTTGGACAACTGGCCGAAAAACACCCAACCGTACTGGACCTGCTGCTGGCCATGAGTTGAGAAAGAGAGTAGAGAGAAAGTGAAGCTTTTTGGATTAAGTTGTGTGTGTTTTGACTAATCAACTCATTTGGCTGAAATTTTATCTAGTAAAGTCACCTTTTTTTAAACTAACCATGGTTAAGTTAACCTTGATAATTAGTTAAATTAATAGGCAAACTTGTTGGCTTCAAAACGGCTAAAATAAGTTGGGTTCGGGAATAAAACGTTTCATAACGATAACGTTTTTGCAAAACTAAAAATTAAAGCTAGGTAATGTTACGGAAAACAAAATAAATTACTTATATTAAACTTGTCAGGACATACTATCAATTCTTTCAAAGTTTTCATTAATCAATTAAATAAACAAATAAAATCCGAATTGCCAAGTGAGGGCCCAAATAAATTCTGCCCCACCGGGGTGAATAATGCGATAAATAATTATGAGAAGAAAATCATGAACATAGGGTAATTAAATAAATAAATATAATTAAATAATTGTAGGGTTGGGCTATTACAGCCTTCCCCCCTTAAAGAGTTCCGCCTTCGAAAAGTATGACTTTTCCATATAATGCAAGATTACTTCAAATAATTGTGGATATTTGGCTTTCATTTCCTCTTCAGTCTCCCAAGTAGTTTCTTGGGAGGTATGATTTGACCATAGCACTTTCACTAGAGGTATCTGCTTGTTGCACAACTGCTTAATCCTGCGATCTAGTATTTGGATTGGTTGATCTTCATATACTAAATCCGTAGTGATTTCAATAGGTTCAGATATGATAGCATGGTTTGGATCTAGGGTATATTTTCCAAACTGAGAGACGTGAAACACGTTATGCACGTGTTCTAGTTCTACTGGTAGACCCAGACGATAAGCTACAGGATTCAATTTTTCAACGATTCCATATGGTCCAATATATTTTGGACTCAATTTACCTCGTACCCCGAACCTCTTGATACCCTTAGTTGGCGATACTTTCAAAAAAACTTTATCGCCTATTTGAAACTCCAAAGGCCACCTTCTCCTATCCGCATAACTCTTTTGCCGATCTGGGCACCCTTAATGTGCTCCTGAATCCTTCTTATTGTTTCCACGATTTCCTGGATCATTTCAGGGCCTATAATCAATTCTTCATCCAAGTCACTCCAATGCAGTAGGGTTCTGCATTTTCTTCCATATAAAGCCTCAAACGGGGCCATTTTGATGGTGGACTGGTAACAATTCTTATAAGAAAACTCCATCAATGGTAAGTCGTTCTCCCACCTTCCTTGGAACTCCAACACATAAGCTCTTAACATGTCCTCTAGAATTTGATTCACTTTTTTAGTTTGTCCATTTGTCTCAGGGTGATAAGAGCTGCTGAAGTTCAATTTGGTCCCAAAGGCCTTTTGAAGTGCTTGCCAAAAACGGACTTGGAATCTTTGATCCCTATCTAATACTATATCTAAGGGAATTATGTGTAGTCGGACTATCTCTTCAACATACAACTGGCCTAGTTTTTCAACTCTACAGGTATCTTTGATTGGCAGAAAATGGATCGACTTATGAGCCGATCGACTATAACCCAGATAAGCATGTTCATCTCTGTGCTTTGAATAAATAAGAATGTCATCTACGAACACCACAACAAATTTGTCTAGGTAGGGTCTGAAGACTCTATTCATAAGATCTATAAAGGCTGCGGGAGCATTGGTGAGATCAAATGGCATCACTGTAAACTCATAGCGACCATACCTAGTTCTAAATACAGTCTTGGGGATGTCATCCGATTTAATCCTAAGTTGGCGGTACCTTAACCTCAAATCAATCTTAGATAAGACTCCTGCTCCTTGAAATTGCTGAAACAAGTCATCGATTCGCAGCAAAGGATATTAGTTTTTGATGGTGATCTTGTTCAACTCCCTGTAATCAATACATAGCTTTAAAGTTCCATCCTTTTTCTTTACGAACAACACTGGGGCATCCAATGGTGACACATGTGGCCTAATAAAGCCCTTCTGCAACAGCTCATCTGATTGAAGCTTCAGTTCCTTAAGCTCAGTTGGGGCCATACGATATGAGGCTTTAGAAATGGTCATTAGGGATAAATTCAATTCCAAAATTAATTTTCCTTTGTGGGTAATCCTGGTAACTCTTCAGGAAAACCATCCTCAAACTCACAGACTACAGGAATATTTCCAACTTTCTCTTCTTTTGCTTAGGTGTCAATAACATAACACCAATATCTCATACATTCTTGACATAATAGCTTACTTGCTTTCATAGCAAAAATCAAGAGATAGGATTTTTCCTCTCTCTGCCCATAGAAGAATACTTCTCTCCTTTTTTCATCTTTCAAAATAACCTTAAGATCCTCACAGTCAATCTTAGCTCCATAGGTGTGCAACCAATTCATTCCCAAAATGATGTCAAAATTAGACAAATCAAATTGAATCAAATCCACAGGAAAGGTGGTTCCACTAATGGTAATGGGAACAAGTTTATAAGAGATAGGGCATTCAATCACACAATTCTTGGGTGGCTTGATCCTATAATTGGTTTCCATCCTCCTATCTTTCAAATTCATTTGCATGGCAGACTGGGTGAATATAAAAAAATGAGTAGTACCCGAGTCAAATAATACATAAAATGGCTTCAAATTTAAAAAGAAAGTTCCAGTGACTACCGTAACAGTGGTGGCAGCTTTCTTCTTACTCATTACATACGCCTGTCCTACTGCTGCAGGCCTTCATGGTGGGGCCCCTTGGCAAGGTGAGGCCAAGGGTTTTGTTGCCTCTTTGTCTACGACCTTCATCTTTCGGGGGCATGCAGCAATCAGGTGTTCAGGGCTTCCACACCAAATGCACTTATTAGTTCCTACTCAGCATTAAGAGGTAGGGTGATTTGTTCTGCCGTATTTTGCACAGGGCGCTGTCGAGCCTATAGGATGACTCTTGGGGGGAGCAGGGGTAGGTTTCTTCTGATTCTGGTTCACACTCTCATTCAGAGTTCCTCACTCAAACCCCTTTCTCTTTTGGTTGATTGGATTCAGTGCTCTCAAATCTGTCTTCAGTCGTTCCACTTCAGCCGCTTGCTCTTATAGTTCTTGGTAAGTCAAAATTAGTTGTCCACCTAACTGATTCCGAACATAGAAGGCCAAACCCTCTTCAAACCTCCTCATTTTTAACCTTTGAGATGATACAAACTCAGGAACAAACCTAGACAATTCTGCGAATTACTGACGTATTGCATCACAGTCATAGTGCCGCTCATCTTCAGATCTATAAACTCTTTTTCCTTTTGCCTTTGGACCACAACTGGGTAGAAGTTTGCCTTGAACTCGCTCAGGAATTTATTCTAGGTGAATTCAGGTCCTACGAGCTTATCCTTAACAGTAGTTCACCAAATGTCAGCTTCACCGGTCAAATAATACGTCCCAATGTTTACTTTCTTTTCTTCTGGGACTTCGACCACTGTAAAGATTTTCTCCATTCCCCTTATCCATTCCTCTAATACTACTGGATCATAAGATCCATGATAAACTTTAGGGTTGTGTCATGCTATCCTATCTGTTAACTTATCATCTTTAGGAGGGGTTTCAGTAGCTACTTGGGGAATTCGTTTCATCGATTTAGCTACTAAAGCCAACCAGTAGTTCGGGTCCCAAATGTTGTTAGCTAACTCAGAAGGAATTGGTAGCATTTAACCAAAATTTGGTGGCACATGATGGGAGGCTTGATCACCTGATTCCTGGCTATGATCCGAGATTTCCTATATATAAATCTCTGCATTGTTGTGCACTGATTCGGACATTCTGATCATATATTAACGAAACAATTCAATCACTGGAATACCCAAACATATAAGATAAGCATGTCTAATAAATACATTTAATATAACTCAAAGATTATTGAAAATAAACCTAAAGCTTAATTATATCATTTCATAACTGCTTAGTTACATACATAACTGCCTATTTATACACATGATGAGCAAAATATATTACATCTAACTAACTAGGCAAAGTCAGTTTTGACTCCTACCTCAACCCCAAACACTAACTATCCCCTAGACACTAGGTTTGCTGCATGACCAAAAAGAGATACGGATCATGTCATCACGGTCGGAGAGGATTGGACTAACCCTCCTGCTCAGCTTGTTGCTCCACTGTCATCTCGTCAATCTCCTGATCCCACTGCTGCTCTATCCCTACCTCATCAATGCCCTGATCCTTTTCGAGATCATCCTCCTCCTCTCGATAGCACCCGTCCTCAGAACTAACCACCACTATCTCTGGTGTATCAGGAAGGTCTATCACCACATAAGTCCCCCCAAGACTATCAGGCATCAATGGGGTACCTGGTGCGGGCAGGGAGGGTAGTCCCTGTGCTGGTGCTGGGACTGCAGGCGGAGGATGTGCCTGATGTAATGGGAAGACATGCTGTAGAGTCTCCATGGTGACCCCCCTCTGCTCAAACTCTTCCCTCAATAACAACTCTGTAACAATAGTAGTCCAAGCCCCCAGGCCTGAAACCTAGGCTCGTCCTAACCTGGATTCCCTATTACTATATGGTGATGATAACGGAGCCTAAACTCCAACCATAGATGAACTGTGGGTAAGGATCAGAGCAGTCGATGTGCACGAACCGTAATACTGTGAAAACTCAGAAAAAGGGTCCTGTGCATGAGCCTCTATACTATCATGCAGTAGTACGATGTGAGCATCCACAGATGCACCCGACATCAAGTTAACGGCATATGGGTCCATCTAACAAAGAAAAGACATATATGAAAGGCATACATAACCATAATTAAGGAACATGCAAATGTAAGCAACCTGCATTTCTAATATCGTTGCTACACTTCTAATGTCACTCTAGCAGTATACAATTGCCCTTGTTACCAACCATTCTCACCCTCTTATTTCTAAACTCCACATTCCAAAAAGAAAATCTCAACTTAGCTCTGATACCAAATCTATAATGCCCCAAATGCAACTAAATCACCATTTGTGTTCTTTTCATTAGTTTCCTTAATTAGAAATGATAACCCAAATGATTAGGCGTTATCGCCGTCCAACAAGGACAAGGCTTTATTTGTACATGATAAACTTATCCATAATAATCGATGTTTACCATCAAAGGCATTCACACCATCACAACCCATCAGATCATTTAGATAAGTATAGAAATTGTTCTAGCATCAAGACCATTTAAACATCTTAAGGATTACACCAAAATATGGAATTTCGATAAAATATACAGCCTCAACACCAAAATATATCACAATACGATGTTATGACATCTCAACGATAATACACCACCATTTCATATAGACTTCCTGGCTCACTTATCATCTTCAGTCGTCCTGCCCGCCTGAGGGTGATTCACGGAGCACTTTCTTAAAACAAAATATGAAAACATTTCGAACTGTGAACTGAAGCTTAGTACATGCATTCATATATTGTTAAGCATTCATAGAAAAAAAAACTGGTTGGGCCCGTATTACAATTCATTTTTAATTAGACACAGGGAATGAGATAAATATGAAACTGCATTGTTAATTATTATCTGATAGTAAATCCCTAGTAACTGTTGCAATCTTTAGATAGGTGTACACCTGCAAAGCCGATCGGGACCTGGCCTGAAGCTGCGCGAGTTACTGAAGGGTTATGTCTTGTAACTGATAACTAATAAGGTCACTAATTATGTGATAAATCACTTATTAAACTTATTCATTGATATACTTACCAAAATATTATAATTTTGATAAATACGTGCTAATTTCTTAAAGATACAGATAATAAACGTACTTGAAATTTTTAAATGTAAGCTCACTGAACAATATTTTGCACAAAAGTGGAAGGAATGATATATTAGGCCCTGATTCTATATAAAATTATCGTTGTAGAAACATAGGGTTAGCAAAAATATTTATTTCCTAGCCAATAATTTAGTAGAAGAAAAGTAAAGGCATAACAGAGGCTTAGAAATATTGACTCATAATTTAATCATCTGACCTCTAATTGAGACTCAAAACCCTAATATAGAAAGCTTAGGAAGTCCCAAAAATCTTTCATTTAGAATACCAAGCTTGATTCACACAATATAATTCCCAAAATGAGGGTAGAACACAAGCATGTTAGTTTTAATCCATTCTGCGCAGTTTTGGTAAAACGACCATAATGTTTGCTACAGATCTCGGATTAAGGTGATTCAAAAGGCATTTGAAAGATAACCCACTGACCTATCTACCACCAAAAATAATAATTTTTCAATGGGCCAATCATTACCCGTTTAATCGTGAACTCTGCCTTGTTTTTCTGAAATTTGCAGCCTTACTGTTTTGACTTTTTTTCTCTCTTTTTTACACAAATTCTCAACTTACACCATTCCTTAAAAGCATGTAAGCAAGCTTTGGTCCATCCAAATATAATACAAAATCATCACACTCAAATTCACTTCATAATCATATCCAATAAAGTTCATTTTTCAATCTAATACACACATAAACCAAGCTTAAAGCTAGTTTAATCCAAACATTACTTTACTTGCTAAAACCCTAGTTCATGGCCAACTTGGACTCACTCCAACTCATTCGAAATCACAAAAAACATCATCATAAACAGCAATAGATTAGAAAATACCCAAATTAAAGATAAAATAATCAAAATCCAACACTTTAACATCAAGCTAGCATGATTAACATCAACCCTAACCCTCACATGATCGAACCCCAACCCACCGTGATCAACATTTAAAAAAAAAACTCTTATTTCTTATCGAAACATCATGTTTAAAGATCATAAACATCAAAACAAGAATAAAAACTAAAATAAAAAGCAAAACCAACAAAATTAAGTTTCACCATTACTCACTTTGATTGAAAATAAGTAAAGATGGAGATGAGGTTTAGTGGTTTTGATGATGGAGGAAGAAGGATGGTAGCTTGAGGTACTAGGATGTTTGGGGGGGGGCCAAAAACAACTAGGGATGGCTGAAAAACTGGCCGGAAAACACCTAAACCTGCTGGACCTGCTGTTGGCCGTGAGTGAAGAGAGAGAGAGAGGAGAGAGAAAGTGAAACTTTTGGATTAAGTTGTGTGTGTTTTGACTAATCAACTCCTTTGGATGAAATTGCATCTAGTAAAGTCACCTTTTTTTAAACTAACCATGGTTAAGTTAACCATGGTAATTAGTTAAATTAACAGACAAACTTGTTGGACTTCAAGACGGCTGAAATAAGTTGGGTTCGAGAATAAAACACTTCGTAACGATAACGTTTTTACGAAACTAAAAATTAAAGCTTTGTATTGTTACAGAAAACAAAATAAATTATTTAGATTAAACTTGTTAGCGCCTACTATCAATTTTTCTAAAGTTTTCATTAATCAATTAAATAAATAAATAAAATTCGAATTGCCAAGTGAGGGCCGAAATAAATTATTCTCCATCGGGTGAATAATGCGATGAATAATTATGAGAAAAAAATATGAACATGAGGTAATTAAATAAATAAACCTAATTAAATAATTTTAGAATTAGGCTATTACAATTTGAATGGGCGTAAGTTGGAACTCGCGCTCAAGCTTAGGCATCATTTCCAACTAGGTAACAATCATACCCTAACTCCCCATGTCTTGCGAGTTAGTTTTCGTATTGATTCGGATTGATGTTCAAAGAAACTTTGGTGAATGAATGGGTGTGATAAGACATTTTGATTATTATTGAAGTTAGCGTGAAATTCTGATTTTGCATGAGCGCACCTTTAATGTCCTGTTGTAAACATGTTTCTTGCATGGATTTGGACTATATTGGGCCTGGATGGGCTTCATGCAATTTGAGAACATAACCTACGTTAAGCATAAGAACTAAGTGAATGAATTAGGCGAGACGAGGGAGATTCACTCTCGAACGTAGAAAGGCCTAATTGCCTTCCCCGAGTGATTGTATGCATGAGTAGCAGCCACATGCTACCTTATGGATGGATGTGATCCAGGATATCAGTAACTGTCCAATTTGACGGCAGGTCATGATGTGGATAAGCGGCTGCAATAAAACCAACTGCATCTCATGAGACCTAATAGGGTCGCTCGCCCTTTTGGTTGACAAAATGACCTGAGTGAGACTTGGATGTATGGTTTGGATTAGGAATTGTTGGGCGCCTTGTGAATTATGCAAACTGTCTATTTCCCCCACCCCCAAACAGTTTGTAATGAATTTTTCAGTGTGTTTGACTGTTAGGGGTGGTTGTTGCTGAGCTTATCTCACTCTTTAAAGTGTTTTGTTTTCAGGTAATGAACATGAGCACGGGGACGGGACATCCATTTAGAGCAAGGTTGTTACTTATAGAACTTTTAGCTTGTGTCTAAAATAATTTTCCATTTTGGAGTGGATATTTTGCTTAGGCTCGCATGTTGTAGTTGACTTTTGTGATTCAGTTAGCATTAAATGATTATTAATGGATTTTTCTATGATACTCAACTTTGTATTTCCTAACAGCGAATACGATGGTAATGCCCGTTAGGTCATCCATTTCCAAATAGGTTAATTCTTAGTCATTAATTGAAATTAGAAATTTCAGGGTGTTACAAAGTGGTATTAGAGCACAGGTTTATAGACGTGAAAGCTCGCTTGAGAATACTGCAATTGAAGATAAGAGTTTAAAATTTATAGACTTAAGAACTGCATGGAGAGTGAGTGTCGGACGGGAAAATAGGAGATACACGTATCAGCGTAAATGTATAGGAGTATGTGTCTTATTTGAAATTATTGGTGTATAGGATGAACGATACACAACATTGTCACTGCATGGGGTGCCGTTATCTCCACCATAGAGTAGAAAAGAACCTGAAGTTGACATGGTTGGCCATCTTCAACGGGTTGAAAAGGTCATGCATAGGTATCCAGATGAGGTGCCAAATAGCTGCTTAAGATTTGGGGAAAACCAAGTCATTTTCTTCCTCTTGACCCTTTGAGGTGACCCACAGTGGCACTTTCGAATAAATGAGTTTCACCCTAGGGACAGAGTGTTTTATAACTATAGGAGGTGTTTTATAAATATAGAGCCTATTGGGATGAATTTAGCAGAGTTAGTTGATAGGTTAATTTATGCGGGGCCATACAACAATCCCTGTACACTTATAGTGAGACCCCACCACCCCTGGATGAGGATGATGCTGATAGTTCCACCACTAGGAAACCTAACTATCTGAGGAGGAAGAGTCTATTAGAGAGATTGAACCTATGGAGGAGGAACCCATGGAGGAGGAAGACCACGAGGAGGAACCTATAGAGGAGGAAAAATCTAAGGAGGAACCCATATAGGAAGAGGACCCTAAGGAAGATCCTATAGGGGAGGAGGATCTCGAGGAGGAACCAACAGAGGATGAAGACCCCTGAAGAAGAGCAGGCAGAGGATAAAGACCTCTAAGAAGTATATCTAGATTAGGGACCATAGGGAAAACCAATAGAAGAACCTAAGATGGAAGGCGTACTTATGACTAAAGTTGAACCTGAACCTAAATTTACTCACTGGAAGAGGGGTGGTGTGGCAGGATGTTCCAGGAAACATGCCTGTTAGATGCTCCTAGGCAGTAGATGTTAGGTGATTGCTTACAACTACTAATGTTAGGTTTTAAAGATTGTATTACTTTTCTTTCTTTTGCAAGTAGAGTATAAACTAAGGAAGTTATCAAATTGCTGATGTATGATGTGAGAAACAAATCAAATAATTATCATTTCTAGTTTGCATTGAAATTTTTTATTGAAGTTTTCATGGGTGCAGTTGTTTATATGATGAATTAAGAACTCCATGGTTGATCTATGCGTGAGTGCTGGTAACGCCAATGAATTATATATAAGACGTGGTTGTGTGCCACAAGAACATGGTCGTATAAGTGCAAGACCAATTGACCCTTATGAATGTGGTAAATGAATGCAATTATAAACATTACTGTAAAATTGATTAATGAGGATGAATATCATCTTGATGCATCGTTAAAATGTTGTCAAATACATGTCGCAAATTATTATGAATGAAACTAAACTCAATTAATTTCTAGATCAGAATGTAGGTGATCAATGAAGAGTCATAAATTGGACCTCATCCTACTCCAAGGCCTCATGTGAATCTATAAAACATCATGACCACCCTGAGGGAATGACTGGAAGCCCTTTAGCCTAGGAACAGGGCTGTAACACCCAACAATATGGATGAGACCAACCCATCTTTTGAGACTGACCTCATGAACCTCTTGCTGCTAGAGCTATTATTGAAGCAAGGGGAGCAAATGCAGTAGCAAAATGAGCATCTGCAGAAGATGGTGGAGGTTAAAGAAAAGAATAAGGGGAAGGATGACTCCTATATGTTCAAGAGGCTTGCTAGCCATAACCCGCCAATATACGATGGTGCCCCTGACCCCAAAGCTTTTGAGGACTGGATTTGAGTTGTGGAGAAGTTATTTGATGCTCTCCAATGCCTTGAGGAATGAAGGGTAGGATTTGCTATATTCTACTTGAAGGATAAGGTCGATCTTTAGTGGGCTACTATGAGAGAAAGACAATATGAGCCCCGGTTTGACTGAAAGACGTTTAAGGAGTTAATCAAGAATGGTTTCTACCCAGTATCCCTTCAAAAAGTGAAGGAGAATGAATTCATGTAATTGCAACAGGGGAGAATAAGTGTATTGGAGTATGCTTCCAAGTTTGTGTAACTCAATCGCTTTGCCGTTGCTTTCGCAGTTGGCGAAAAGTTAAAATGAACCGCTTTAAGGTGGGGCTTAACCAAGACCTCAAATAGAGAATGTAAGCGCATCAATACATCTCCTATGAGGATATGTACGACATCACTATAAATGTGGAAAGGGCGATAAAGGAGAAGAATGAGTATACAATGAGCAACGAGGAAGTAAGCAGAAGGGGGACCAGTGGGAGAACCACCACTCTTAGGGCCAACACAATAAGCCTCTAGGGAACTACCACAATAACAACAACATGTATAGGGAGTAGCACACTGTAACGCCCTTAAGATGTGATGCCTAGTTATTTGAACTTAATCACTTATTTACTCATGATTTGCAGCAGAAGTTTTTTGATTGGAGGCATTACCACCATTCTATGATGGAATAAGGCTATCTGAAATTACCTATAATACTGTGAGAGCTTGCTTAGCTAATGTTCAGTGAGATTTCAACTCTCGCTCATTTCTTGCCATCTTCTGGCTTACCCGAAGGGGAACTATTCCCTTATCTCTTACCTAAAATAGAAAACATAAAAGCATTCGAATAATGAGTTGAAGCTCAACACGTACATCCCGGTGTAGTAAAATAAGCTTTAGATGTAACTAGTTGGGCGCCCACATTTCAAAATACTTTATTTTGCAAACATGAGAGAGAGAATGTGTAAGTAAAGTTGACTTAGCGGTTATTATCTGGAAGTGGACTCCTGTTGACGTCTGCAGCAATCTTGAGATAGGTGCACACCTCCCAGGCCGATCGGAAAGCTTGAGTTGCAGCCGCGGGGCTAAATTGAAGGGCATAAGCCCTGATGATTGATAATTGATAGGATCACTTGCTATATGCGACAAAACATTGCATAAAATGACTTATTATATGAATATAGTATTGATTTTATATAGCTTGAGAAACATGTGAATTTTCAAAGAGCACAGACAATGTATGTACTTGGTCTTTGAGAGAATCCATTTTATTGAAAATCGTTTGCTGGTAGCTTGAAGTGACAGCAGTGGTCCCATTTCTGTTCCAAAAATGTCATTTTCTTTATTAGTGAGAGATTAAGAAATTTTATTAAAGTTCTTAACTTCATGAATAACTTAAATTCCCTCAACCTCGCTCTTTTATAATAAGTATAACAATTGCTACTAACTTAAGGCTCCTTTCCTTTATGCTTCCTAACGATCGTTTAATGAATGTTATAGCAAAGTAAAGGTGGAATTCGTCTCGAGTTTGTTATTAACGGCGTTACTATCAGTATCACTTGAATTATTCTGAAAAGCTCGTAAACATCGTTATCTCTTCGCTCTTATTAAAATTAACGACGTTATCAATTGTCAGTGTTATTATTATTATAACTATTATTATTATTATTATTATTATTATTATTATTATTATTATTATTAGAATTGTGACTATTTTTTAATCATTAGTAATATTAATGTTATTGTTATGATTATTGTTTTTCTCCTCAACACATCATCGTTAGCTATTAAACTTTGGATAGCGATATGATTTAAGGTGATGTCATGAACTTGGTTCCGGATTTAAAATGAGTCCAGTCGTACAATTATTCAGTAGCTAACATAAAAATACATAGGCATGTTATGTTAGTAACTCCGCTTCACAAGCCTACTAGTTCCTTTCTCCGCTCCTTCCTTACTTGACAATTAGTCATGCCATATACTTATACAACAACCTCATACACATTCATATATATCCCTTTCTTTTTATTCAATTATTGCACAAGCCTCACTTAAACATTCTTAAATCAGCCCAACTAAGCTTAAGATTCACCCATATCTAATCCTAAATCACCAACTCATGACAAACACACACACACCCAATATACAAAATTTTAACACTAATTTCTCATTAATCTCACTCACATGTTCATTATAATTCACTTAAAACCACCAATTCAACTGTGATCAAGCTTGTAGTTTTATTCCAATTACAACCCAATCACCAAGCCATGATCATCCTATAGCACACACATTAACCTTATACATATATATACATATTTCTCTATTCAATCATTAATTAACTCATTTAAAGATTAATACTTCAACACAATTAAATTAAATATCATTTCAACCTATGAACCCTAATTGTTCAATCTCATGGTCACAACTCATCCATCCAATATGATTTTTACTTTGATCTCATTCTCATAGGCACTAAAATCAACTTAACATCGTCAAGCTCAATCTTAACACCAAATAGCACCCCCCTTAATACCATGGTCATTTCTAATCTCACTTCATCCATTCAATTTCACAACCAACATTAAAGAAAACCACAAATTGACATTCACCAAGGCTAAATACATCATTTAATACAAAAATTTATCATTAACAAGTGAAACTCAAATTTATGGGGGTTAGGGTTTCACACCTTTCACCCACTTGACACACCAAAAAAGTTGAAGGAGAGGATGGCTGGGACGACGGACTGGGTGGCTAAAACCGGTGAGGTTGGCAGCAGAATCCGGCGAGGTGGCCGGTACACAGTGGTGTGAAGATAGCTGACGCAAGGGGAAGGCGAAGAACAGAGCAAGCAGAGGGGGGTCTAACAGTGGAAGCAGGGGGTCCTTTGGGCTAAATGGGGAAGGCACCTATCTTATGAGGAGTAACCAATTCGCATCCTAGATCGAAGAGAAAACCAGCTCTGTAAGATGATAGTGCCATTGGTGAAGGTCCTTTAGGCTAATCAGCGAGGCATCAGAGACTACTTGAGAACTAGAATAAGAAATGCGATCCAAGTACCCTCACTTGTTTGACTACCCAAGTATGTGCGAATTCGAGGACGAACTCCATTTAAGAAGGTTAGAATATAAAACCCTGAAAATTCTTGATTACTAATATTTGTTTTTTTCGAGGCATACTGAATTAAAAGGCTTGAGCTCGTAAGATGATTAGATTTTATAAGCAAGTTAAGGATGCATTTTAAGACTTTAGTCTAGTGAATCCAAGCCAAAAATTATGTTTGTTTTCTTTCGATTCTTTGCACCTAAAATTTCAAGAAAAAATTTAAGGAAAATTATTTTCGTGCCAATAAGATTTTGAGCTCACGAAATTAGTCAATTTTTCTCGCCCACAGCCGTGTGAAGCAAGAAAAGAATAACTAAATAAATAAAAATAATTTCACTCTTCCTCCTTTCTTTTTTTTTCTTTTTCCCCCGCTAAACCCTAACCCTAGAGGGTAATTTTTCCCAACCAAAAATCAGCTCATGCCTCTTATTTTCTCCCTTTCTCCCACGCCTAGTCTCTCCCTCCCTCTCACGCCAATTCTCTCTCCCATCCCTCACGATTCATCCCTCCCTCTCTCTCTCTCTCTCTCTCTCTCTCTCTCTCTCTCTTTCTCTCTCTCTTGCGGCACCACCTAGCTGCAGCACCACTGGACCACCAACCACTATGTTCCACCACCAACAGCGGCCGACCATCTCTCTCCCCTCCTTGTTTTGGTGAGCATGGCTAGGGTTTATGACAACCCTAACCCAAGCTTCCTCTTTTTCCTAAACTTCTTCATAAATCCTTGCACCTTAATCTATAAATCACAGTTCTTTTTTGTCTTCCTTAATTCTCATATTCAAATATTTGGTTGGAAGAACTAAAACATCTCTAAAGTTTCTCTTTTTCCTCTTAAGCTCTCTTTCAAGGTAAGGTTTGATTCTTTTAACCCTCATAATTTCATGGATAGGATTATACTAAGGTTGGGAGTAGCGAGGCAATAGGGAGAATATAGCATGAATGCGTTATGAAAGGTTCGGGTAAGAGATGAATGTATTTAAGACAAAAAAACATAGTAGATTATCCACTGTGCTGCAACCAAAACGTAGGGCAACTTTGGGAGATTACTGGATATTATTGGCTCGTATAAAAATCATGAAATTTTCCTGGTTGATACATCTATGAGTCCTATGATTTTAAAATCTCGAATCATATAATTCAGAGTTAAGATTAGGGAGTTGTGGCCAAAATACAGTGACTGCGCAAATTTGGCCTGCACTGGGATAGTTTGAGAACTTGATTAAATTTGAACTAATTAAGCCTAGAATTTGATAATTACGCTAAAACTAAAGTTGGAGTACATGAACTGACCTTTCTAAAATGGGATAAATCCCCGAAATCTGATATCGGGAGTGGGATTTAATGATTTATAGCCTCTATAAGTTGGGTGTAAAATCTAATCGTATTTTGACAGTGCATAAAAGGGTTAAATCATGACACAATTATTCTTAATGTGTAGTAAAAATTAGGCACAAAAATAGGGTTTAGAGAATTTATGGGCCATAAATTATCATACATAACTTTGGGCTAAGGACTAAGACTAACAAAAACCACTTTTGCGGATTGGAATGGGCCTAAATTCGAAACTCCAGCTCAAGCTTAGACACCCTTTCTAACTAGGTAACAATCATGTCCGAACTCTCCGGAACGTCCCGTACAAAATATGTCTTATGAGTTAGTTTTTGTGTTGGTTTGAATGGATGTTCGGGGAAATTTGGTGAATAAATGGGTGTGATAAGATATTTCGGTTATTATTGAATTTGGCATGAAATCCTAATTTTGTATGAGCGCACCTTTAATGTCCTGTTGCAAACATATTTCTTGTATGGATTTGGACTCTGTTAGGCTAGGATGGGCTTAATGCAAGTTGAGAATATGATCTACATTAAGCATAAGAACTAAATGAATGAATTATGCGAGACGAGCGAGGTTCACTTTCAATTGTAAGAAGGTCTTATTGCCTTCCCTAGGTGATTTCATGCATATGTAGTAGCTACGTGCCACCTTGTGGATGGACGTGGGCTAAGATATCGATAACCATTCAATTTGACGGTAGGTCATGATGTGGATAAGCGACTGCAGTAAACCAACTGCAGGCCATGAGACTTAATAAGGTCGCTCACTCTTTTAGTTTACAAACTGACCTGAGTGAGTCTTGGATGAACTTATGATTTGCATTAGGAATGGTTAGGTTCCTTATGAATTATATGACTGTCTGTTTTCCCCACCCAAACTATTTGAAATTAATTTTGTGTGTGTTTGATTATTAGGGGTGGTTGTTGCTGAGTCTGTTTCACTCTTTAAAGTGTTTTGTTTTCAGGTGGTGAACATGGACATGGGGACGGGACATATATTTAGAGCAAGGTCATTACTTGTAAAACTCTTAGCTTGTGCTTGACATAATTTTCCACTTTCTAGTGGATATTTTGCTTACGCTCACATGTTGTACTTGACTTTTGTGATTCACTTAGCATTAAATGATTATGAATAGATTTTCCTGTGATACTGAGTCTTGTATTTCCTAAAAGGGAATACGGGGTAATGCCCCGTTAGGTCATCTACTACCAAATATGTTAATTCTTTGTAATTAATTGGAATTAGAAATTTCAGGGTTTATAATGGAAGATCTTAAAGGCAATCAGAGCATTGTCTTCAATAAGTCTATGTGAAACAAAAGCAGTCTGTTGCTCTGATATCATGCCCAGGAGAAAAGTTTTGAGGCGGTTTGCCATTGCCTTTGATAGGATTTTATACATAAACGTTGCATAGGTTGATCGATCTAAACTGAGTAATGGAAGTTGGATCCTTCACCTTAGGAATGAGTGCTACATTTGTGACATTGATCGCCTTCAAGTCCATGTCATCTTATCATGCCCTTTTCACAAACAGGACCACGTCCTGGCTCACTGCATCCCAAAAACGCTTATGGAATGGTGCATAGAGACCAATGGGTCTGGGAGCCTTTGTTGGATACATTTCATTGAAATCCCGGTGAATTTCTTCCTCTGTAGGTTCCTTTTCTGACTCTGCCGCCATATCCTTTGATATGCAATGACTAACTCCCTCCAAGGCTAGTGCACATGAATTAGGCTTTGAAGATGTGAAAAGTTTCGAGAAATGGTCTACCACTACCTTTTTAATCCCATCATTAGAGAAGACCTTGCAACCATTTTGATCTGCCTGATCCTCAATAGTATTTCTCCTTCATTGGAAGTTTGCTTTATGATGAAAATAGGACGTGTTCTTGTCTCCATCTCTTAGCTCATTTGCCCTTGCTCGGATGTGCCTAAACGATCCTTCTTTGTGGTGGAGATCATCTAACTGGGCACTCAAGTATTTTGGACCTTTATTTTACTTCGATTGTTGGAGGAAGTCTCTAACCTTCTTTAAGTAATTTCTCAGTTTCCTTCATTCCTTACTTAAAGCTTCCAAAAGTTGACTTGG
This sequence comes from Carnegiea gigantea, assembly GCA_029747015.1. Lineage (NCBI taxonomy): Eukaryota > Viridiplantae > Streptophyta > Magnoliopsida > Caryophyllales > Cactaceae > Carnegiea > Carnegiea gigantea. The sequence goes on from JAKOGI010000040.1 coordinate 696,347, forward strand.
CCCATTTCTTAAGAGACTTGGTATAGGCCATGAGTTTTGCTTCAATCTGTTCACTAGCTTCTTCATTCCAAGCGTGCTTAACAACTGGGGTGCAGCCATCATTTGATAAGCAGATTGGCTCAAACTCGACATGTCTCTCTATGGTATCCTCTAAGTGATGTTGGTCGGTGTCAAGAAGTAAAACATTATAATCTAAGCCATATCTTGGAAAGGACTTGAACTTAGCCACTAGGAACATGATAAACCAGGCATAATCAGCAAGGAAGCGGTCAAGTCTTTCTCTGACACCACCACGCTGCCACATAAAACGATCCCCACTGTTCCCTAAATCTCTACCCACATGCATCAACTACCTCTCTAAATCTCCTCATCTGGTTCTCTCTTCTATGAGGACCCCTATCCTTCTCTCCCTCTACCAATATTTCATTAGAATCACCAAAGAAGATCACAGGGAGTGATGACATTCTTCTAAATAGGGGTGATCAAAACTGGTTAACTGGAAAGTTGGTTCGCAAAAATTGTGAACCAAAAACTGAAATGAAACTTTCAGTTAATCGAATTTTTTAGATCGGCAAAATTATGAATCGTAACCAAACTAAAAAACTCGGTTAATCAAATTTTCAGTTCGGTTAACCGGATTTTCGGTTCGGTTACTTGTTAAGCATTAATTTAAATTGTTAATTTTCAATTTTTACTCATTTTTTAATTAATTTAACTACTTGAGACACCAAATATTAGTTTACATATTATAATATGTTTAGTCTTATCTTTTAATAATTAAAATCGTACATTTGACTAATATAAAATTTATTTTTTTTTAAAGTGAAGTTTTGGTTTCGGTTGATTGGATCTCAAGCGGCTAAACCGAAACAGAAATGGAAATTGCAAAATTTTTTCGGTTCGGTTAAACGAATCAAATTTTTAGAAAAATTGAATCGGTTAACCGATTTTTCGATTCGGTTTTTGGTTTTGGATTTTTTTGCTCACCCTTATTCTAGTATCCCTCATAAGTTGCCAAGTCTGGTGCTTTTCCATGCTATTTGGCCACCCATAAATCCCTGCAGCAAACTAACTTGTATCCCCCAACCCATCTAGAGCAGTCACTAAAAAAATGATGATTGGAATAAGATAAAATGTTCACCTCAATCATATCCCACTATAGACCAAGGCCTCCTGAATGACCATTACTACTAAAACCACACTTATTTCGAATCCTTTCCAGATTTTGTGTAGCTAACATAACAAAAACAACAACAACAACAACACCACCTCCCAGTGTGGGTTCTGCTTACGCGGGGTCTGGGGAGATCCAGATGTAGGCAACCTTATCTAAACCGGCATGAATGCCCGTTGAGAGGCTGATTCCAAGAGACCCACAAAACAAGATTTTGTGAAAACATTGTATAGGAGAAGGATTTTGTAAAAACATTTTATAGAAGAAGACTTTTGTGAACACATTTTATAGGGCAAAACTAAGGAATAGTAACACGGAATTGAACTAAGGAGTACTAATAAATCAGGGGCGGTGGCTATGTAAACATTATTATAGCCAAATAGAGGAAGGTACCATACCTTAGCCAACAGACGTAAGCAAACACTGTTTCTTCCCAGCTACAGGTACTCCCTGCATGCGAACACAACATCCGAAAAATAATAACTAAACCTACCCTACGTCAATCGAAAGGCAACTATGAAGCCACCTCTCTACGATCTAAGATCTTAATCCCATCCCGCCACAGTCTTCTATCTTGGGCCATGTCCTCCGTCAGTCCGACAACTTTTAAGTCCTCTCTAATCACCTCGTCCAAACTTTTCTTTGGTCGCCTCCTCCCTCTTTTCCCTTCGGGGGTGTTAACCCTCTCACATCTTCTCACTGGAGCATCCACACTCCTTCTTTTCACATAGCCGAACCATCTGAGTCTTGTTTCTCTCAACTTATCTTCGATAGGAGCTACTTTAACTACGTCTCTAATTGCTCCATTACTAATTTTATCCATTCTCGTATAACCACAAATCCATCTAATCATCCTCATCTCTGCTACCATTAACTTTTGGACCTGCGTCTTTTTTATATACCAACACTCCGCACTATACAACACAGCAGGTCTAACATCTATACGGTAGACTTTGCCTTTTAGTCTTACAGGCATTCTCTTATCACACAGCACACCTGAAGCGCACTTCCATTTAATCCAACCCACTTTTATGCGCTGGTTAATATCTTCGTCAATATCTCTTTTCTGCTGAATGATCGAGCCCAGATATTTAAACTTCTCGACCTTTGGTATTACCATCCCCTCAATGGTGACTTCTCCCCTCCCATCTTCCCTACCACTGAAACAGCAATGAAGGTATTCTGTTTTTGATCTACTTACTCTAAAACCTCTAGACTCCAGTGTATGTCTCAATCACTCTAACTTGTCATTAACTCCCTCTTTGGTTACATCAATAAGAACAATGTCATCTGCAAACAACATACACCATGGTAACCCATCTTGAATCCCATTTGTAAGTTCATCTATAACTAGAGTGAAAAGAAACGGGCTTAGAGCGAAACCCTGATGCAGGCCCATACCAACGAATAAGTCATTGGTAACCCCTCCTGGCGTCCTAACATTCATCCTACCAAGCTAACATCATCGCCATAATAAAAATGATATTAGAGCATTCTCTCCCAAGCAACGACTTGAGGGCGCCAATTGTCAAAGGGTTGTCAAGGCCACGACAGTTCCACATAAAGATCTTCATTAGCGGTGGCAATGGATTGGGTTTGGATCAGGTACACCATAATCCGCATCCATCACCCACTTTTATCCATTTCATCCAATTTCGTCGGTTAGTGTTTGATGTTGCAGGCATTTCGCAAAGGGGAAGAGGTTTCCGTCAGAAATTCTATCGGAAATCCTTTCCCTTCCAAAAAATTTTTTTCACTCTAAATAAATTTTTGCTCCTGAAAAATAAATAAAAAGCTTAAATATATCATGAACGATCACCACATATAACATATGTAATAATTACCAAATACAAATTTTTATATCTGAAAATGAAATGTGCTAAATTAAAAATTAATCATAATATTTACAATTATTTTGAATCTGTAGGCAGATCATATAAATTAATCAGATTCAGATAAATTTATGGGATCATCGTTGTCATTTTAGGAGTCCTGCTCATCATCAGTGTTCAAGTTGATTTGGTTGGACGAACCTGCATAATGTAAATAAACAAACCCAAACAAAAATAATAAAATACTATTAACAAGCTAAGCAAACTTAAATTAATATATACTTAATATACCTCAAAATTACAAAAATAAAATATAAATTCTTAACATCTCAAACAAATCATACAAAAAATTGTACATACCTCAAAAAACATACACTTCACATACTTACAAAAAATTAATATATAGTACAAATCAAACAAAAAATAAACATACTTAGCAAATTAAAATTATGCACTAAAACAAAACACATTATACATGTTTAACCTACTTCATCATTTTCTAATAATTATATAATTATTATAAATGTTCATACTTATCATATTTTATTCCACTTATTCAAATAAATATACTTTACAAATTAAATAAAAAATTAACATAGTTCACATTCATATTTTACGGAAAAAATAAATTAAATAAACTATACAAATATGCTTCAAAATTAAATTTTACAAAAGCTAACAACACATGCCAAATTAATATATATAATTTCAAACCAAATTAATATATATAATTTCAAAATACAAGAATTCCACTAACCTTTAAATACCCAAAAATCAAAGCTAACTAATAGGGATGGCGACGGCAGCAGTGGCGGTGGGGACACTCTTAAACGCATTCATAACAAATTAACCACCATAAAAAAACCAATTAACTTAAATGTTTCAATTTTAAAGAGCAAATTAACTCAAAATAAATGACTTACCGTTAAATTACAATTGACGATAATAATTTTTTCCAGTCACCGGCCACCGGAAACCATGAACATCCTCCTCCTTCTCTCTCTTCCTTACTCCCTCTCTCTCTCTCTTCACGGTCGAAAAAGGGCCCTAAAACGCTCCCTCTCTCTCACCGAAACCTTTTAAAACCATATCCAAATTTTGTTGAAATGCGTGCCAGGAAATTCCGACGAAATTTCCTATGGTCGAAGTTTCCGTCGAAAATTTGAATTTCCATTGGAATCTACCGGTGTTTCTGTCGGAAATTCTGACTTCCGCCAACAGGTGTCCACGCCGTTGCTTTTTCCATCAGAGATTGGCACCATTTTTGTAGTGATCATCTGTAAAAATCTAATCCAATCCATCCATCCCCCATTCGCATATGAAAACGGTGGGATCGGGTTGTAAATGGATGATGAAAGATTATGTGTAACATGTTAGCAAATTCAAAAGAAAATGAATAAGTTTTGCCTTTTGAAAAGTTTTAAAAATATATTTTAAGTACAATAAATGAACAAATATCATATTTATCATATTCATTTCGAGAAAATCATAAAAATAACAATATAATCGTCCAAAAAATGGGTAAAATTTAAATGACAAAAATATAAAGCAAACTAATTGCAAATAGGGGATAAATAAGTAGATGACTAAGCGGATAATGAATCAGGTGGCAAATCTGATGGAGCATCATTCGGATCCATCCAATTCATCAAAGCATCATCCACCCTATATAATTTCAGGTGTTCACCGGCTTTTTTAGATCAGCTGAAACAGATATCCAATGGGTGCAGGTAAAATTGTCACCCTAATCTTACATTGTGTGGTTGATGGCATGTTGAGGCCCGCCTTCTCGACCACATATGAACCAACAATATTGACTCATCCATCAATACCTCACTCGAGGCACTTCTTGACCTTGATGAATTTTTTATGGTTTTGGTTTTGCACTTGGCCCATATAAAAGACCATATTCTCGGTATTTAGGCTGAGCATCGTGTAACTCGATTCCTCCTCAACAGTTTCCTTTGTTTTCTTCATGTTGATCACAGTGTTTCCCTCCTCACCATGCCCTTTTATCACCGGCTTCAGGTTCTCCTTCTCACTTAATATGATGGGAAATGAGATAGAGGTTAACATGGCATGCACCTTAGATGGAGAGCTGTCGGATGATGGGTTTACAGTACCATGCATACCCTCATGATGAACAGCCCTAGTAGGCTTAGAGTACTTGAGTTCTACATTAGTAATGACTCTTATACCAATATTAGAAGCATCATTAAGTGGAGATCTACCTTGACTACCCAATCGAGGATGCTTCATTTGCTCTTCCCAGGCCTCAAACGTAGGACTTATTTGCTCGATATCTGCTGTCATCCAAAAACTAACATAATTCTCCTTTTTAACCTGCTCTCACACATCCTACTTTCAAGCCTCATCTTACCACAATGGTAGCAAAAATTTGGCAATCTCTCATCCATACAATCAATCCATTTATGAGGTCCAATTCATTGTTTAAGAGGAAAGCTAGGGCTTAAAGAATCAGAATTACTTACCTTGATAGATGTCCCCTTCCTCCCGCAAGTCAGCTTCCAAAAACGTGCCCAATAGCCTGCCAATACTGGTGCAGTTAGTGTTCGTGCACATATTCAGAGGGATACCGAAGTAGCGGACTCAGAAGCAGGTTTTAGCAAAGTCCATATCTCTAATCGATGCCTCAATATGCCACTTCTATAATACGAGATGATTACCCATGACTGTCCATGGTCCCCTATTCCACACTCATTTGATATCATTAATTGACTTGAAAGTGAAGAGAAAAACATGTTCATCCATGTTTGAGATCACAACCCCACTTGTGGGGTTCCAGGCTCTTTGAATAACTCCTTTTGCTGTATCTTTATTTACCATTCAATTTGAAATTAGTTTTACAGATAGGGTAAGGTGATTGAGTATGGTATTTAACTCCTCATCTTCCTCAAATTCCAAACCACCTCCTTATTGGGTTCCCTCCATAATTAGGAGGACCTACATGTATATAATCAAAAAAACAAAAAAAAAGGAGAGGAAGTCAAGCAAGCTTTCATTATTGCAATAGCCAAAAGAAAAGATGCCAAGGTGAAAAACACTAAGGAAAGCATTTAATGCCATGATCAAGCATGCAGGCTTTCATTATTGCAATAGCTAAAAAAAAAAAGGATGCCAAGGTGGAAAACACTAAGGAGAGCATTTAATGCCATGATCAAGCATACAAACTTTTATTATTGCAATAGCCAAAAGAAAAGATGCCAAGGTGGAAAACACTAAGGTCCACATTTAATTTCAAGCTCCATTCTCCCATTATAAAAGGGGATGTATTTGGAGAGTTGAAGAGAAGGATCAAGTGTGAGCAAAACACTTGAGAGTTAAGTGCGTACCACCAAAAATAGGTGAGGGAATTCCACCAAAGCTAGGTGTGAGTGATTTTGTATTTCATCCAGAGTGGGTGAGGTATTGAATATACCCTCGAATTTCTAGAGGCATTAATTTATAATCCTACTGTTACAAATAGTGGAAGGATTTTTCGAACCTACGGTCCTGTGGTTTTTCCCTTCGTCTTGGAGGGTTTCCACGTAAAAATTCATGAGCCTCAATCTACTATATTTTCATATTTTTATTTACTATCTTAAATTATACAAAGAGGGAAAAGGATTCGCTTCCGCTATGTTGACCCAATTTTTCCCAACAGTGGTATCAGAGCTCATATTGAGCAACCACATTCTTATGTAATTCAAGATAGAGGGTGTTGTCATTTACGAGAGTGACATGGTCAAACTTATAGTAGATAATTACTCTTACTGGAAGTCGATGATGGAAGACCACTTAATTTGCAAAGATCTCTTGAGCCCATTCAAAATAAAAATATGCCAATGGGTAAAAATGCAAATGAGTGGAATGTGCTAAATCGCAAAGCCGTAGCCACCATCCAGAAGTACATTTATCAGAGTTTATTTGAGCATGTGTCAACTTTTGACAATGCATACAAACTTTGGAAACACCTTGAGTCCTTGATCCAAAAGAAGACTCCACGTAACAAAGCTCTTCTTGTGAGACAGTTGGTGAAGTTGGAATACAAGGATGGTCAAAATATGATTGAGCACTTGAATAATTTCAAGAGGCTCATAAATCAGTTGATGAAGGCTGACAAGAAGGTTGATGATGAGACGCAGGCATTATTGCTTCTCAGTTCGCTTCCTGAGAGTTGGGACACATTGGTAGTTATTTTGAGTAACTCTGCTCGAGGAGGGAAACTAAGGATGGAAACCGTCACTGATAGCCTCTTAAATGAAGAAGCCATAAGAAAAGAAAGAGGTATTTCAGTGCAATCCGAAGCCAATGTCGCTGAGAACCGTGGCAGATATGAGAATAGGGGAAGAAACAATGGACGAGGAAAGTCCAGGGGGAGATCTAAATCTCGCTCCAGACTAGTCTGCTACTATTGTGGCAAGTTGGGCCATAAGAAATCTAAATGCCGAAATTTTAAAAGAGATCAGAAAGTCAAAAAAGTCAAACCGGATCAAAACGAACACAAAAGAAAAGAGAAGAGCATTACTGCTATTGCATCACAAGATCACAATGAAGTGTTCCTCATCAGAGAAGAAAATTATGTTAATTTGGCTTGTGCTGATTATTCCTGGATTGTTGACTTGGGAGCCTCTTTTCATGTTACTCCACATAGGAACTATTGCTCATCCTACAAAATGGTGATTTTGGTACTGTCAAGATGGGAAACCAAGTTTCAAGCAAAATTATTGGTATGGGTGACATTACCATGACAACCAACACTGGATGCAAGCTAGTGTTAAAAGATGTAAGGCATGTTCCAGACATGTGCCTAAATCTTATATCAGCCAGCAAACTTGATGATACTAGCTTGGTGAACCACTTTGATGGTGGAAAATGGAAACTCACAAATGGGAGCTTGGTAGTTGCTAGGGGTGTAAAGGAAGATTCCTTATATGTTATACAAGAAAAGTTGTACAAGGGTGAACTTAATATTGTACATGATAACTCAAATTTGGACCTGTGGTACAAAAGGCTTGGGCACATCAGTGAGAAGGGATTGCAGATCCTTGCTAGAAAAGGGCTCCTTATGGACTTAAAAGGCAAATCACTTGAGCCTTGTACTGATTGTTTGGTTAGCAAACAACACAGGATGACATTTAAGAGAAATGACCAACCCAGCAGGAGAAAGCACATTCTTGAGTTGATACATACTGATGCATGTTCCATGACTGAAAGGTCACTTGGCGGTGCATTATACTTTGTCACCTCTATTGATGACCATTCAAGGAAAGTTTGGGTCTCTTTACTAAGATCAAAAGATGAAGTAATCAAAGCATTCAAAGAGTTCCATGCAAAGTTGGATTGAGAAACTGGCCAAAAGTTAAAGTGTATTTGAGCTGACAATGGCGAAGAATACCGTGGTCCATTCGAAGCATACTGCAAGTTACACGGGATTAGAATTGAGAAGACGCCGCCAAAAACACCGCAGTTGAATGGTTTAGCTCAGAGAATGAATCGAACCATCGAAGGAAAGAGTTTGATGTATGCTTTCACATGCTAAACTCCCTAAATCTTTATGGGGAGAAGCTGTGAAGACCACAGTCAATATTGTCAATCTTTCACCATCAGTTCCTTTGGATGGAGATGTCCCATAGGAAGTTTGGTCGAGAAGAAACGTCTCCTACAACCACTTAAAAGTGTTTGGGTGTTGAGCATTCGTTCACATCCCAAAGGACGAATGAGCCAAACTTGACTCAAAGACAAAGGAGTACATCTACCTTAGATCTCCAAGAGATAAATTTGGCTACCAATTCTGGGATCCGATAAACAGAAAGATTGTTAGAAGCCGAGATGTTATATTCTTTGAGGACCAAACCCTAGAAGATAAAAAACAAGAGAAGCCTAAGTTAAGGTTATTAGAAGTTCAAATCCTGATTCCTCCGCTATGGTACATGGTAATTTAGGGGAGGAATCAGTCGAAGAAAATATCGAAGCTGGCACAAATGAAGATCATGTCTCTTCCTCCAACAATGATGAAAGTGAAGATTTGGACAAATCTGACTTAGACTCTACCAAGTCAGAAGTTCAAGAAGGGACTCGGTTGAGACGATACACCAGAGAAAGGCAACCGCCCACAAGATATAGTCAAGATGAGTTCATAACTCTTACAAGTGAGGGAGAGCCTCAAAGTTATGAAGAAGCAATGATTGACAATCACAAGGCAGAATAGGCAAAAGCCATGCAAGAAGAAATGCAATCCTTGCATGAGAAGCATACGTATGATCTTGTTGAGTTGCCCAAAGGAAGATGAGCCTTGAAAAACAAATGGATTTGTAGGCTCAAGGCTGAAGAAAATAACCCAAGGCCGAGGTACAAAGCTCGGTTAGTGGACAGTCAAAAGAGAGGGATTGATTTCGAAGAAATATTATCTTCGATGGTAAAGATGTCATCCATGCGAGTTGTTCTTGGTCTAGCTGCTAGTCTAGATTTGGAGATTGAGCAATTTGATGTCAAGATGACATTTCTGCATGGTGACCTAGAAGAGGAAATTTGTATGGAGCAACCTGAATGATTCGAAGTTGCAGGCAAAGAAAACTTAGTGTGTCGACTGAAAAAGAGCTTATATGGTCTTAAACAAGCGCTGAGACAATGGTACAGGAAATTGGATTCTTTCATGACCGAGCATGATTGTAAGAAGACACTCACAGATCACTGTCTTTGTTAAGCGATATGGCCATGGTGATTTCATCATGTTGCTACTTTATGTCGATGACATGTTAATTGTTGGACACAATCCAAAGAAAATTTTAGCCCTGAAGAAAGCGTTAAGCAAGTCATTTTTCATGAAAGATTTGGGATCAACTGAACAAATCCTTGGGATGAAAATAACAAGAGATCGGTCCAAGAGATTATTGTGGCTATCTCAGGAAAGATATATTGAAAAGTTACTAGAAAGATTCAACATGCATAAAGTCAAGTCTGTTAATGTGCCGCTTGCTGCCCATTTTAAGTTGAGCACTAAGCAAAGTCCAACAAGTGAGAAAGAAAAGCAAGAGATGAAAAATGTCCCATATTCATCTGTTGTTGGCCGTCTCATGTATGCCATGATATGTACCAGGCCTGATATTGCTTATGCTGTGGGTGTCGTAAGTCGATTCTTAACGAATCCAGGGAAAGAGCATTAGTTAGCAGTAAAATGGACATTACAATATCTTAGGGGGACATTGATAAAATGCTTGTGCTTTGGCAAAGGAAAACCTGTGTTAGAGGGTTACACAGATGCTGATATGGCCAGTGACATTGACTCCAGAAAATCGACATCAGGGTACCTGACCACTTTTGCAGGGGGAGCTATATCTTGGCAGTCTGAACTTCAAAAATGTGTGGCTTTGTCGACCAACAAAGCAGAATATATCGCAGTTACTAAAGCATGTAAGGAGATTCTGTGGATAAAAATTTCCTACTCGAATTGGGTTATGAGCAAGAAAAATATGTGCTACGATGTGATAGCCAGAGTACTATACATCTAGCCAAGAACTCCACATTTCACTCCCGTTCAAAACATATTGATGTTCGCTATCACTGGATACGGGAGGTGTTGGAAGAAAAACTCCTACAGTTTGACAAAGTACATACCGATGAAAATTGGTCAGACATGATGACCAAGGTGGTATCAACTAAGAAGTTCGAAAAATGTTGCAAAGGTGCCAGTGTGGTGCCCCCCAATTAAGTCGGGAAGGGGGAGATTTGTTGGGTTCCCTCCATAATTGGGAGGACCTACATGTATATAATTAAAAAAAAATGGGAGAGGAAGTCGAGCAAGCTTTCATTATTGCAATAGCCAAAAGAAAAGATGCCAAGGCAGAAAACACTAAGGAAAGCATTTAATGCCATGATCAAGCATGCAAGCTTTCATTATTGTAATAGCCAAAAGAAAATATGCCAAGGTGGAAAACATTAAAGAAAGCATTTAATGCCATGATCAAGCATGCAAGCTTTTATTATTGCAATAACCAAAAGAAAAGATGCCAAGGTGGAAAACACTAAGGTCCACATTTAATTTCAAGCTCCATTCTCCCATTATAAAAGGGATGTATTTGGGGAGTTGAAGATAAGGATCAAGTATGAGCAAAACACTTTAGAGTTGAGTGCATACCACCAAAAATAGGTGAGGGAATTCCACCAAAGCTAGGTGTGAGTGATTTTGTATTTCACCCCGAGTGGGTGAGGTATTGAATATACCCTCTAATTTTTAGAGGAGTTAATTTGTAATCCTACTGTTACAAATAGTGGAAGGATTTTTCGGACCTACGGTCCCGTGGTTTTTCCCTTCGTCTTGGAGGGTTTTTCGCGTAAAAATTCGTGAGCCTCAATCTACTATATTTTCATATTTTTATTTCTCATCTTAAATTATACAAAGAGGGAAAAGATTCGCTTCCGCTATATTGACCCGATTGTTCCCAACACTCCTTTTATATAGGGGTGATCAGAACTAGTTAACTGAAAATTCAAGTAACCGAAAATTGGTTAACTGAAAATGAACCGAAACTTTCGATTAACCAGTTTTCGGTTAATTGAAAATTTTGGTTCTGAAAAAATATGAACGGCAGCCGAATCGAAAAACTTGGTTAACTAGATTTTTGGTTCGGTTAACCAGATTTTCGGTTCGGTTGGTTAACCATTAATTTAAATTTTTAATTTTTAATTTTTAATTTTCACTTATTTTTTAATCTAATTTAGCTTTTTATGACACCAAATATTAATTTACACATTACATTATATTTGGTCTTATCTTTTTATATTACATTATATTTGGTCTTATCTTTTTATAATTATAAAAATCTACATTTGACTAATACAAAATTAAATATTTTTTAAAAAAATTGAAGGTCTGGTTTCGGTTAACCGTGCTGTTAACCGAATTTCAAACGGCCCAACTGAAATCACAAAATTTTTGTGGTTCGGTTAACTGAACCGGATTTTTTTGAAAAATCGATCCGGTTAACCGATTTTTACGTTTCGGAGTTTTTTGCTCAGCCCTATGGTTTTATCCACCCATAGGCATTGAGTCATTAAAAGCAGTTGCTCGACGTCATGTTGGTTATGTTGGCTTGGTTCCGCTATTGAATTTAAAGAGGAGGAGATTTTCCAATGATGATTTCTATGAATTTTAGTGGAGAAACAATTGAGAGGCACAAAAACCTAGCATGAGGGTGGAAAAAGTTCTACCGCGAGAAGAGCAGTGTTATGTTTTAATGCTCTACTTTTATACATAAGAAGTGTCTACTTACGTAACTACTCTTTTTGTTATATAACATAACATATGTTTCTTAAAAATCTACTCTTATGCCTAAGAATTTTCTATTTATGTGAGTGCCCTTTTTGTTAGATAACATAACATACATAAACTTCTTAATTTTCTTGTTTATTGAAAAATAAGTTCCTAAATATAGGAGAGTGGTCAATACATGATGACCTAAGGCGCCAAAGATAGACAAGTGCGACTAAAGGTCTTAGTGTGCATCGAACTACTTCTCCTTTTGACAGGTACTTGCTATTAAGGGCATATATAATGGTAACCAAAAATTTTGACTCACTAGTGAGACCTACATCCTCCACATTATCCAATGAGCCAATTGTTTGACTCTCAAGTTTTCCTCTTCACAATGCAAGGCTTATAACTTTAGCTCATCAAATAAAATAACACCCTAGGCCCACTTCACAACAGACATCTTTCTTTTTATATTAAAAGAAATGAAAAACCAATTGAAATTAAAACAAGAAAAGGGAAAAGGCCATAAGTCAGCTCGCAGCTAGCAACCTCCCCTCAAGCCGCTCACACCCTCGTGCATTGCACACATCACGAGCAGCTCGGCTCATCTCTTGAGGCAAGGGAGCCTAGCGATGCGCATGCCGTAAAATATTCTCAAATTGTTGTTCAGCCCCTAAACCCCATAATATAATAAGACAAAGTCTGTGTATAATAGTAATATAGGATACGCACAATGATCGATAGGTGACAAAAGCGAACATTTTTTTTTTTGATCAACAAAAGTGAACATTGGGCTGCACCTATAAATACAACACAAGCTGAAACTAAAAAACTGAGTGGGCATAAGAAGCATGCGTGAACTCACGATATATCACATTTCAAGATATATTAATCCAAGCAAAGACTTAAGCAAATCCCCACCACTAAAGTGCAACCCTGGATCCAAATCCAAAAACGTTTTTGACGAGTGTGTATACTTGCTTTTTAATAGTAAGCAAAGAAAAGATTTTGATGAGGTAATATGCAATGTATTTATTTTAAATAAGTACGTTGAGACTTATACATACTTAAAATTTAATTTAAGTTTCATAAGATGATTTATGTGTGTGTGTGTGTCTGTGTCTGTGTCTGCGTGTGTGCACGTGTGTGTATACGTGTGTATATATACATATACATACACACACACACAAATACGCACACACACACACACACACACACACACACACACACACACACACACATGCACATACACACACACACACACATACATACACACAAATATATAAACACATACACGCGCACACACACACTATATATATACATATACATATATATATATATATATATATATATGTATGTGTGTGTGTGTGTGTGTGTGTGTATGTACAACAACAACACCACCTCCCAGTATAGGTCCCGCTTATATAGGATCTGGGGAGATCCAGATGTAGGCAACCTTACCTCTACCAACATTTCTACCCGTAGAAAGGCTGAATCCAAGAGGCACACAAAAACAAGAGTTTGTAAAAACATTTTATCAAAGAAGGGTTTTGTGAAAATATTAAAAGGAAAAAACTAAGAATACTTAACAGGGAGTGAACTAGGGAATACTAATAAGTCAGATGACCGTGACCATGTACGTAAACATACATCCTATGTATCGATGTATATATAGATAGATAGATAAATAGAAAGATAGAAAGATAGATAGATAGATAGATAACACATACATACATATATATACATATACAAATATGTACATACATACATACATACATACATACACACCACTATAAGAATCCATGTAAATAGAGACCGAAAAATAAAATGGTCTCTAATTAAATTAGGAGACCAAATTCAGAGATCGAAATTGAAATTAATTTAGAGACCGAAATAAAGATGCAGTCTCCATTTGAGACCAACACAATTTTCGGTCTCAGATTTCGGGGACCAAATGTGATTTTGGGTTCAATTAGAGATCACCAAAAAATTTCGGTATCAGATTTAGAGACCAAACTCCAAATTTGGTTTCTATTAGAGTCCAAAAAGATTTTCGTTTCAGATTTAGAGACCAAACTCCTGGCACGGTTTCCATTAGAGACCAAAATAAATGTCTATCTCGAATTTTTACACAAAGCTTCTAGAAGGGGTTTCACTTAGAGACCAAAAATCCCGGTCTCTAAGTTTGGGAAAAATTCGATTGCTAGAATGCGGGCTTTCTTCTCCAAGCTTGCTCTCGCTGCCTTCACGATCAATTCGCTCTCAGCCTCTCACTGTCTTCTACAACTCCTCACCTTGCTCCCGGTTCTATCTCGTCTCTTTTGGGCTGTTGCCTGCGATTCAGCTGTTCTCTTCACTTCCATCCTCAGCCAGTATGCACCACCAACGCTGGTGAGGAGTCTCTGCTTGCTGCTTTAGACGCCTCAAAAAACACCAAGGTATTGACACTCATATCCCCTATTTTGTTGTTTCGTTCTCAATGAAGATCTTGCCTTTGTTTCTCTCTTCAATTTGAGGTCCTGTTTGATGCCAATTTGTGATTTCATTTGCTGTTTCTTCCTTCTTATGGGTATTGTTTGCTATCAATGGAAGTGCCGATTTGAGGTTTCTAAGGTTACGTGGGGCGTTGTTTTCGCCACTAGATCTTTTAATATGTGAATACAACTGGGTATGGCTTTGTTGGTGAGGGATTTGCTAGCGGTTGACCTCTTTACCGAGTGTGCACATCATGTGTTTGTAAAAATGCCTAAGTTGACAAACGCTTCATTTGAGTGGATGTGTGCATGTGAAGCTTAGCATCTATATAGCATAGAAGTTGACAAACACTTCATGTTTCAGACTTTGTCGCGTCCCATAACATTCATGTATCCTTGTGAAAAAAGGTCGTTGTCACTTAGCATCGTTCACAGAAATCTTGGCTACTGACACAACCCAAGCAGTTTTCTTGTGGTGGGATTGAAGGTGGAAAGGAAACTCTAGCAGGATAGCTGCTGATACGATTGTGAGTTTGTGACTAGATAGCTAGGTAGCGTGAACACGTACCCATTGTCAAATTCATTGCCAAAATCTGCTAAGTCAAATTTGGACGCTCTCCCTTGACATGAACTCTGTGTAATACAACACAACTCATGGTAGGTCTCATCTAAGATGATTCAAATATGTACGGCTACTACCCGGAAGTATCGCGAGGATCCGAGAATTCAAATCATCGACATCTGTGTTTAATGGTGCCAGTATCCAACGATCTTGAAAGTATTGTTTATCTTGGTATCTATGAAGTAAATTTGGGTACACAAACTCTATCAAATTTGTAAGACCGTTGTTGTCATTGTTGATGATGAATTCTTCAGGAATCTGTATCCAATCTAGCTTGCTACTTCCTAAAAATGGATAGCCTCGTATGGAACTGTTACCAACGTTTAGGGTTTATTCGGCAAAACTACTCAATCGTGATTGTGCATCATGACTTAAGTTTGAATTCATTAGCCTCATGTTCAGCCTGAGATGTCTCACAGTACAAAAAGGCCAAAATATTGCTTTTGAGATTGACGCAGCAACTACATCTGTGCGATTACCCTTAGTTACAACCGAAAGCACTTGCCTAAAATCACCTCTAAAATGAGCAATTTCCCCGCAAAAGGTTCACTAGTAGAATAAACATCCCTAAAGGTGCGCTCAACAGCTTCAAATATGTAGCGATGAGTCATATAAGCCTCGTCGCATATTATCAATGATGTTTCTCTTATTAGTTCTGCTAATTCAGATTGTTTTGAAATTGAGCAAACAGATGTCTCATGTACATTAATTGGTATCTTGAACATCGAATAAGCTGTTTTTTTCCATAGGCAGCAACAAAGCCGCTATACCAGAGGACGCCACTGAAAGCACTATTAAGCCCTTGGACCTGATATAAGCAATAAGAGCTTTCCAAAGATATGTCTTTCCTATGCCACCACTACCATAAATAAAGCATCAGCCTCCCTCTCTATGTTCGTTCGATGTAGTTATTGATTGAAAAACTTGCATTTGATCCTAATTTAGTGTCTGAAGGTACATGGCAAGGTTGTCTTTCTCTATTAATACATCATAGTCAAGTTGCTCCCTGATAAGTCTAATACTTGTGCATCACAACATCTCAGGTGAAGGTAAGAGTATAGGAGGATAGTCCCTTAATGACCTTCCATTTTTATTCAAAATTAATTCAAGCTCGTACAATCCAAGGTTTCTCCTCTGCTCAATGCTTTTTCCAGTTAGGGATTTCTTCGCTCTCATTGTAACCTTCTGGGAAGGTCATCAGTGAGGTCTTCCCAATGCGCCTCGTATAATTGATTAGGTTATCCCACTTTTGAGAATATAAGCACTGAACAAAACATACTCCTCTGTTCAGCCCCAGTTGCCCATGTTGATGCTTCTGTCAATGCTTCATCCCACTCGTTACTGTCATCTAACAACCCATGTGCTAAGCAAGCTTCTTTGAAGGTTGAATGTAGGGTTTCATCAACAGTTCTTGAGTCTTCGTAACATGCTGCACCCAAAACAATACGCAACAACATTCTCAGATAATATCTTTCCCCCATGTTAGAGTGAGCATATGGTATTCGACCTTTGCAAACCCTTTGTTGTCTTATAGTCCATTTCTTAAGGCTCTTATTCCATATGTAACAAGCTGGGAATTCTGCATATGCATATCTTCTTGCATTCATATCCGTTATATTTGCACGAAACCACCCAATGAGCATTGTCCCCTTCTCTGTTACTTGATTCACCACATCATGAAGGTAATTTCCATCGTTGAAGACAATGTATTGTTGTCCTGGTAAGTGGTATTGTAGAAATTCGACAGATGGGTAACGATGTTTTATATCTGGGGGTGTGCAAAAAAATCCGAAACCGAAAAACCGGTTAACTGAACAAATTTTTCAAAAAAGCCAGCTCGGTTAACCGAACCAAAATTTTTTTCAATTTTCGGTTCAGTTACGGTTCGGATTATTTGAAAATTCGGTTAACCGGCGGTCAACCGAACCAAAAATAATTTTATTTTTAAAAAAATTATACATAAAAAATAAAAACTTTCGGTAAGAAAGTGCACTTTTTATTATTTATAAATGGTAATCAAAGTTTAATTTTTATGAAAAGAACTTAAACATAAAAGAATGACAAATTTAGGTAAGAAAGTATAATTTTTTAATTATTTGTAAACGGTTAACTGGTGACCGAACCGAAAAATCGGTTAACCGAACAGAAAAACCGGTTAACCGAAATTTTCAGTTTGGGTTTTGAACAAACCGAAAAATGGTTAACTGAAATTTTCTGTTCAGTTACGGTTCGGAATTTTTTTGAACTGAAAAACCGGTTAATCGTTTTTCAGTTAACCGAAACTCTGATTAACTGGTTTTGCACACCCCGAGTTATATCAAACTCAAATATTCTCTAAATTGCATCTACGGGTAAGACATAACGACAATCTAAATACTATTGTATTTCATCAACCCGTCTATATCGGGGTCCTGCTCCATCCACGGTACAGTGAGCGTTGTCGTCAGTAACAAAAGTTGCTCGATCAGGTCCCTTTTGCATATACTTGTGAAGATACTTAATAATCTTCTTTTGAGTGCAGCGCTCAACATTTATATGCGCATCATATTGACACAAAGGTCACGATTGTATGGTACAACCCGCCTGTTATCAATGTTCACACCATGAATTGTTACACTTCTCCCATTGTTTCTACTCCTATCTTTGACAAACCCATTCTCTTCAATAATGGTCTCATTAGAGAAGGTCTTTGAATAATGTTTTGTGCACTTATTACCATCCATACATGGGGCATAAGAAACACCATTACCACATGGACCATGAATCATGTGTCTTGTAATTGTTTCAAATGTTAGAGGGTCATTAACATTATCAGGTAGCTCAGCACATATAATGTTATCAATATCTTATGCACAAGTTGGCTTATCCTCGTTTGCTAAAGTAAGCAAAATATGAGCATGCGGTAAGCCTCGCTTTTGGAATTCAATAACATGTATATCTATGAATAGGAGAAATGACAAACATAAGTGATAGAATAAATAGTGATATGTATGTGTACAATGAAGAAACTTGGTTTCGCATGATAGGTATTTAGCTAACCAGTATCAAAAACACACAGTTGGAGGAGAAACATGCCTGTAATGACTTTGTCAAATAAAATTTTCTCCTTAAAATCTCGAGTCAGCTCTTTCAGCTTTAAGCGAAATACTCGAGCTACAATGTCAGGTCGATCACTAGTGCATTGGCGAGGTTGTTGGGATAGTGCTTCTATAATTTTTGGCCAGTTTGGGTTGCAAGTAAATGTCAAAAAAAAAAATCTAGATAGCCCAGTTCACAACAAATGGCCATTGCGTCAAGAGAGTGTTGCCTCATGTATCGTGGGCCCCCCGTGAAAGTTGCGGGTAATATTAACCTCTTTTCAATTGCAGTAGAATCATTCTCTCCAGCAGTAATTGCATCCTGTAGACAACTGTACAAATCTGCTCAGAGTGTACCTTGGTAACTCCATATGTAATTCAATCTCTATGCTTCTATTGCAGCATAACAATCAACAATAAATTGTAAAAATAAATGACAAGAACGAAGTAAAATGTTCCACTCATTCACTCGATATTGTATCAAGAATGCATAGAACTCTCGCATTGTGACATATCTTCTATTACTGCTTGACCCTTCAGCACATGGAATGTGTTCTGACCAGCCATTGGTTCCATATGGACATAAACGGGGATATTGGAGAGTCATATAAGATAGGTGAGTTTCATATATACGCTGCAAGTTTCGATCTATCTGACAATGATGTCTCCGGTTCTCCCATCAGTATGCTCACCACCCACTATGAGAGCTGCCACTTCATCTGCCGTGGTTCTTATGTATTTGCGCCCCTTCGATGATGCGTATTGTTAAGTCAACAATATTGTTAGCATGTAAGACATTCCGTGCATTTCGAAAGACTCACACATAAGGATTTGCTGAATCAAGCATTCATTGTAATGCCTCCAAAATTGTCAGATCAACGCCGTTAACACTTTGCTAGCTATTCAAAGCCCTGTATCGGTTTCGTACTTCATCATGTGTATCGTAGATGTACAATTGAGCAAATCTTGTCTTTCCTCCTTGTGTCGGTAGTAAAGAACCAATGTGATGATAGTTTTGGCCACTGATACGGAAGGAGTAAGGACCATGACCGTCCATTACAGCATAGTCAATTGTCCCACCCATTGAAGTAAATGATAACATTGAGTTGTAAGCTCTAATATGTCGGGAGAAATTTGGATCATTCAGCAATGTGTCTAGGGGAGGAGGAGCTTGAGGCAGGCTTGATAATATGACTTCCCATTTTGACAACATGAGGTGAATCGCGACTGAGAAATGTTGCTACTTCTAATCTTTTCACCTAACCACATAGTAGCTTTGCAGTGGCTACATGAAACCATATTTCCTGTGAATGACCATTACTCTGTAAATTTTCTGAGTGGGTTAGAGTTCAGAGTAGTCGGCGATGTTTGATTTTCACTTTATAGATTAGTAGTGTTTTTTGTAGCACGGGATATGGCCAATTGTAATGCTCTCGCTTCTGCTTGATATCGTTCACGTTCTTGCATATATCCTACAGTTGTCTCATCTTGATTACGCCGCGTAAATATCCTCTATCATGCATTAAGTCGAGCTAGCC
Source organism: Carnegiea gigantea (assembly GCA_029747015.1). Lineage (NCBI taxonomy): Eukaryota > Viridiplantae > Streptophyta > Magnoliopsida > Caryophyllales > Cactaceae > Carnegiea > Carnegiea gigantea. The sequence goes on from JAKOGI010000040.1 coordinate 716,317, forward strand.
TATTTTCTAAACCATTTTCAATTTTTTGACTACTTGGTGGGCCTCTATCCATGACTGCATGAAGGATTTTTAAGAATCTTTTAGTTTCAAAGTCATGCATGTGAAGTTTATAAAGGAAAGATCCTGTACGTAGGAATATATGTCACTCGTAATGTGTTTAAGTGTACGATTGCCTCTAATGGATTAAGTTATATTAAAAATATTATGTAGTTTTAATATTCAATATTTTAGATATTAAAAGAGAAAGATATAACGTAATTAAAGTTATATTGGACAACAGAATCACAACTCTGTATAAATTCATATACCTTTATTTACACAAAGTTGCATTGCTAGTTTGATTACTTTGATATTCAATTCTACTAAATGAAATAAATGGATTTGTTTTTATTTTTATTTTTAGCTGATTTAATTTTTGTTTATTTTTATTGCATTTTTTTATTCAATTTCGTTTTTCACCTGGAGGGGGGAAAGCGTTTGATTTTTCGAATAACTTACATTTAGTATATCAAAATTCAATATTTAAATATTAAACATGAAAGACATAATGTAATATAGTTATATTGGATAGCGAAATCACAACGTTTATAAATTGAATGGATTTTTTTATTTCAAGTTGAATTTATTTTTTTTCTTTTGCAATTTTATCATCAGGCTCTAGATTGGGAATAATGATTAGTTGCTAGTATCCCAGTTTGAATTCTAATTATTGATAGTAATCTTCTACATTTTATTTTGGGGGGGGTACACGACGTTGCAATGCTAATTTGATTACTTCGATATTCAATTCTACTAGATGAGATAAAAGGATGTGTTTTATTTTTATTTTCATTTGATTTGATTTTTGTTTATTTCTATTGCATTTTTGTATTCGATTTCCTTTTTCACATGGAGGAGGGAAACCGTTTGATTTTTCAAATATATTAGATTTAGTATATCAAAATTCAATGTTTAAATATTAAACATGAAAGATATCATGTAATATAGTTATATTGGATAGCGAAATCACAACATTTATAAATCAAACCAGCATAGCCGCCCTTCGCCAAGAGATACAAAAAGAGTATAACATACAATTGAATAAACAAAATTTGATACATGCTAATCTATATGTATATATATTAAAAATACCTGAAAATTCCAAAGGTCAATGCCCAAAGAGATTCAAAAATCACCTAGGAATTAATATTATTTAAAAAGGCAACAAAAATGGCTATTAATATTCTCTCCAGATCAACATTTTTGGGGGGGGGGTAGATGGTCAATGCTAAAAAAACAAACCAACAAAAAAGATAATTAATCAGAATAATTTCAGCTAGTTTGATAAAGGAGAGAAGGCATATAATAAAAGGAAAAAGCAGGAGAGAAGGATAAATTAACCATGATACATAATTGGATATAAAAGAAGCCTATGCCATTCAATTTCCAGGTGAACTTCATATTACAGCTGCTTTTGTGTATTACGTAAATATATATTTACATAATTTTTATGAAACTAATTCATTTAACATCAGTTCATTTTGGTTTAATATATATAACACAAACTAATTCATATAACACAAAGTTTAATATATATATATATATATATATATATATATATATATATATATATATATATATATATATATATATATATATATATAGTATATATATATATATATATATATATATATATATATATATATATATATATATATATATATATATATATATAACACAAACTAATTCATATAACACAAAATAATTTTTATGAACCAACCAACAAAGCTTAAGTGATCCATTTAACCTATGTTCATTTAAAAGCAGCCCAAAATGGGGATGGGGGTGCCTTTTATAACTGAGTGATCTATGTTTCCTTTCTTTTAACCTAATCTAATCTTCACACTCTCTCTCTCCTCTCTGCCTGCCTCATTCTCTCTCTCACTGCTCTGACTGCCTCTCGAATGCTCTCTCTTACTCTCGATCTGGCCCGAGATGCCATACCCAGAAATTGGAGAACCGAGATCCTTTCTTGGGTTTTGAGGCCTTGGCTACGGCAGTCACCATTGCCGTTATCAGCTTGTTGATTAAAAAACCATCCAACTTATACAAAAGCACCGCTGACCCCCCCCGAAAATTCCAAGAGCCTTGATCTATGATAATCCGATGAGAACCACCGCCGCCGTTCTGTACATCGGCCTAAACTGAGTATGAGAAAGGCACCACGCGCACAACGCACCGCTGAGGTGGTGGCGAGTGGGGTCACACGCTTCTAATGACAGCGTTTCTCCGATTTTCTTTTTATGGCTACGCAGATCAGCGATGACGAGGGGTTTTGGGAGGAAGAATATCGTGAAACGACATTCGTCGGCGGCGCGTGACTGTCACGGGCCACCCTTCCCCGGTGTCGTCTGATGGGTATGGTCCGAGTTCTCTTTATTTTCATTTTCTATACCTTATTTTCTTTTAATCTGAGCAGATGTGGAGATTCAGGCATAGGGAGATTGGGGTTAGGATTTTGGTTTGAATATGGATTTCTTATATAGGCATGTTCGTGTTACAATAGATTAAAGTCACAGAGGTATAATCTCAAAAAAAAAAAATGCATGAATTTAACTAACAGTATGGGCATGTTCGTCAGTGCGAAATTAGAATGTGGTTTCTTGAATGTCATCAGTGCGAAAATAGACAATAATAGTGATTTCTTTAATGTCATCAGTAGGCCATGTTCGTGTTACAATAGATTAAAGTCACAGAGGCATAATTCCAAAAAAAACGCATGCATTTAACTAACAATATGGGCATGTTCATCAGTGCAAAATTAGAGTGTGGTTTGTTGAATGTCATGAGTTTGAAATTAGACAATAATAGTGATTTCATGAATGTGATCAGTGCAGTCCGCTTATAAAAAAAGAATGTGGTATCTTGAATGTCATCCGTGCGAAATTAGATAATAATGAGATTAGTGATGTCTTGAATGTCATCATTGCAATCGACTTATAAGAAAATAAAGAAGAAGAAGAAAAAACCATGAGAGACATTCACAGTTCACAATGACCAAAAGGTTAGCCAACATGAGCTCATTAATACCAATAAATCAATAACAAAAAAGAGAATAAATTTTCTAATCAAAGAGAAGGGGGAGACACAGAGAATGAGAGGTGGACCTGAGGATCGAAAGCCCTCAAAATCAGATTGGAGAGCGAGATGGAGACAACCGGAGTCGGAACCGAAGGGATTTTTGGGCTCTAGATCGGAGGCTCTAAATTGGGAATAATGATTTTCAATCAGTTTCCAGAATCCAAAGGAAATATAGTATGAATGATTTTTCGTAATTATATTGTTGCCCCTGTTGGAAGGAGAAACATCAAGAATAGATTGATTATCATTGTTATTCTTATTTCCTTTTAATGTATCTGTAATTAACGTTTATATTTTCTTGTTAATTTATGAATTAATTTATTAATATAGACGGATGTGATTAAAGTGAGGATTAATTTGATGGCCCAAAAGATCTAATTTTTGACAATACAGAAAAAAATTACGTCAGCACAATATTACTTTTATATAATAGTATAGATAGTTGGTGCGTAATTTTTGTTCATTTTCAGTCAGTCAGCAGATTTGGTCATTATTAAACCCTACCTCACAATTTTTCCATGGCCGGTGGTTTAAGTAATTTTTGGAGTAGAGATAATTTATACCTTCCCGCCTAAAACCTCTTAACTCTAAACCCTGAGCAGATTCTCTCCATTCTCTCTGTCCTCAGGCGGGCGACCTTGGCTCCGGCGACCACAGCCCTCTGTCTCCGGCACCTCTCTCTCTCTCTCTCTCTCTCTCTCTCTCTCTTTCACACCATCGCCATTGTCTCTGCCATTTCATCTCTCCTCTACACTTTGATCCGCCATTTCTCTCTTTTGCTCCTCCTGAGCTGCTCTATCTCCCACCTGAAAACCCACCATGTCAATGGCGACCAAAGCAAACCCTCTTCTAGCCTCCATCCCCTGGTATCTCACATGGAGAGCATTCAATTTCCACACAATTTGCAGCGGCCGCCTTGGCTTCATGGCTGATCCTGACCCTTCTCTTCCGTCAGCCCCAACAAAGGTCTTAGAGACTTTTACAGAGGAATTCGAAATTGGGAACCGCTTAATTTCCTTCGAAACTGGTAAACTTGCTCGTTTTGCTAATGGCGCTGTTGTCATGGCAATGGAGGATACCAAGGTCCTCTCCACTATTACATGTGCTCAGTCTGATGGTTCTTGCGATTTTCTGCCTCCCACTGTAGGTGCCCGTTTGCCCATTTTTCTTGTCCACCTCATCATTTTTATTCAGCAGTGCTCGTTTCTTAATCTTGGAAATCTTCTGTTTTGTTGTTAAAGGTTGATTATCAAGAGAAGCAGTATGCTCAGGGTGTGATTCCCAACACATTTATGCGTCGAGAAGGTGCTCCAAAAGAGCGTGATCTTTTAGTGGGTCGTCTTATTGATAGACCCATGAGGCCATTGTTTCCTGCTGGGTTCTATCATGAAGTTCAGGTATATCATATATGTGTTGCTGGGTTGCATTTTACAGTACTGAGCTCAACTTTTGTTGGTTTTTGCTGTGTTTTCATCTTCTGATGTTGCCCTCTTTGTAGGTAATGGCTAGTGTACTTTCTTCTGATGGGAAACAAGACCCAGATGTGATGGCAGCTAATGCAACATCAGCTGCCCTAATGTTATCGGATATACTTTGGGGTGGCCCTATTGGAGTAATTCGTATAGGGAGAATTTGTAGCCAATTTATAATCAATCCTAGCATGGATGAGGTCCTGTCGTTAATTAGTTTTCTGATTGTTCATGCATTTCACTTTGAAATTCCTTAGAAATTCAAGTTTTGATTCTTTTATGTGTTCCAGTGTGTGTTCTGTCTTCTTAGGACTGTGGATCCGAACTTCCAAATTTTTTTTAAAAACAAAAAAAAAAATCTATCTTTAGTTAGCTTCAAAATATCTCTAGGTCACCTTCGATTTTCAAGGAGTGATGTCAACCTTTTTTCTGTGTCTCTTACTGTGATGCTGCCCGTGCTTTGCTTTGAGCTTCATGCGTTACTTTTTATTTCTTTCATTATGTGTTTTTAGCTTGGACAAGTCTAGTACGTGTGGTATGTTTGGATATTAGGATAATTACTCTGCAAATAGTGATAGTTTATAGTAAATTTGTTTTTTTGAATCATGGCCCGTGTTTCTCTGTAACCTCGCCCATATTTTTCTGTAACCTTTTGTGTGGACTATGCACTATCCTGAGATGTTGAGATCCAACATGTAAAAATTGTCAATGCCGTTGTGTCTTCGCCCCCTTATTGATAATCATGCTGTTGATGTGATCACTTGAGGTGGTGGAAGTGGTGTTCTTGATGCTTGTTATGCATGGCGAGGGTTTTATTGAGAGCCTTCCAGTTCTATGAATCTGCATGCCTGCTGTAACTGTCTTAACTGACTAATGTGTTCTTGCTCTCACGCCCAGGTGTTGCAGCTGAGCATAAGTGATCTAAACTTGGTGTATGCCTGCACAAAGGACAAAACCCTGATTATAGATGTACAAGCACGTGAGATATCTGAAAAGGACTTGAAGGGTGCTTTAAGTCTTGCTCATCCAGAGGTTAGCCTCAAAATTATACCTTCTTCTATGCAGTGTGTCATGTGGTAACTGGTAAATAGCTAGTTTTCATATTATGGTTTGTTAAATTTCTAGGCTGCTAGTTATCTTGAACCTCAAATTCGTTTGGCTTCTAAAGCTGGCAAACGAAAGAAAGAATATAGATTATCAATGATGCCTGCAAGTACAATGGAAAAGATAAAGAACTTGTCTGAAGCACGTATTGAGGCTGTTTTCACAGATTCTACATATGGCAAGGTAATACTGTTTTTTATGTCTTCTGTAGCTTGTTTTCCATCTTCTGAATGTAAAAGGGTGTATCTGTGTGCTTTTTTTTGTTTCTCTCTAAATTCTTGCTGTCTACTACAGATGTAATATTGATCAGCTTTTGCTTCTCTAAGCTCATGTTGTTTGCATTTAGTTTGAACGCGGAGAGGCCCTGGACACAATTACCCAAGATGTGAAGAGGGCCCTTGAAGAAGAGTGCGATGAAGAAAGCTTAAAAGGACTATCCAAGGCGGTAGATACTGTAAGGAAGCAGGTAAGCTGTTCTGCTTCTGTCATGTTTTATCCTACGGATTATCTGTAGAGATGTTATTGATTTAAATTTTTGGATCTCTAGATTACTGTATTCATAATTGATGCTACTGATGTACTACAAAGTTTTTTGAAGTTTGAACTGCAATTTTGTGGGGACTGCCTTGTTGTTTCCTCTGGCTTCCTTGGCATACATAGTGGGATGCTTTTGAAATCCTAAGTCCTGTAGAGGTCATTGTGTGAAAATTTGAATGATATCAGTGGCAGCTTAAAACTTCTTATGAACATAGTCAATTCTACTTCCACTTATTGGCTTAAGCTTGGGCTGCCACCAATACAGCAGGGCTTTTTGGTTATGGAAAGTATGGAGTCTTGAATAATAATCCTGTAACTAGTACAAGTCTTCTGGAAGCAACCTTATCTTTTGTGCTACACCAGTTGTTGATTTAAGACTTCTGACTTCTGTCAATTATCATGAGCAAAAGGTGATTGAGAGATAGCAAAGAGGTCAAGGACAGATAGCAGCAAAGGCAGAGAAGATACAAGAATACCCAGTGTGGGTTGTGGGCTGGCCCTGCAAGGTCTAGATTAGTTTAGAGGTAGGCAACCCTACCCTTGCAAGTTTGCAGAGAGTCTGATTCCTAGACAAGGTAGAGAAGATTCAAGGGAATATGTATAAAGGAAGGAAAATAGAGCTTGTGAACATTGGAAAAATCTGGTATCTCTATATTAATTGAGTTGATAATTTGGAAAAATAGCAATTTCATAAGCTTAAATGGAGCCAATATTTGAAGCCGAAATTGAGACCAGGGTATAACTCTAGAGCTGGGACTATAACAACGATTTGAAACGCTGCTCTTTCACTCAGAGAAAGGACCATTGGTATAAGATTAAGTTGTTGAGGTAAGAATCTATTTGGTAAAGCCCTGTAAAGGTAGGGATACCGTAGATGCAATATAAAATTTTAATGGGGACCACCCTCTTTTCGGGATCCAACGGTACTTACGGCACCTCTCCTGTATGTTCTATACTGAAAGTATATCTTCAATCTTCATGGGTTCCGATTTCTATGAAGTATCTCTGAAACTTCGTTTTTAGGTGCGACTTACTGTCTAAATTTTTGTTGAGGGTTTTTATGCTTCATTCATAAATAGATGTTCTATATTTGTCATATGAGCTTCATTCCAAATAGAAATTCATTGGGTGTACATATTAGCTTTCTATTTTCTTTTTTCCTTTTTTACCTACCTATGCTCACTTTGTTTGTATGAAACCAAATAGCAGTGATGGTTGCAATGGCGGCAGCGACTTAATAGATAGCAAGGTGCTGATACAAAACTGTCGGAGCTTAGGATGCTTTTATGGTAAACTGAGAGATGCCTGGGGAAAGCAAGGGAAGGAACCTAGGGAGAATGGAGAAAGAATAAGATTTAGGAAGAGTAGTAGTTATACAGAAGAGAACCAAGAATAGGAGATGCGAGAGGGTCAATAGTTAGCGTATTCTTCAATATTCAATATTCATGTGGCACATTGATTCTCAGGACGAAAGACCCACTTGTAATAGCCTAAACACTAGAAATATAATATGTAAGTACCTAAGACTATCCAAATTGTAATAGGAAACTAAATCTATCTAAAACACTGATAAGTTGCCCACTAAATAGTACACAACATGTATATGTGATGAGACATTAAAATTACCATAATACAACAATAATAGCCTTGTAGATGCCACATCATTTTGTAAATTCTGAATTTGTTTTCCTTTGTCCTTTTTCTCTAAATGACCACAAAGTTGAGAACTGGCTAACTACTTCACTGATCATGGCTGTCCGGCATGATCTAGTCAGCTATCAATTTTTTTTTGCTTTTTTTTTGTTAAGTAATCAAGAGATGCATTGATAAGACACCAAGGGGATGTCACCCATGTATAAAAGGGGCAAATACGAAAACATTATGCCCTCAATCTCTTATCCATAATAGAATCTACAAAATCGGAAAAATTCAAATTTCTATCACTATTAAGCACAACACTCCAACTATACATTTGGTCAGCAACGTCATTCAACACTAGCTAATTTAGGCATAACGTCACGACTTTAATTTAGGCACAACGCCAAGATTCCATATCCAGTTATATTCCATGCTTCATCAAATTACCCCTTGTAGAGAGGGACCTATGTCACAATTGCCACAAACATTTTTAATTTAGGCATAACGTCAAGATTCCATATCCAATTATATTCCTAAGGAGGAAGATTGGTTGAATCCAATACATGGGCAGCCCACGTGGCAGTCTTTGTGAAGAATTCGCCATTGATAGGTAAACTCCTACAAATAGAGTAAGGCATAGAGTTGGAGGGGATAGGCATAGCAAGGGTCATTTTATATGTGTGTGTGTAGATGTGTGTGTATCTATGTCTATATATATATATATATATATATATATCTATGTCTATATATATATGTGTGTGTGTGTGTGTGTGTGTGTGTATTTATGTACGTGCATGTGTGTGTACACACACACACACACACATACATATATATATACATATATACATACATATATACATATACATACACACACACACACATGTATACGTACATATACATATACATATACATACATATACATAATTACATATACATATATATATGTGTGTGTGTGTGTGTGTGTGTATATATATATATATATGTATATATATATTTATATATATATATATATAGGATATATGATGCTATATCTATAGATATGTATATCTATATATATACATATATATATATATATAGATATATATTTATATATGTATAATACATATATATATATATATGTATATGTATGTATATATATATATGTGTGTGTGTGTGTATATGTGTGTGTGTGTGTATATATATATAGTTGTCTACATATATATATACATATATATATAGAGAGAGAGAGAGAGAGAGAGTACCTAGTAGCATACCGAAAATGGATTTCAATTTGAAGATAAAACCCCATTATTGGTATCAGCTAAGTACATGAATATCAATGGCCAATACATCTCACTTGCTAGATAATAATCAGATAATCATCATCCTCACATATAGTAGCGGAAAGGAGGCGGCTCTTCGTTCCCCTTGAATTGGTGTATTCCAGTTTGTAAATGACTTATTTTTGGGTTGTAATTTGCTTTTGTGGGATGCTTTTTAAGCATCCATTTTTGTAAACTCTTTCGTCATTATCAATATATTACCTTTCCTCGTCACCAAAAAAAAAAATACACACCTTTCAGAAACACACCTGAAAGGGAAAAAGGAAATAAGTAAACAACAACATAGTTGCCTCATAAAAAGTAGCACCCCTACATAAGGGTCTCTTTCTTGTCTGGCCACCAAAATTTCTCATCTTCCACAAAGTGAAAGCTCAAAGGCATAATTAGTATCTTGCTCGCAGCCTCCATCGAGAGCTAGCCTCGTACCAAATCCTTCTTGCAAACCATTTTTTCTTTATCAATTAGATCGCAAACTTGAAGGTCTGGGTGAAAGACTAGGTTTGTGCAAGGGGTTGCAAGCGCAGTCTCCGCAAAACCCCATTCATCCTCCCATGCCTTGATCCGTTTTCCATTTCCAACTCTCCGATGAAGACCCTCTTCGAGAAGATGCTTGGCCCCCGAAATACTTCTACGAGTATAGCTTGCTATGTTACCTCTTCATATAATGGATATCAAACCCCAAAATTAGTAACTTGATATCCCTATTTTTCAAGTTTCTCACAAGCAGAAGGGACTTGAATCTCCCCATTTATGAGGGTTATCAAGTTCCCAACCCTATGGGATGAGCATTATATTTAGAAAATAAAAGAAAAACAAATCGATTCACTTTTCCAGCCATCTCGTGTTTCACTTTCGCTATTTCATCTGCATTTTCATTTCTCACCCACGCACAAACTTTTCCATCACCAAGCCTCGCTGCCGGTTGCCACCGGATTCCTGCTGTCGTTCGGCTCGCCGTCTACCATCGCCAGCCACTGTCTGCAACTTTATGTCGCAGTCAGCCACCACGTCTGTTTAGTTCCTTTTTCCTTTTTTTTGGTAGTTGCAAATATGGCCATGGTAGATCTGCATCTTCTCCGGGTTTGATTGCTTTTTATTCGAATTTATTCCTCCATTGACAAAAGTCAATTTTTTATGTCATCCATCGCAAGGAAATTCAATTTTTACTTGAATTTTTATGCCAGATCTATCTTTTTTTTTTTTTTTTTTGGTGTCAGCTTCTCTGTGCTTGCTAATTTTTTATTCGAATTTTCGAATTTGTTTCCATCCACCAGTTATTGCTTAAGTTCAGAATGTTTTCGATTTTTTGTACTTGCTGATGCTTATCGGGTTTTCCATATGTTTCCCTTGCTGATTTTAATTGATTTTCAGATTTTTTTTCGAATTCTTTCTATGGAGGACTATATGTTAGTGATTGGCAGCACAAATCACAGAAGATTAAGTGTTCTGCAGCTTTAAGAGCTATACATTTTGCTAATGAGCTTGTTGTGATTCACAATGTGTGGTTACAAAGAAATGATATCATCTTCAAGAAGCTATAATCCTTGCCAAAACTTCGTTTTTAACAGAGTAAAAATAATAATTATTAAACAAATAACTTATAATTACATATAATATTCTAAAAAGTTTTGAATCCATTTCGCAACCGCTCACCAAATAATAAGGATTGTAACTTGATTCTATTTCCGTTTTCACTAAAAAAATAAGTTTAGAATTCAAGTTCCATACCAAATAATAAGGATTGTAACTTGATTCTATTTCAGTTTTCACTAAAAAATAAGTTTAGAATTCAAGTTCCATACCCAAGCTCCCAAAATTCAAATCGTGATTTCATTTCATTCTAATTTTTTTCGTCAAACAGACTCTGAGTTCGATTCTCTAGCAATGGCTCGAAGATTACAAAATCGATCCAAATGACGTGCACATATTGATCTTCTCGACGGAGCCCAATACACCTCCTGGTTACGGGCACTGCACTGCAAAATGTTACTTGAAGGACCAAGCTGGAGTAAATTTCCCATGATGTATTTTCTTCAATTTGAGCGTCTAATCTTTCTTAAACCCTAAAAACCCTTGGGTCATCCTCTCCGTGTATGTTGTGAAGCTGGCCACATCGGCGCCGGCGATAGAGGCCGCGGTCTCCGGCAGGTGTTCCTCTCTCTCTTTCTCCATACTGTAGACGTTGGCTGCTCTCCATTCCATCTCCTCCTGTCTTGTATTACTTCTGTTTCTTCTGATTTCGGCGCCACCATGTCTATGGTGGCGACCAAAGCAAAAGCTCTTCTGAACTCCCTTCAGCCGCATTTTGCGTGGAGAATACTCAATTTCCGCTCAATTTGCAGCTGCAACCTTGGCTCCATCTCTGATACTGAACCGTCTCCTTCATCACTGCCAACAAAGGTACTTATTATCTTCAGAATTCTCGGTGGTTTAATTTGCTTGGAATCGATCATACTTGCAGGAATAAGACTTTGCTTACATTTCGATATCCCAGGCCTTGCAAAAGTCGGATCCATTGTGGGAGTAATTGTTGTTTGCTAGTCTAATTTGATTTCCATTGGAGGCAGCATTAGCTTGGGCTATGCCATAAGCCCATAACCATGTTCGAGCATCTAGTCGTTGTCAGAAAAATTCTGTCTTTTCAATACAAAATGCATCGTTGAGTGCCAATACCATGTTCAACAGTCAGGGGCAGCATCAATTGAAGCTTATCTAGAACAATGTTGGTTGTTTTTGTTGCAAAGTTTACTTAAATTCCCCTCCCCCAAATAGTACTCAAGCCTACTGTATAGAGCCATAGCAGCGTTCCTTTTGTAAAAGTGTGGTGCTTGCAGCGTGCACATTTCATGATGTATGAATCGAGTCTGTCACGGGTGCTTATACTGATTCAAATGCGATGTGTCATGGCCTTATGGGAAAATGCTACTAATTATTATGCTATCCTGTCAGATAGATTTCAGTACGGGCAGTGAGGCTGAAGTTGGTGGCGTTTATAAAGGTATTGTGACATCGATCGAGGATTATGGTGCTTACGTGGAGTTCAACGGAGGACAGCAAGGTCTCCTGCACATATCTGAGTTGGCTCATGATCGTGTAAGTGAAACCACTATGCTGTATCTTTCAACTGTCATAGTGGCCACCCCTTCCTCTCGTCCCTCCAACAAATAAATTATAACCACCCTGAATTTTTTTTTTTTAAAAATTTATGAAATGTGGTTAGAGATATTCTTCAATAAAGTATGAGAAACTTATGACCCTCAGAGGTAGCCTTTGGTTGCCCTGATCTCAAGTTGCTCCTTTTCTGGCAAATAGACATCCTCAACTCTGCTGTTGAGACTGTTATTTGTTCGCTTAAGGCTGTGGCTGAACAACGAGGGGTAGAGACTATAGACTAAAGAGTATAGGGGATGTTCCTTTGGGTTGATTGGAGCAGTACCATCTACATGCTTTGTGATGGCTAGAGCCTGGAAGCACTATATTTGCTGATAGAGTTTTTCGGTGATTTAGGCAATCAAGGAATGATATCCAGGGCGCTTCCTGCTAGTGAATGGTCTTCGGAGATTTAAATGTATGTAAGCTTACCATAGAGAGATGGTCTCTGAAAGAAAATACAATTTCTTTGATGCTTTTGAAAAGCCAAAAACATTTTAAAAATAAACAGAAAGGAAGACAAATAGATAAGTGTTAGTGTTTCGTGTATCTTACAGTGGGACAACAGATAAAGCAAATGTGATGATGTCTGATGACATATGTTGGTGATGCGTTTATTTCATGATTTGGTTCCTCTAGTTAGAGTAAGGCTTTGGACTAATGAAACAACTCCTCTCTGGACTGTTGATTTTGGCCTCACTTCTACCAAGTACTGGCAATTAAATTAGTGGATCTAATCTGTCCATGGCTTATGCGTTTACACCAGGTATGAAGCCCAATAATAATGACATTTATTTACTCATCACAAAGAAGAAAAAGAGAAATAATAACGAAATTCATTATTTCATTCTCTTATCTCTTGCTAGCATCCTTATGTAGGGGTGCTACTTTTTATGAGGCAACTATGTTGTTGTTTACTTGTTTCCTTTTTCCCTTTCAGGTGTGTTTCTTAAAGGTGTGTATTTTAGGGAGCTTTTTTTTTTTTTGGGGTAATAAGGAAAGGTAATATATTGATAATGACGAAAGAGTCTACAAAAATGGATGCTCAAAAAGCATTCCACAAAAGCAAATTACAATCCAAAAATAGGCTATTTACAAACTGGAATACATCAATTCAAGGGGAACGAAGAGCCTCCTCCTTCCAGCTACTATATGTGAGGATGATGATTATCTGATTATTATCTAGAAAGTGAGATATATTGGCCATTGATATTCATGTACTTAGCTGATACCAATAATGGGTTTTTATCTTCAAATTGAAATCCATTTTCGGTATGCTACTAGGTAGTCTCTCTCTCTCTCTCTCTCTCTCTCTCTCTCTCTCTCTCTCTCTCTCTCTCTCTCTCTATATGTATGTATATATATATATATATATATATATATATATATATATATGTATATATAATGTATATGTGTGTGTGTGTAGTGCGCACATGCACGTACATAAATACACACACACACACACACACACACACGCGTGTATGTGTGTGTATATATATATATATATATATATATATATATGTGTATATATATGTGTGTGTATATATATATATAGACACACACACACACACATCTACACACACACACACACACATAAAATGACCCTTGCTGTGCCTATCCCCTCCAACTGTATGCCTTACTCTATTTGTAGGGGTGTACCCATCAATGGCGAATTCTTCACAAAGACTGCCACGTGGGCTGCCCATGTATTGGATTCAACCAATCTTCCTTCTTGGGAATATAATTGGATATGGAATCTTGACGTTATGCCTAAATTGAAAATGTTTATGTGGCAATTGTGACATAGGTCCCTCTCTACAAGGGATAATTTGATGAAGCAGAGAATATAACTGGATATGGAATCTCGGCGTTGTGCCTAAATTAAAGTCGTGACGTTATGCCTAAATTAGCTAGTGTTCAATGACGTACTAGAAACAAACTCATAAAAAATTTCCATCCACCACACCCAAATTAGTCAGCCTCTGGCCGTAAGAATTCTCACTGGGTAGCATCGGAAAACCACAAAGAGGTTTTATAAAATCAATTTTGATGGATACAAGTCACATTGCAGAGCAACGGGTGGTTTCATAATTAGCAACTAGAAAGGAAAATTCATTCTAGGAGCAGCATTCAGTTGCCTTCAATCTGGAGCACATAAGTTTTGGTAGCAATAGTTATTAGAAATGGAGTAAGGGCAGCAGTACAAATAGGCTACAAATAAATCCATATTGAAGGCGAAAACAAGATTCTTATACATGCAGTGAAAGGAAAGATTCAAATGCCATTAGAAATCCAAGTATTGGTGCAAGATATCAAATTTTACGTTCAAACTTGTAACAAAGTTATTATCACTCATGTTTTTAGGCAAGATAATTGTGCGGCTAGCTGGCTGCAAAAGTAGGGTTGTCACTCAGCTTCATGACATCGTGGAGTCATGTTCCTCATAAGGACCTTCTCTGTACCTCCATGAGGATAATTTAGGGAAAACCCTTGAGAGAAGGACTTCCTAGATGCTTATACTTACCTTTATTACATACATGCATACATGCATACATTGTAAGAAATTTAAGTGAGTAATACAATCTATGAAGCACTTCTCTCAAGGGTTCTTCTTAGATTATCCTCGTAGAGTAAAGGAAGGAGGTACCTATGTGGAACTTCATCGCACACTCTCGTGGAATGTAAAGAAATCCTAAACTTAGCCAACCAATCTGCTACACAATTTCCTTCCCTAAAGCTGTGGTTGATGATAATATTGTTGAAACTATGCAAATAGCTCGAAATATCTTGTACCAGTATTTGAATTTCCCGTGGTGTATGGATGATGGAGGATCCCTTTAATTGCTTGTATTAGTATGTTGTCCGCTTCATTGTGGATATTAGTGAATCCTGCCTTGGCTGCTACTTTAGTACCATTTCGCATAGCTGTGGCTTCTGCAACAAGAATTGATACTACTCCTAGATTGAATGTTGCCACTTGGATGAGCTTCCCTTGCCAATCTCGGATTACAAATCCCCGTGCTGCTCCTCGAGATGACTTGAATGTTGCCGCTGGGGCTAGACGCTTGATCTGGGCCTGGTTCAGTTAAAACTAAGGCAAGGCTTGCTCTTCCTTTTCATAAATGATCCAACACTTATTTTCCCTATAGAACAAACAAAACAAATTAAAATTCTAATTTAATTGTCTATTTTGAGCAAATATTAGATAATAAAGGGGTGGTTATAAAATATGAACAATCCTCTATAGGCTTAAGTAAGAGGTGATTGTCCTCCTCAGTTGCCACTTTTCGGACATTCAATAAATCATTTGTTGTGCTATTTTGTGTCTATTTGAATCGAGTAGCAAAATCACGCACGAACAGGTGTTCTATCTGGTTTATCATCAATCCATATACCAGAACTATATTTGATTTATGAATGCTACTGCGGGCTTTCCTTGATTGCATAGGTTGGTGGAAATAGCGCGAACTTCTATCACCATTGACTAACCAATCTTTTCTGGCTAATTTTCCCCAGTATTTTTGGTTCAAGAGGTGCATTTTCTCACGTTGCTCAATAAGCCTATAGTGCCAGTTACTAAGGCGAATGCTATTGGGATTTAGTAGTAGGTTTGACTCCCCTTGCAGCAACCTGCTAGCATTGTTTTCGAGCTTCTGTTAATTTGTCCAAAAGTATGTTTGCTTTGGTCTTTTTAAGTTTTTGTGCTACTCGATACAATGGTGTATTAGATATCGACGATTTCCTTTTTTTTTTTTTAAGCGACTTCATGCGTATCTTGGTAAGAAGCCCATGAGTGTTGCTATTTGAAATTCGTACCTTGGCCGATGAGGTGGTTCAGTGTCAAGGGATGTGTAAGAATGATCCGAGCAAGTGAAAGGTCCATTCGTTATTGCGTAATTTGGAAAGAGTTCCCAACAATCTTCCCTAAAGATAACACAATATATATTGTGGGGAGGGGGTTCAGATGGATTAATACTACCATTACCCTTGAAATTGACAAGAAGGCTATCTCCATCGCAGCAAGATTAACAACCATTCTCCCTTCTGCCTAGTACTTCACCAAGAAAGAAATAGAGGACAATTTATCAAGGTGTTTTTCTTAGTCTGCCATAATTCCAAGCTCAGAAAAATCGCCTAAAATAATAATGTGCCTTCATTCCTCGTATTTTTTAGTAACTACAGTTGGAAGGCTAAGCTCTTTTGTACGGTGAAAATTTTTGTAAGTTGACAAAGGAGAAACAATACATTAATAGTGCTTGATACATTAATTTTTTTTTTTGATCAGGATGCTTAATACATTAATAGTGTTGGAGGCCTTATAAAGCTCTATTCTCTATTGTTCTATTGGAGTTTGGAGTACATTCAAACAGTTAGGAAGACAGAGCAAGTTGTGCTTATAAGAGAACATTCTTAGATAATTAGAAGGTCTGATGTTTGGTTGTGTGAAGGTATGCTGAAGAGATGTGTCTTGCATGCCTTGTAGGAGAAGACTATACATTTTTTTTTTTTTTATGAGGAAAAGATGATATATGCATTAGAGAAGGGGAATAGATATAATAGAGGATGCTGAAAAAATACCCAACAAAAGGCTAATTATGACCCCAGCAAGAGGCTATCCACAAAGTCAATAATGTGAAACCAAGAGGAACGAAGAACCACATCCTTCCAAAAGAATAAGGTCTTAGCCATTTGTCTTTCAACCGCTCAAGAGAAGTTTCGACCCTGTCAAAAACCCTTCTCTTCCTCTCCATCCATAAAATCCAAAAGATGCATGTAGGATTACTTGGAAGGCTCTATATTTAACCTTCCTACCCAGAAAAACCTTCCCAAGCTAATAATCGAGGCACCACCCAATAAAGACCCAAACAACTGCAAGCTGAATTTCAGTGGTTTCTAGCAAAAGGGTAGTGGAGGCGAAGATGGTCCACGGTTTCCAAATTGCCTTTGCGCATAAAACATCTATTGACCACAATTTTGCCCCTCGTTTGTAAGTTGTAAGTTGATATCTTTTCTTGAGAAGCTTCCTGCATAAAAAAGACACTTTCAAGGAGGCAGAAGACTTTCAAATAATATTCCAAGGAAAACCACATATATAAGGAGAAGATGATGCCTTGCCAATAGGTGAAGAGAGGTGAAGAAAGTAAGACGTCACAGTGAATCTCCTGATGCCGTTGAGATTCCATCTAACTATGTCAACTGGGGAATCATTGAAATGCACCCCATGTTGTAGGAGTAGACAATATTAAAAGGGCCTCTCCCAAATTAAAAAGCCACAAGTACCTATATGAACCCTTTTAAGCCTAACATTATGCCCTTTCAAACTCTCTACAATAATCATAGCAGCAAAAATTCAAAAAAGTCAACTTTGTAGGATGATTGACAACTTGACTTCAACTATACAAAGTCCTCAAGAAATGAAGTTTGAAATCATGAATAGTCCTGGCATTGCCCTAACAAATCTGGCCATTCCTCTCCTTCCAAGTGTTCCACCAAATAGCTAACACCTAGGACATAGCTCTTCTTTAACCTTCTTCTCTATGCCACCAAGACATCTCTTATGGTTTGAGGTTGCACCTCAATAATCCCCATCAAAGAAAAGACAAATACCACAATGTTGAGACCCACCAACAATGAAAAAAGAGCAGAAACTTCACGTTGTCTAGTAGGTGTCCCTTGTATTTTTGGGAAGAAGAGTCTTTCGGGAGATAGAGGGTTTTATTCTTCAATTATTTTCTTCTGTTCGATAAATTTAATATGTATAATTAGCTTGGCCCTTTGTAGCTATGGATTACTCCATAAAACCACCATATGTTCCTGTCTCCTTTTGTACATGCAGATCGATGAGTGCGCCATTGTATCTTGGGTATATATGCCACCGGTATCCTAGTGCGCACCTTGTGTTGGAAGTAGAGAGACCCTTTTGGATGGCAACAGTGGGCTGTGCATTGAAGATCGTTACAGAGATGCTATCCCACAATGAAACCTTTCCTACGAAGGGCCTATTCGTTATGAGCATATTAAGCGTACTACCTACTCCAACCTGCTTTGATATGCTCAAACCTACTAACTGCTTGTTAAACCTGCTTCAATTTGTTCCAAAGCCTGCTTCAATCTGTTCAAACCTGCTAACTGCTTGTCTAACTTGCTCTAACATGCTCCAACCTACTCAAAAACCTGCCTCCAAACTGTTCCAACATGTTCAAACCTGTTTGTTGCTTGTCAAATCTGCTTAAATCTGGTCAAACTTGCTTTCTACTGCTCTAACCTGCCACATGCTTATCCACCATGCTCATAATGAATAGGCCCCAAGTCTTTTGTTCCAACAATTTGTGTTCATTGTTACAGCAATGCAGAGATTAATAGGCCTTCCCCCCCCCCTCCCCATCTCCAGCCTTGTGTAATTTTTCTTTTTGGGAGGGGGGGGGGTAGCTTGGGTTGGGTCGTGTCCTGAGAGTGGAGATTTAATTCTCTAGAGATTAATGCTGCTAGATGTTTTGTGTTTTTAGTTGGAACAGGACCCCAGAACTTCAATATAAAAACATTGTCTTGTTGTCCCAGCTTGAGTGGTTGGACTAAACGATTCTATTTAGCATCTTCTAGGTTTTGGGCTGTGATGTGATTCTAAAAATTTTCTATTATCCCCTCGAATTGAATTGGATGGCTTGCTGTTTTTGCAATTTGCTAGTATATGTCATACTAGGGCGGATTCATGCCAGCATGGGCTAATGGTTGCACGGCAATTTTTGGCCCAAAATACTTGTTTCAAACTTGACATGACCCTTGAAGTTACCTGCACATGGACACCTGCACTATAAGATATGTACAGTCCCAAGTCAAAGACGTGCTGGTGAGTTGGAAAAGAAGGGTGAAGATATGGGTTTTTGGTATTTGGCAGATGATACCCATAGTGATCTGGTGGAGCATTGGAAGGGATCGAGTTGCTGGATTTTTGCGGGTTTTGGATATTTCTTATCAGGAATTTAAACTTTGTTCTTTGAGAACTTTTAATTGGTGGAGTCACGTATAAAATAATGATCAATACTTGACCTTGGATTCCGTTGATTAAGATTATCCGCGAGAGCTTGGGAGCATTTTATTTATTTAATTTATTTTCCCTTTTTGCACATGGGTTGCATCCCCCTGCTATCTTTCTACCATATATTCTGATTACTCATCAAAAAATAAAAAAGAGAGAAAATTACGGTACATATACTTAGACCTGTCAATGTTGGTTGTATGTTAAGTTTGGATGAAATATGGTTGGGTGTATTTTGTGTTCATGTAAGCATAGCCGAGCAAATTTTGGTTTCGCAGGTATCGGCTTTGGAGCGCTCCCTCTTTATCATTTATTTTTTCTTTGGTCATTCTAAATTATGATATGTTTTAAACTCGAAAGTTGTCCCTAGTTAACTGAAAAGGATTATAATTGTATTTGCTTGAAAGAATACCTAAAATATTAAGATTCTTAATTATGAGACAAGCAATACAATACCTGATCAAAAAAAAAATGTGACAAGCAATACAATACAAGATGGGTTAAAACGATGAACAAATATTTTAGGATCAGAAAAGTGTGCAAAATTTAGTTTTTAATCTATATTGAAAATTTAGATTTTATAGAAACATAATAGCTATAGCTCATATCATACTGCCTCAATTACAAATATATTTGCTCAATTAGTGCCATTTTTAATATTATGTGTGTGTTGTCCCTTATCAAAAAATGAAATAAAATTATTTGGGTGTTGCAAATTCTTTTAGAACTAATTTTTTATTTTATGATATCTAATAATCTAACTAGACACACTGTGAATAAATTATATTGCTTACAATTTTTATAATAGTGGACTATGTACTATTGGTCGTTTGTACAAGGGGAAAAAAGTAGTTGTCTAATGTCAAATTTTCTAAAGTTGGATAAAATGAATGACCATTATTTTGTGGAGTTCATTTTTAATACGTATGATCCTTGTTTTTAAATACAACTCAAAACGCCTAGATTACTTCATACTCTTGCATCTTTCTTTTTGTTAGCTTGCCAGCACAACACATCCTCTGTGTACATTTTCCCTCCCTTTATTCTCTGTTTTTTGGCATTGGTGTCTGTGTAAGTGCTCTCTGGGTACTTTTTAAAGGAAGCCAATATTGGAGCTTGCGTTAATTGAATCAATTACTTTTGAAACATTTGACTCCTGTGAAAGCATCAATGATCAAAGCTTTCATATTTGGGTTAGTAAAAAGTGCCCAGTGGACACTTGTTTGTCGTTTAAAATGGGTGAATGCTTATTTTTTACGCAAATTTCTAAATTTCCTCCATTTAATTTTCAGTCTAAATTAGATTGCTTTTAATTTTCACAAATTTTAATGACTTTAAGTGTAGTAGTATGTCGTGTTTAATCAGTACATTTTGATAGCAGTAAAACTGTATGTCTGGCAATTTGATTAAAGTCAGTATATTTTTCTATTTCATGGTTTGTTGATATAGAAACCATATTGGCATATTGTGTGAGCTTCAAAGTACTTTATAGCCCTGTTCTTTTTAATACATTTTGCTGATGTAGAAATCAATGCGGTGCTTGTCTTCTCTTTGGTGTAAAGTTTGGTGTTTTCTTTCTTCATATTTTCTTGTGCAAATTCTGAATGTT
This sequence comes from Carnegiea gigantea, assembly GCA_029747015.1. NCBI lineage: Eukaryota > Viridiplantae > Streptophyta > Magnoliopsida > Caryophyllales > Cactaceae > Carnegiea > Carnegiea gigantea. The sequence continues at coordinate 737,302 of JAKOGI010000040.1, forward strand.
TGTTCTGGCTGTTTGATCACTGTAAACCACAACATGTACATCGTATGGTATCCTGGTTAACCTTGTTTCATTTTGTCTTGCATCAGGTCTCTCGAGTTTCTGATGTGGTGTCTGTTGGCCAACAACTGTCTGTGATGTGTTTAGGGATGGATGTATGCGGTAATATTAAACTATCCCTTAGAGCAACCTTAGCACAAACTGAAACGAAGGAAAGTTTTGTAGATGATAGTCTGACAACTTCTGCCAAAATATCCCCCCACATACGGGCATCAGTTCATGATAGGTCTACTAGTCAAGCGAAGCAGGGCAGGAATGAGGACCAGCTCGTAAACAAAGATGAAGTTGATGAAGTAAAATTCTCTACTGCTTCAAATTCTTTTTTTGAGACTAGAAGTGTGGCATCTTGGACAAAGACAATTCACAAGTTTTGTACTGTAGATAGAAATGTTGATGAGGCCCTGCAGCTCCTGGACTCCCTGCGGCTCCGTGGCTACCGCCCTAACTCTCTCAACCTCAGCAGTGTAATCCATGCTCTTTGTAGGGCCTGCCGCTATGCTGAGGCCCATCAGCGTCTCCTCTTCTTCATTGCTTCTCAGTGCATTCCAGATGAGCGTACCTGCAATGTACTTATTGCTCGCTTGCTTGATTCTGAAACCCCACACGCTACTTACCATTTGATCTGCCGTTTGATAAATTTGATTCCCAAGTTTGTACCTTCATTGACCAATTATAACCGTTTGATTCATCAATTTTGCAAATCTTTGGAGCCCAATGTCGCTCATAGGGTATTTTTTGATATGATGGATAGAGGACATTGCCCAAATGTTGTTTCCTACACCACCTTGATCAACGGTTATTGCAAATGTGGTGAATTTGGTATTGCACGTAAGCTGTTTAATGAAATGTCTGAGGTGGGTGTTGTGCCTAATTCATTGACTATTAGTGTTTTGCTTAGTGGGGTTTTAAGGAGTCATGATACTCAGTGTGCGAAGGAGCTGATTGATCAGCTTTGGGAGAAGATGAGGAATGATTATGATTCTTTGGTTAATTGTGCAGCGTTTGCCAATGTCGTGGAGAGTTTGTGTGGGGAGGGGTTCTTCAGTGAGGTGTTTCAAATTGCCGAAGATGTGCCTCAAGGAACAAGTGTTTCCGAGGCGTTTGCTTATGCTCAAATGATAGATTCTCTCTGCAGAGTTGGCAGGTATCATGGGGCTTCCAGGATAGTGCACATAATGAGAAGGAGAGGGATTACACCGAGCTTGTTATCATATAATTCTATCATTCATGGGTTAAGTGTGGACGGAGGCTGTATGAGGGCTTTTCAACTGTTTCAAGAAGGAATTCAGTTTGGTTATGTGCCATCTGAATACACATACAGAATCTTGGTAGAAAGTCTTTGCCAAGAAGGTGATGTACCTAAAGCAAAAGAGATTCTACAATTCTTCATCAAGCAGAAAGCTGTTGATCGAACTAGACTCTATAACATATATATTAGGGCTCTTTGTCTTGTAAATAATGCAACAGAGCTGCTAAATACACTTGTGTCGATGCTTCAGATGCAATGTAAACCTGATGTGATCACACTTAACACAGTGATTAATGGCTTTTGCAAGATGGGTAGGATTGACGATGCAATGAAAGTATTCAATGACATGACTATGGGTGAGTTCTGTCCACCTGATTCTGTGACCTTCACTACTGTACTTTGTGGTTTGTTAAATGCTGGAAAAACTGAAGAAGCTTTGGTCTTGTTGCAATTGAAAATGCCTGAAAGAGGCCTTATACCCAGTGTGGTGACTTACAATGCTGTTCTTCGAGGATTATTCAAACTAAAAAAGACAGATGAAGCTATGGAAATATACAAAACCATGGTAACCCAAGGCGTAAGTGCTGATAGTACTACTTACACTATAATTATTGATGGGCTATTTGATGCTGATCGTGTAGCTGATGCCAAAAGATTTTGGGATGAAACAATATGGCCCTCCAATGTCCATGACAATTTTGTTTATGCATCTATTTTGAAAGGGCTCATCCACTCAGGTAGGCTGGGCGAGGCTTGTGACTTCTTGTATGAGCTTGTAGATTGTAGGGTGTCCCCAAACATTGTCAATTATAATATTCTGGTAGATGGTGCTTGCAATTTGGGTTTAAAGAAACAAGCTTACCAGATTGTTGGAGAGATGAGGAAGAATGGTTTGTGTCCGGATGCCGTTACTTGGAGGATTCTTGAAAAACTACATGGAAATGTGAGTACCCATTAGGCCAGTATTGGAGGAAATGAATTTTAGCATGTTTCAGACTAGGCGAGAATTAAACAGGCTGCACAGATTCAGATTCTAAAGAATTGTACAGAAGCCAAGAAAAAGAAGTAAAGTCACTTAGATGCGAGTGGAGAATGAATTGTACAGCCCTCTGGGAATTCTGATAGTATTTTCATATCAATCTGTACTAATAAAGCCAAAATGCCAAGTCACTGTTGCAATGAGTGGTAATGGTATTTTGGATCTTGGAAGGGTCTTTTGCAGTTTGTGGTTGCTACTGCTGACGCCGCAATATCTCCGCATCCTAGCCTTTACTATACTTTTCGCTGCTCCTGCCTGTTCTATTGTCTCTGTTTCCTGGCTTTTGCCTGAGAAAGTGCTGAAAACCCCTCTCTATGATGCTTCTTTCCCTGTCTCTGTCTCTTTATCTCTGGCGAGTGGCAACTATTAGATGAAGTCTAAGAATAACATACCTTGCAATCTCAGTTCTGTCTTCATTCTACTGACTTCCTAATAGGTATCCACAACTTCGTCTTCTTAATTAATTCCTGTAATTTTTGTTTGATTTTTCATATTAATTTTTTTTAATAAAAAAACATCATTTGTCATGTTGAGTTTCATATTTTGCTTTGGTGTATATGAAGTAGACATGGAGAAACTGGAACATGATTGATGGCATAGCAAGAAGAGGAATCCAATAGGCTTCTCCGCTTGGCTTTAGTTCTTGAAGATGGTAAGCCCCTCTTCTCTCTCTCTCTCTCTCTCTCTCTCTGCCCCCCCCCCCTTCTCCCTCTCTCTCTCTCATTTGAAGTTTGGCATATAATTTTCTTTTCATTTCACTAAGGAATGAGGTATTTGTATATCTTTGTATTTCCAAATTTTGGATTCCCCCTCCCCCCCCCCCCAAAAAAAAAACCTTTGTCCAAAGGGATTTTCCCACCTTCTTTTGAGTGGTAGGGGGGAGGTCTTCGCCTCATCTGTCTTCTTCCTTCTTCTCTGGCTTCATGATCAACCTTATCCTTGCCATGCCTCCATCCACAGGTGTGTTTAGGGAAAGCCATATAATAGACACAGCTTGGAATTTGGTGGTTGAAAGGTTTTGTTGTTGGTGTCATTGGATAGTGCTCTCTGTCTCTCTGTCTCTCTCTCTCAGTCTCACTCGATCCCGAGAAAAGGGGGGCATTTGAGCTTGTATTCATATTCAGATTTACAAGTGAAATTCTCGAAAATTGTTTTGATCTCACTTTTGTCATTTTTAGTTCCTTTTTGAATCATAGTGAGACTATTTTATGAATATGTCATTGTCGTGTTTAATGATGTCATGCTAATGTTGCATGTAGTTTTTCTTTGTTATTGTTGTCAGTTAACAAGATGCAATTCATGCTGCGTTGTTTCTGGGATCTGTTATGCATTTCTATTCTTGCGGTGCTTTGATTTGTCAACATTTTAATTTTCTAATATGCCATCTCTTATTGGTTTCACTTGATCTGCCTTTTCAAATTTATTGAAGGTTACCCAAATTGTTAAATGGGTCCACTTGAATGATATGCGTATAGTATCCCCCTCTCTTTCTGGACTTGTCTTCATTTGAGGCTTATGATAAGTTCTCACTAGAAATTCTCCTAGAAATCGAAACCTTACCTGGTTAGACATAAGGAGTGATTTACAGATGCGTCATTTGGGCTTGTATCATTTGCCAATCTGAAGTCTTTGTTTTAGAATCCAGCATTCTTCTCATGATGGCCTACTAAGTTGTGTGTGTCTCTATCCTGTTGTATGTTTAGTTGGTCCTTGGCGATGTGTCTTAAAGTGAATGCAAGTTTCTTTTGATTACAAACTGATAAATTCTTTCTCCAAAGAAATAATGGGGTGTCACACGACTGGGTATTTTGATTCGCTACTGCGTTTACTTATGCCTAGACAGAAATATTGATTTTTGCTGACATGGTGTTGTATTTCAATGCGTTATGGTCTCTTGTAGACACTAGATGGGAACTTCCACACCCTGTTCCTGCAAATATTCAAATAATTATGTGAGAATAATTTTAGGCTGTGTTGATTTCAATTCACTAAGTTTCAGGAAACTGAGATAAGTGTTTCTCCAGAATGTGATAATGGAGGATATCAAAGTTAGCTCTCTGCTATTGTTTGTCAGACCAAGCATCAATTATTTTTATCCGTTTATTGCTGCTCTAAAATTGCTTGGTTTTGCTTCCGTAACTCAGTGTATTCTTTGCCGTGATTTCCGATTTACAACAATTTTTTTAAAAAATTCGGCGGAATAAGTTTTCTGTCAGAATTGGTACTTTTCTCCATTGTCATTCTAGCTTAAAGTTCTGTTCCAATTAAAAAGGTAGCAGCACTGTAGGGCACATTCCTTTCATTTGACGAAGGGAAGGGGAGGAAGTGACACATTCTCTGTCAATACAATAGCATCAAAATAGGTCTTTATTTGGAGGAAATGCCCAAGAATAAGCTACTGTAAGGAATAGCTTGGTTTTCTTAGACACGTACCGACTTTAAATGTTAGATGTGCTTTTCCTGATGTATTTTGAGTGCATTCCCATCTGTCATTTGTACGATAGATTTTGTTTCTAGTGATGACTGAGTGACGAATTATTCATGTTTCCTCCCCCCGGGCCCCGTTTGGAGTTCTCAAATAATTTGTGTGTGGAGTCCCTTGTCAGCATATTTGATATGCTATTAGCTTTTTAATACTTTAGTTTAGCTTTTCTTCTGGTGTAAAATGTAAAATCACTTATTTGCACTGATCCCCCCCCCCCAACGGGGAGATATCTGTCTTGACAATCCACTTTTGTCCTTGTCTGAAGCTTTTGTTAACTTCTTAACTTGCCTCTCTTAACTGCACGCAGATATTTACCTAGATGAAATGCACAGCATTAGAACTGTTGGGAAAGCAGGTCAATTGGGGTCTGTAATCTCTTAGGAGTTGAATCTGGTGATGTGGATATCATGATGGAAACTTTCGTGAATACTTATGGATCTTGTGGTGATATTGCCGGGTCAAAGTTTTGTTTGATATACTTTGGTTAATTTACTGAAAAGAGGCCACTATATACGTGAATAAACTGAAGGCGTTTTCTTAGCTTTTATCCAATCAATATTTGAGGTTTTCATTTTTGTCTGCTTTCTGATTCATTATTAAAAGATGCTTGGGTATTTCTGTTGTAGTGGTCCTACTCTTTGATCTCAAGTATTCTGTTACATCATGGAGATCACTAAATTCTCTACATCATCCCCCCCCCCCCCCCCCAAACAAAACAAAAAAAGGGCATGCGTGCTGAGATATTGATTTATCTTGTTGGAACCACTTTTTTTGCTCCATCATAGGTAAGGTTGCTTGCAACAGGATCACCTCAAAATCCTGCTTTGGTGGGATCCATCCTGACATTGTTGTACATTGATTCATCTTATCTAAAACCGTCTAAAGCTTCGATTAAATCGGGACACTTTGTATAAGCATGTGTCTTGATTTTTCTATTGAGATTTGTATGATCTTTCCAAAGCTTCCTGTAAATCTGGTCATTACCATCTGCAATTACCCATATGCACTTTCATCAGTCTGAATCATGCATCTTTGTCATACTATTGATTTGATGAATCTTAGACATGATCCAATCGATGCCATTCTTTGGATGGATGTTTTCTTGACCTAATGTAGCTGTCGGCTGGTCTTGCGGTTGACATATATACAAGAATGTAAATTGAGCTAACTTCTTAAATTATGTTCATCTTTTTGATTTATTGTTCTTCTGGATATCCATATTTTCTTGTCACCGTGGTTCTAATAGCAGACTAGTTCTAGGCTTCTAGCTCAGTATTAGCTGATGGTTGAAAATCAATGGAACTAAGATATATCCATCAAAGAGTTGAAAATATCGTTATGGTGCAGGAGCATCTTCAATGTCTCCGGTACAAGTGTCCTGCTTGTCTATGTGGAACATTTATATCACAATGAGCTGCACAGTAAAATTTGTCTGCGATAAAGGTTCTCCTTGGATAGGATGATCCCAGCAGAGGTCTGTCATTTGTATCCTTAATCTTACTTTGAGCAATTATTACTTCAACGTAAATGACTTAGTTCCTTGGCTTGAATTTAGGCTACTGGGCCCCTAACAGCCACATTTTTTATCGCAGGTGCTTGGAAACTTGCAAGAATGTAACTAAAATACCTGCTTTTTTGAGGGAGTGCCTCATGCAAAATGTAAGCATTATACCCTGCCATACCGTTACCCAAATGCTATTGATGAGGCTTCTGTCTATGACGGGGTTGGGAACAGGGTCAGATACATAGGCACATGAGCTTATAGCATAATGACAATGATAATTGCTTGCCATGTGATTGAACTTTTTTCTTTTTGGGGGGGGGGGTTCCTGTTTCTTCCTAACCAAGGTACAATTTTTTATAAGGTTTGACCAATGAATAGTTTGCTTTGTGATCCACAGGTAGCTGTTTTCATAGTGGCTCTCCTGCAGCATCACTATTACCATCCAGGATGCACATCCATATATATACGTCGTACAAGGGCAGACCTCATTAGGGAATTTGAAAGCAGTGTATTTCTGGCTAATTGGTTCAGATTTGTTATTGTCTTTTACTTGTGGCATGCTTTTGGAAACCATATCATTATTGCCTTTCCAAAATAGCAAACCCTGTCCTTTGTCCTTGGAGGTGGGGAGACGAGAAGTTTCAGAAGAGGAGACGGCGCAGTTGCAAGGTACTGAGAAGAGGCTGAGAAATATTGCGAAATTAAGCAGTTCTACTCCAGGATTTAACTAAAAGAAAAGAAGAGGGGGGAATTAGTGCAAAGATTTGGAATTGGGGTTGACAATCAAGTACTGCAGATTGTGCAATGATGACGAAAAAACACAATTACCACCATTGCTTCTCACACAACCTTAGTTAAGAAGTGCAAGGGGTTGCTGTCCTTGATTGGGATTCAGAATAACGTCAAAGACCTGCAAACGGTGATAAGTTGAGCGACAGAGCATCTCAAATCAGCACTAATCAAAAGGGAGGTTGTGTTTCTATTCTTAATCATGCTGCAGTTTACAGCATTTACATGGGGAGGAGCCAAAGAATTTTGTTCTGTGAGGGGAACACTTTTAGCACAATTGTACAGAGCACTCTGTAAGTACTGAACACTAGAACATTATAGTTTGCAGCTGCAGTAGGAAGTCTGCAAATGACAAAGCTTCTTTAGAAGCTGTTGTTAGTAATCCATGGAGCTGAATTGACATAGTTCTCACCCCTGGATAGTTGCATGGTGAAAGTTTGATCAATATTGGTATGCCAATTTCTGTTCATTATGGACGATCTGGGTTAGAGACCTGAAGATCTTTAATGAGGCTTTGCTTGGTAAGTGGCTATGGAGATTCATGACTGAGAAGACCAACATTTGGAGAAGGGTGATATGCACTAACTATGGTCAGGAGGGGCTTCAGTGGTTTCCTTCTGGACCTGGTGGTCCTTATGGAGTAAGCCTTTGGAGGTTCATTTGTAAAGGATGAGATAGATTTTTTTCCTCATCTTTCTGTTGAGGTGCGTGTTGGCTCTACCATATTTTCTTGGCATGACCGTTGATGTGAAGATGCTCCTTTGTGGGACCTTTTTCCTTCTTTTTATGCTCTTGCAGAGAATAAAGAAGCTACTATGGCTGCATATTGTGACTATGTATTTGGGTCATGCATTTGGTCTATTTTTATTCATGAAGCTTTGGTGGATCATGCCTCCCTTGTAAGCTTACTTATTAAGTTGAATGGGATGCGTATCGGGCAATCCTCTCTTGATTCAGTTGGGACCTGAATCCTAGAGGGAGCTTCACTGTCAAGTCTTATTATATGAAGCTTGCCTCTGTGTCTTCTTCACCTTTGCATCTGATATTGAGGATGTGTTTTCCATGGAAGATTATTTGGAAATCTCTTGCTCCATTTCGAGTCCCTTTTTTTGCTTGGGAGGTCGCCCATGACAGTATTTTAACTTGCGATAATTTGTAAAAGATTGGTAAGATCTTGGTGAATCGGTGACTGTTATACAAAGATGCAGCAGAATCGGTGAACCGCTTATTACTTCATTGCTCTTTTGTTACTCTTCTTGTTCTTTTAGATTTTGTGAATAGTGTGCATATGTGATGTGTATAGTCTTTTGTAAGATGCTAGCTTTGCACCCCCCCCTTTTGTTAATGAAGTATATTTATTCTTTACCTCATAAAGAAAAGAGGAATATTTTGGGTCTAACATAGAAAATAGGAACAACAATTGAAAGCGCTAAATCTCAGACACTCAATGCTAGAAATACAGCAACACAATTGGAGTCAACGACATCAAGGATGTACCATGCATATCCTTGGTTGCCGACCTTGTGGTAATGGTAATACGATATCGAACGTAAAACTCATAGTGCGAGGTGCATGGAAGTAGAGTGGGATCCTAGCGGGCATAGGAATGTCTACAGTAGACTGGATCGTATAAAGACAATATGTGTTTAAAAAAGCGTGTTCGGGGCATGGCTAGGCTTACAAAAGCCCGAAACCTACTTTGGTGTGCATTGGAATGGGTCAAGCTCAGCCCATTTTTAAATCCCACTCTTTTTTGGGCTTTTGTAGGCTTCAAACTGAGGCGCAAAATTCACGTAGCCTATGCTTTATAGATCATAGCGTAGCATTTGGGGAAAAAAAAGAAAAAAAAAACTGTTAAGGGGCTTTAACCTTTCTTTTTCTTTGTGGAAGCCTTTCAATCAAGTTGCTACTGGAAGTAAACAAAGCAATAACAAAGCATATTGCTGCTGTTGAACTTGAGTTTGGAGATGAAAATCCTAACCCTGGTGACAACAATCTATTAAGTGCTTTGTTCTCTTGTCTTCTTTCAGACTTCCTTTTTCGTTCTCCTCCTCTGTTATTTGACAGTCGTGGAAGGGTTTTTTTTTTTTTTTTTGGGTTCCCTTTTGTTTTGCTTTTTTGGGACTTCAAGGAGGCCAAAAATGGTGCCTCCTACCGTGCTACAATGATACCGAACCCTTGTGTTTTTTTTTTTTTTTAAAACAATGGTACTGAGCCCTTTTTTTTGGCACTTCTTAGTCTTTCTCCCTTTCTTTCTATCTCTCTCAGACAATCTCCCTCTCTCTCTCTCTCTCTGGCAGGCTGGCAGTATGTTTTATGTTTTTGAGATTCAATTTATAGTAATTTAATTGAGTTATGTTTATTGCTTTAATTGTATTTTGCCATGTCTAATTGATGCTTTTTTTTGAAAGTTGGTGAAAATTATTTATTTGATGTCATTATCTAACTTATTTTCAACAAAATATGATTTTGGAATTATTTTTAAGTTTTTTTTCGGGTAAAAATGTGCTTCGCGTCTAAAAAGCCCATGCCTTTGTCTCGAGACTCATGCCCCGAGTATCAGGACCCATTGTGCTTTTTTATGCCCCGTGTTTTTTTAAATCTAAGGAGACAATAGCTCATCCTGTGTTATCAGAGAGTACGTATGCAACAAAACCGATCGCTTTGGCGCATGCGTTGAAAATGGCACAAGGTTAAGGGATGGTCAGCAGTGGACATTTGGATCGACTCAGCAGACCTATTCTATGATAGAGGTTCAAGAATCCCTGCCCATGCCGAAGTGCTTTTTGATGCTTGTAAGCGTGCTCTTGCAAGTTCTAGTGTTGTTTGGGATTTTTAGAGTAGCATGGCTGATGGTCAATGAAGCAAACGTACTAGCATTATCAGCTTGGAGAAGGAACCTAGGTGTGTAGTAAGGCAGCGTTGTTTTCCTCCCTTCACATTTTGTATTTGTTCATGTATTACCTGTTGACCAAAAAAATAAAAATAAAAATTTGGTAGTAGTATACTCCTTAAACGATCCAAGGAAGTTACCTTTTTTGCACTTTATTAATGTACTTTTCTAAAAAGGGAAAAGCCATCAAACCCCTATCATTACCGGCCCTAGGGTTAGTGAGGAGTCGGTTCCGTTGTTTGGACGGAGGGGCGAATGGGCGATGCATCATCGCTTCTTTGTTGATAAAAAATAAACATCAATAGCAGTTAGCATTGGCAGGGCAGTTTTCCACGTACTAGCTTATTAGTCACCATAACCCACAATAATAATATCACATACAGAATAAAAAGTGACTTAAATCAAAAGACTGAAATATATATTTAGGCCAACACCAAAAATGGCTAATTCAAAATGAATCTAATATATAACATGATTTGAACTCGATCGATTGATATTATTATTAGTACTACGACTTTTGCAAAACAAACTTATTGGATCAAATGTTAACTAACTCGAAGTTAACTCAAACAATAAAAACCTAATCTTAAAACTGAAACAAATTCGAATCTGGCCTTATTGGAAGTTTATTCAATCCAAAATTAATCAGATTGATCATTCACTAATCCTACTTATGCTACTTGTAAATTTGGACTACATGACACATTTTAGAGAAATACTTCACTTGATGAAAATCAGGTGAGAACAACGGGTGTTTTAAATTTAAAAGTATTTATCATTTTACATAGTCTACTATATTTTCTTGCAAAAATAAGACAAACAAAACCATTGCATAATCTTGCTGATAAAAAAAATAAAATAAAATAAAAAAATCATTGCGTAAGCCTTGGTCAGCTCTCTCTGTAGTCTCTTCTGTCAGAGTCTTAGCCCATGTCTTTGTGCCAATCTTCTCTAAACATGAGATTAAGCTCCACCAAATCAACTTCTTGCTAATTTCATCAGTCTTCGCCACCTGGCTTCACCATTGTTGACCATTTCTCTCAAACCAACATTAATTTAGCCAATTTTGACTACAAATGCTTCAACATTGTTTCATAGCTAAAGGAAGCAAGATGAACGTTGACAGCTCAATAACTCATTTCTAAGGACGAATTTGTCGCTGGAAGATGACAGAAGTTGCATCATTGAAAGGTAAATTCATGATTTTTTTTGGGTTTTTTTGGAGGGGGGCATGGGGGTGGAAATATGGGTTGTGAAGATTAAGGACCTGTTCTTTTCTTTCTGTTGGTAAATCTTGATTTACCAACTTCAATAAATTTTAACTCACTTTAATAAAAAAATTTCAACTTCAACCCATTTCAATAAAAAAAATACCAACTTCAATCCATCATATAAAAAAAATATACTAATGTCTTGCAACTTCAATCCACTTTAATCCACTTCAGTAAAAAAAAATCAACTTTAATCTGTTTCCATCAATCTTAATCAACTTTATTCATTTTCCAAAAAAAAAAAAGGGCCTAAAAAGGGGAGGTTTGTGACTTTCAAGCTACCTTTTAAGATTGCCATTAAATTGCTACAAGGTTTTTTTTTTTTTTTTTGGGGGGGGGGGGGGGGAGAGGGGTTTAAAATTTAGATTTCTTCTTCTAAAAAACATGGGAATTTTTTAGCTTGTCATAGACTGAATGTGTTTGCATGTCTAATTTGTGAGTTCTGATATCATATATTCTCTTGTTTGTTTTTGGAAGAGAGAGTTCTTTTTTTGGGGTAAGAGCTATAAAAAACAATATAATACAATGAAGATTGGAGAATCGAAACCTAATATATTCAGTACCTCTGTCTTTCTTTATCACCAGACTAAGATCTCATTGGTTTTGAAAGAGAAAGTTGATCAGTGTTATTTTTCTTCTAGTAATAAATTTGCATATTATAAGAGTTTTAAAAACTTTTGTATTAATGAAACAGAGTAGGAGAGGAAGAAGTGACACCTGAGTTGAAAGGGGTGGGCACTGACTGACTTTCCTTTTTTTTCCCCTCCCCCCTGCAATGGTTGCTGTAGCATGGACCTTCAATTTGTTTCTTATTTAATCGTAGGTTTTGCAGATAATGATATTTTGCTATCGCTAGATTCAACAAGGGCTATGAATACATATCCCAAAAAGAAAAATGTTTTTATTTTTTTGAACAATCAAAACCAAAAACAAAAATGATAGTTTAGCTGCGGTTCTTTTTAAAAAAAATTTATAAATTGGTGGTTTTTTTGAAGGGGGGGGGGGGGAGCACCTATACGGTTACATTGTGGATCCGAATCTATACACTTAGGTCACGTGTCAATAGATGACTAGATGTAAGTATGAAATATGGCTAGAGTTTACCAATATGTCTCGTATGAGGTATCTTATCATAGAGTCTCTAGTAAGATAGGTTGGCAGCAAGCATGCACTTTCCCATCTGATCTATCCACTATGTTAGCAAGTGTAGTTTATGAAACATGTTTTTATGTAAACCCCAAGGTGGTTCGATCAGGAAAAGTCATGTACTGAGAGTATATGCAATGGTGATCCATGATTTTGGATTTCAAGTGGGGGGTCCATATCATCCTACAAGTTAATTTTTTCTTTCTTCTCTACATCCCATGGATTACCCACTTAGATCACCAAATAGAATAATGCTTTGTGGATCCCATTAATAACATATTATTTGGGGAACTTTTTTTAAAAAAAAGTTCAAAGCTTATCTAGCCAAAAAAAAAAAAAAACAAAAAAGGGGGGCGAGGGGATCATGGCCATGAGCTGGGCCGCAGGGCAGGATGGAAGGATCACCACTACACACCATTTTCTGGACCGCGGGCAGAAATGTTGGAGGGACAAATTTACCTTATTTACTTTGGTTTCCTTGTTAATTGTTAGATGAAAAGCTGTTAAAAATCATATCTAGAATTCCTTAAAATTTGTAAATTGGATACTCAAAAATATTAATGGTAACTTATGAAATCCCAAGAAATTCAAATGTTGTACATTCTTATACAAAACTTCTGGATCCGTCCCTAAAATGAGTATTTCTCGATCTCTTCCATTGCAGCACACAGCTGCAGTGGGGTCATTGAAATTGAAGGAGTCTTAATTAAAGCAGATCCCTTCCTTGATAGTGTTAATACAAGAACTGGGACCAAAACAAAACATATATAGGAGACATGAACAAGCAAAGCATAATATGTCAAATTATATGTATCACATTAATTAAACGCATAATTACATGCCTTGTGACTCTTGCATAGTTACATTATAGCTACAAATTGGAATGTTTTAACTTTATCTGCATGAAAAATGCTGATCAGTACTAAATTCTCTGAATTGCTTCTCCACTCTACATACTGGCAAAAGGCTCAGATTTCTGAGCTCTTTGATGCAGAACTCTTAAAATGTTTGAAAGACAACTGGGTCGGCTTGGCTGTCACCTTGATTGTGCTTGGCACTTGTGTTTTCACCTTCGTTTTTGGCAAAAGCAAGCCAAAAGGTACGTAACTGTTGATGTAGTAAGAGTTGCCTGACAAATAGGTGATATTCGCTGTACCACATTTATATCCGGTAGTTCTTTTAATTATAAGTCAAATTGAATCGGGTTAATTTATTTTTGGTTTTCTAGTCTGATAGTAATATCGTGTTTTGGACTAGGTTGAGCATAGGTTTGGTGAATGTTATATTGAGTTAATAATGTGTTGAGACTTGAGACATACTGATCGAGATTAGTCATTCACATTTATTTGGAGCATGGATCGAAGTTTGCTCAGTTCCGAAGGATGAGGTCATCTAAGGGTATGGGTTGTCACAGAGACATACCTTGACTTGGTCATGTGTTGGGTACCTTTTAGTTAAATTATAATTTACTTTGAAAATTGGTTCGAGGTTCTAGACAGCTAAGGTTTGATATTTAGTCCATGTAAATTTTACTGGTATTTCATGTCAGTTAGATTGCATTCCTTCAAACAGCTTATTGCCAAGTTAGTACATTACCTGACAAGTACCTCATGTTTTGACCCAATGTATATGGTTTTAGTAGGGTGCTTAGATCCAAAGAAATTCAAGGAATTCAGGCTTGTTAAGAGAACAAAGTTGACCCATAACACTGATAGGTTCAGATTTGCACTTCCTACACCCACTTCTGTGCTCGGCCTTCCTGTTGGCCAACATATCAGATGCAGGTTTGCTCCATTACATGTTTATTTCTATTTCTTTGTAAATTGGAATTTGAATTTGGACATTTAAATTGCAATGACGACTTCCCCTCCCCAACCATGGTTTGTAAATGCCCTATGGAGGGGTTAAATTCGAACAACTCCATGCACATGTTCATACTAGGACTAAGAATTGCATCAATGTGGATTGTATCTATCAAATATTGGTTAATACCAATTAATATGTGCTGATGCCTAACTACGCACTAAGACTATGTTGGTGCACAGATCTTTAAGTCTTACAGAAATTTTTTAAAAATTTGTAGCAATATAAATTTCAAAATTTTGAGACTCTTTTCAATGGAAAATCGATATGGTGGCCAGTACAGTATTATGGTTTCATAGATTAAAGTGTGTTAACAGGGGAAAGGATAGTGAAGGTAAGGAAGTTGTGAGACCGTATACTCCAATAACTTTGGACTCTGATGTGGGCTACTTTGAACTTGTTGTGAAGGTATAATTTTATATTTATAGATATATTTTCTGCATGAATCTGTTTTTACGTCATGATTTGTAGTGGTGTATGGCCCTGTTTCATATGTGCGGAACTGCTGTTTCTCAGATGTACCTGAAAGGACGAATGTCCCACTATTTCAGACTGATGAAGGAGGGCGATTTGCTGCCTGTTTTAGGGCCTTTGGTGAAGTCTATCTGAACTCCTCTTAACTGCTTTCATCCTAGCAATAAAATCTGGATTATGATCGACTCTAGTATCCTAAAACAGTATTTTAAATGCATGAATACCCTGCTCAACTTAGTGTATCGGTATGATAGACCCATAATAGGTGCTTAAGTTCTATATACATTCTTGGACACTTTTAGATGCATCCTAGATAACTATTAGTGTGGAATACTTTTCATACTTGAAGGGATGATTCAAATACCGACCTGGTCAAGCCAGAGCCTTTGGTATGCTAGCCGGAGGTACCGGCATCACCCCTATGTTTCAGGTCAGCATTTTCTATTTTCTCTTCATAAACTGCTACAAAAAGTTCCTCACTGAAATATTCTTATCGACTGTTCGGTTTTCCCTTTTGTTCTGAGTTGATGTTTAATTAGCTCCCCCCCCCCCCCCCCGAATCTACCGAATCTATCAGGTTACTAGAGCCATTCTGGAAAATCCAAAGGACAAGACAAAAGTTTATCTTATTTATGCTAATCACACAGTTGATGACATTCTTCTCAAGGTAATATAATTGATTATTGCCTGCAGATTTGGTTAGCTTCCTCAGATGTTATGTTGCATATTAACAGTCCGCCTAGTAGGGAGAAAAGTTGATTTTTCTTCGAAAATAGTTTTCCAATATTTCATATTTGACAAACTAGTGAAGTTCAGGGGAGGGGGGAATTGTCAGAAAGTAATTTTGATCTACGTAGCGGAAAAGTAACTTTTATTTAGGCAGAGGGATGTTGATTTTCTTCTTCCCACAACTGTGAAAATAAGTTGTACCTCCCCCCCCCCCCCCCCGCCCCGGAAAAAATCATAAATTTGGTTTGTGCAAACGACATTATACTTTCCAAATAAATGATTTTTCTAGAAATCATTTTGCTCGCTACCACCACTGTAAATAATTTTAATTTGTCTATTGTACATCTTACAGGATGATCTAGACAATTTTGCCCATAAATACCCTGATAGTTTTAAGGTCTACTATGTTGTGTATGAGGTTTGTTCAACTTAACCTTCCACAATCACAGAGTATTCTAACTGTCAGTGTAATTCCAGTGCAAATGATCTGTTTCGATGCGTTACAGGCTCCCGCAAATTGGAATGGTGGTGTTGGGCACATATCCAAGGAAATGATACAAGAACATTGCCCTAGACCCGCCCCTGATATCATGGTAGTTTCTCTAGTTTTTCTTAAAGCCTTTTTCCTGCATCTTAATCATGTAGTTCAGTTGGTTCCTCAATGGATATGGTAACGAAACCTGTTTGATATGGGGTCTTAAATTTTGGGTCTTAGCAACCCTCATATTAAATATTGTGCAAGGAGCAACCTATGCACACAATACCTATGATTCAGGTACCTCTAGATGACATTTGTGTAACAAGGCATGTTAAGAGTACAAAATAAACATATTCTTGTCCTTTTAACTCTCAGTTTAGACTTTTGTTTGAGAAGGTTCCTTGGCGTACAATGTAAGCTAAGTCACATCACTTTCTCTAACTTACAAGTTGGAAATGAGTTGATTGAATTTTGCTAACTAGGGTTTATGCTCATGTACATGCTAGGTATTAAGGTGTGGTCCACCAGGAATGAACAAGGCCATGGAAGCTCATCTCAATGAGCTTGGATATACACCAGAAATGCAGTTCGAGTTTTAATCTGCACCCTGGATCACCATTGTTTGCTGGATATGTATCTTTGTGATTTTACAACAGGAAATGGCACCTACCCCTCCCCTTGGTTTGTGGCTTTGATGTTGAATGCAGACTTGTCTCATTTCATTGTCAAATATACGTTCTTGTGATGATATTCTATGTGCAAATTACAAGTTTTACCTATGCTGAGTTACTCAAATTCTTTGAGGTATTTGATGGAAGGAAATCCATGTGATCAAACTTGGGTTATGGAAACACCTTGAAAATTAATGAGAGAGAATTTTTGGACTGGCAAATGGGTTGCTTAGGTTAGGCTAATTTCGGATTAGCCCCTAGAGAAGATACTAATGTGGAATTGTCCTACTTCTGAATCTTTTCTATTGAGGTTGTTCATGTTAGAGAATATACTAGGTTGGTGTTAAATCATCTACAAGGTCGTCTTTAAAGGAGCATAATTTGTAGAGATTCAGATATAGACGACTTTTCTCCTTACATTTGGCTTCATGCACAATTGTGTTTCTGAAAACAAGTTAATAATTAACGAATATGAACAATATCGACTACGGGTTACTCCCTTCATCATATAAAAAAGGATTTCAACAACATTACAAAAGCTATCGAATAATCTAAATAAATCAACTATATCATGGCCGGTTTAAGTGATCGTTCTACAAAATCAATACCCAACTAGTCAATTTGATGTACTCCAAAGTCTCCAATGAATGCTCTATACATACATACATACATACATACATACATACATATAAATGTATATATATATATGTATATATATATATATATATATATATATATATATATATATATATATATATATTTACATATACATATATATGTATGTGTGTGTGTATATATATATATATATATATTATATATATTATATATATATATATATATATATTTTTGTGTCACTTCATGCAATAAATCAATGTGGCATCTGTTGATATTCGAACTTGAGGCCTCATGTACAAAGTCTTATATCATGTTCAAGAACTATCTCAACTCAAAGTTTAAACTAATAGTTAAAGATTTAGGAATAGATTTTATACTATAACAATATGCATTTATGATTGTGTGTTATGTAAATTTAATAAATACATAAGATCAGTACCACTCACTCTAAAAGAAGTGCTTATGCATATAACGGTTCTTACATGAATTTGCATTTACAACCACGTATTATTATGTAAAAGTTGAGTTAACATGTACGTTAATTAAAAAAGAAAAAGAAGGCAACCTAGATACTAAATAAACAAATTCATGGATAATTGTGACGTTGTGTTATATAAGGGCACTGCGCGACACCCAAAGGGCATGCCCTCCCAATCCCATAGCCCCCTTAAGATCACTTCATAATTCACCAAAACTGTGGCTGCACACGTCTATTGTCATATGCATATTAATCCTCACTCCTGCTAAACATATGCAATTATGCATTCATCTTTTACTTGTGTGTACTGAAGGGCTGTATTTTTGATCTTGAATACTCTATTTCGCTAGTCGAGCTATTGTTGGCCCAATAAGGGGTAGAACTCTCTCATTATAGATTTTCTCCATTTACAAAACTCGAACCCAAGACCTTACTTAAAGGGAACAAGTGTCAAACCATTTGAACCCACCTGTTGGTACTAAAGGGCTTTATAGTTGTATGACTATGGGACTTGGGCCTTCACAATGTTTTCTGGTAGTTGTGTGATAGAGGGACTGTTTTTGGTGTACAATTTTTAAATAAAGAGTCACGTACGAATGAGTCATCGCTAAAGATTAATCTATCTCAAAGCAGTTTGTAGGACAATCTCTTGCTAAGTGTATTCAACTCAAATGGCAAAAGCATACTTACACAGCAGGTTTGATTCTTATTGCTCACGGTCTCCTTATTTATGACAGCGTGTGAAGGAATGCAGCTAGAACTTGGGAGTTGGGCCCAGGTTGTTGCATGTTTTGTCCTGCTTTCTGCCTTCTAGTTCTCTGCATGTACTCAACCTATGAGGGCCTGTTCTTTTTTGCATTTTGGAGGATTTAGCTAATAACTTATATCTTCTTACATCTTCTTACATATCCTTACAACTTCTTACATCTTTAACATAATCCTTACAGTTTTTTACATCTCCTTACATCTTGTTGCATTTTCTTACATCTTCTTACATCTTCTTACATCTCATATAGATTTTTTTATAACAGTAATTTATTTTTATTCTAGTAATTACAGAAATATGTATATATTTTTCTTTATTATACAACCAATATACAGAATTTGTGATTATGTTATGAACACAACATTTATATAAACACAAAAATAGAATTTAACGATGTAAATTATATTTGAGTTTTGACCCGAACAATAGATGTTATTACAGATGAAATAAGTTAACATACGTTAAAATTATAATATAAAGCTTTCGCTCATATTTAAGTCTGAATCATATATAAAAACTCTCAAATTGTATGTGATAAAAGTACTATAGCTATTTCATCCCTAAGGTTATCCATGACAACTTTGCTGTTGTCATTATACAGTTGAACATTTGGTGGTCCTTCTAAATTTGGCCTCTCGCTGATATTGATGTGCGCTTGTTATACAGAATAATAAAATTGTGGAGAGTACAATAAGAAACAATTATATCAAGTTGTTGCTCATGTCTCATTTGAGGCATTCTATCGGCCAATATAATTTTCTGTCTTTTGTTTTTTTAATGGAAGGTAATTTTTAATTTTTAGTTGTCTAATATGACAGTACAATTTTCCTATTTCAAGCATTATTTCTGAATGTTTTAAGGGTTTATTTATAAAATTTCTTGGTAATAATATATTGATCAGACATTTACATTTAAAATTGTTTACTTAAAATAGGATTTTATTTTAAGAGTTGCATTCAATTTTGTGAGATTTTTTTTTTTGGGTTATACTTTGCTTATTGGAAGACCAAACTTATGTAAATATAAGAAATCACCTCAAGTGTAGGAAATTTTGATTGAAAAAATTTGTGGGGTTTAATATATTTTATTGTTTTTTAATTTACTTGGTTAAAGGTTTGTTTTCAATAAGTATATTATTTTAATATTATTATTTCTCATCGAAAATTTTCATTGTAAAAGAAACAAAGTTGTTTCAATAATATTAAGAAATGATTTATTTATTGATGGTATCAAATTTATTTCGTAAATATGACTAATATATTACACATTATTTCATAAATCATACATTAAACCCCAATAATATGCATACATGTCTACAAATTATATTATACAACTCTTCAAATATTCAACAACTTCTTACATCTATCCTTACAGCTTCTTGCAGCTCCTTACATCTGCTTACAGTTTCTTACATCTTCTTACAGCTCCTTACATCTTCTTACAACTTACAATTGTATCTTATCGCGAAAAAATAACATACCCGAAGCCTCCCTAGATAGGTAACCAATGGATCCAATGTTTACCTTTTAGAAAGAATATCATCATACTATCTCTTAAATAAAATGTTCAAGCACAAATCCCTCAAAGCTAATTGTGACTTAATTCATCTAATGTCGTAATGTTTTCCCATACAAAAATCTTCCCATTTTTCAAATTCACAAAGAATTGTAAGCAATGCTTCTTATCTAATAAGTCCTTCGGAACATCACTCCTCAATTTCCTTCTTTTTTTTTTTTAAGACATAATTTTCTAACTTTGATACTAGACTATTCATCAATTCAATATTAAAAGAACCGATCTCTATTGATCGAACTGGTTGAAAAAGTAGGTCAATGGCTCAACAAGTCGGACTGTTTAGATCAAATCAACCCAGTTGACTTGGTTAGTCATTGAACCAGGTTGAATCGACCAAACCTGGTTGATCATATTAGCAATACCTATAATGTGATCAACGATACCCATAATATTTAATTAAGGAACTATAATCATACCTATACGGTGATGAACGATACCCATAATGTTTAATTAAAGAACTATATTTATGATAAATATGAAATTCCATAATATTTATATAGCCATATGATTATTACAATGAATATGACCATGATATTTAATACAACTACTCTACAATGGACTCAGCTTCCTCTTTTATTTTATTAAAAAAAAAAAAAAAAGAACTCATAATGGGCCAGCAACCTAACAAATGCCCGTTAAAAACTCGAGCCTCTAGCAAAGCCCACAGTTTACCCCTTATGCGCAACCGTCTTATTAATTCATCCTTCAGAATACCCCATGCAAACTAGAAGGCCCTTTCACATTTCTCTATCCCATCTTTTCGGCTTTCTTTATCTCGTTAGCTCTCTTTCCTTTTGATTCTCAGTTCTCGTCATACCAGCTCTCACATCTGAAACCAATTAAGTAGAGTAAGTGTTCTCTCTCCATCTCTCTCTCTTCTTTGAGGAAAATGATTTGGCGGGAGAGTTAGAAGGGCATAGACTAGCCGCTTATTTGATTAGGCTTTTGAAACCAACAGATCTAGGCTTAGCCCTGCAAAATCCGGTTGGCCCTTCAGAGTCCACCGAGTTAATTGGGTTGACCGATTTTGACTGAGCCGTTCCAGTTCAATTGATCAAACGAGTCTCAGTCACTTGCAGCCCATCAGGCTAACCGGTTCTCGGTCCAATCTGTCCGACCAGCCAGTTAGGTCTCATTCCCATAACACTGCATCAATTTTGATACCATGGTATATCACGTGCATTTTCTAATTTAAAACATACGGCACTACGGCTATTCCAGCACCCCTTAATTCTCCTGTCTACTTCACTCTTCACTGATAGCAGTAAGAAGAGACTCTATATTGAGAGTTTGAGACTTCTATAACAGAAAAAAAAGGAACAGATATTTAAATGAAGGGAGTACCAAGGATGCATTACAATGTTAGAAAATTTGCTCACTCGGCCAGTTAAAAAGGTTACAAGATGTGCTAATCATTTGCTAACATATGTACAGATCCTATACATAAATGCCACTAAATGCATTTACATGGGATCCATAGAACAAGTCCTCATAAACGAAGTGGTTACTCACACAATAACTTCATCTTTTAGTTGACCAGAAGCTTCATCTTCATCTTCCTCAGATTGTGTGTCTGCTGAAGAAATCAACGAAGCGGACTTGATCTTCCCAGCATGCTCAAGCCTCATGAGAATGACACCCCTTCAAGAAGAAACAGAGAAGAAAACGGAATTCAGATCATCAACGCAAACAAATACCGAAAAGAGCTCCTAAGTCAAAGAAAACTACAATTTTCTCCCTTTCTCCCTCCCCCTCCCCCTCCCCCAAAAAAAAACCAAAATAAAAATCTCCATCAAGGGACATGCGACAATAACGCTGGCAGAATATTATATGACTGAATTAGCCAATAGTCCAACCTTAAAATAAAATAAAATTGTGTTTGCTTGTAACTTTTTATGAGGGTTTCGTCTACTGGTCTTGGGTTTCAGGTGATCCGAAATTTGCATTAGAATCAGTCTCTCTACAGGTAGTCATGTCTGCAAAGGCAAGGCTGCCAACATCTGCATCTCTTAGAGCCACCTACCTAGACCCTGCGAATACAGGACGCAAACTGGGAGGAGTAATTGTTGTATGCTTCTAAAAGTTTCTTTGAACTTCAATTTTGGGCGGAAGAAATGTCCCGAACATTGTCTGAAGAGATATTGGTCAGATTGATTTTCCTAGGAAGCAGCAGGCAGCAAATGCTTTTTGGATCCAGGACCCAAAACCTCATTCTGAATCACCTGTAAGGCTGCCTAGTGCAAATGCATTGGTTTGGTTCGGTTTCACTCGAGGTAAATCCAAAACTGAAGTTTTGTCATCCCGACCTAGCATCTACCATATTAAGCTGCATTGTGGCCCCCCCGGGGGGGGGGGGCAGCAACATTACCTGGCAGATCGGGATTGTATGGAGATATCCCGAACCTTTATCCTGTTGACAGTCCCACTCTGGCTGACCAAGATGATATGTTCATCACTTTCTCCATCATCTATTAAGAGATGCAGGTACAAAATTCGTAAAGCATCAGCGCATGGACAAAACAAGAGACATCTAGTACAGTCACTTCATGGACATACCTGAAAGTGAATATCCCACCACAAAAACAGCAGCTAGGCGGTCTTCAGCAGCAAACTGATAATGGACAAAGGGGAAACAGTTAACATAAGAAACTTACATGAAAAGAAAAAAGTTGAGATTCCAAATGCTCTATGATATCCAACTTACTTTATATCCAATCACGCCAACCCTATTTAGGGATGACAAGTGGAACCTACTCAAAGGTACACGTTTCCCGTGGCCGCTTTCTGAAATAAAGAGCAACCATGGCCCTCTCATTCCCTTCTTCCTGTTATATGATTAAAGGTGGACATATGCACAAATTCAAATAATTAGCCATGTGAAGAGGCAGGGATGCCTATTGATACAGTCAGCATCTATCTAGCCCGTAATGTCATCAGAGCCAATCATTATATTTAAAAACATCAAGAATAAAATCCAATTGAACATCTTTTGGAATAAGCCTGCGGCATAGAGGATAAAATACTGACTTGCCTAACATGACTGCATAAAAGCTAGCTTTGGAAGCCCAAGGAGACCTCAGGATCAGGAACTCCACATGAAGCAAAAGTTCTAAGAGAACAGCACAACAGTAACTTCAGGACACTAACTTGCTGAGAAATCTTACCAGAGACCATGTTCATCGACATCTTGGTCCAGACCTTTCCGCAGGGCTGCAGGTATAACATCCATGCTTGCCATTTTATCCCCATCTTTAAGTCTCATGGCTATAGTACCTCTGGTGTTTCTTCCAAGAGACCGAATCTAGATGACAACATCAAGCACGTGGAAGCAATCAGATATCACAACATGCAAGCTTGACTATGATAAAGACTATGTCAAACCCACCAAAGCAGGCTTTTTTTTACAGGATCATCAAAGAAATGATTAAACATTAATACAGTTTTAGTAATTGTTCTGGCAGTTTCACTAGCTACTGAAATCTATACTGATTCAACAATTTCTTATCTATTTCTGGCTCGAAATTAACTGGATGCATTCTCCATTCCCATCACGAATCCACTAATGGAGTATGGAGACTCTGTTCTTTCAGTAGGAAAGCAGTAGTCATCCTTTTTTCTAGTTCTATATCCTCGTCGTTCAATCAGTGATCAAGTGGCACTTTTCAGTCTTCATTTGTTGTTACCGCATCGGATCTGATTTGTGAGATTGAGGCTTGGTGAAGTTAAATTGTCATGGACCAACTCACTTTGCTTCTTGTTAGTCTGTCTAGCATCTTCCGGTTGGTGTCCACCCCAGGGATTAGGTTAGACCGGCAATGTTTCTAGCACTTCTCCCTATGGGCATCTTACCTGTGCCGCCCCTCCCCCCCCCCCCCCCCCCCCCCCCCCAAAAAAAGGGAGAAAAAGGGGACCAGCTACTGTAACGGAGGATTAAAAAACAAAAAAGACTAAACAAAGAGTGTTAAGCAAATCTATAGGTCAAACTGGATGAGAACAGCACAATGTTTCAAACCGGTCCCTGAAAACACAATGTTTTCTTGATCAAACTGAGTACACGAACTTATTCACAAGTATTTCTCCTTGAAACCAACCTATAGCGATATTTGAAAAGCTGCTAAAACTACTGTTAGCAAATGAAATTAACTGCTGCGCCAATGATTTGACAAAATCATTCAAATCCTAATAAAACCCTGCATCATTAAGGTACCAAACATAGCCAAGGAATATCAAAGATAGCATAACAGACCAAAACCTAAACACTCACTTTGTCGCAAGAACTAAGAATGACCCGTCCATTTTGGGAAGCCATGGCAACAAGGTCATCATTTGAGCAACATCTAACCCATTTCAGTTCGTCTCCTGGGACCTGTCCAAATTATATGTAAGGCTCCAAAGAAGTTGATGAAAAAATATCAAATGAAGGAAAATTAAGCAATACAAATGGCATTAAACACATGAGATAAGAATACAGACCAATTGGATTGCAATGATTCCTGTCGACCTGATTGATGAGAAATAATTCAGGGACACTTTCTTTATGTACCCATTGGCTGTAAGCATGACCAAATACTGGTCATCGACAAACTCGGCCACCGGGATTATAGATGTTATTCTTTCACCATCTGACAAGGACAATATCTAACATCCACAGCGCAATCAGCAGGGACCAAATACTCATAAAAGCAGGGAAGTGCGAAGTTCTGTCAATTACCTGAATCAGTGGTGTGCCTGCAGCAGCACGGCTACATTCTGGGATTTTGTATGCACGCGCAGAGTACACTGTTCCTTTATCACTATAAAACAAAGTACTTATGTCATGATTGATCAGAAAATTAGCATTGATATCCAAACTAGACACAAGGCTAGCTTCACACTAAGGAATTTGTATGCATCAACAAACAGTGGCTAACAAACGGGGATTATACTAATGAAGGATTTAACTAGAAGGTTGAGATGCTATAAGTTGTTTCAGTTTTGGAGAATTCATAAGCTTCAAACCCAGCTACTCATGTGAATTACCATATTTAGAAGTACATGAACCTGGGAATCTCATATAAGTTTGATATGCTGCGTTAGATTTCCCAAAAGAATTGCAACACTAAGCATGTTATTACCTGGATAAATTATAAGTAGCCTTCTGTTATCTCAAACAAGAATGCAAGTGAAAAACATACTTCTTTCACTTCAGCCAACACAAAAGTAGCTCTCAATAAGACAAAGGTAGTTCACAATTCTTAACTAAAAGGAGTGACAAAAAATGTATGTAATCAACACAAATGCAACAGAGCCATCCAGAGACAGTCTAAACCTATCCAAAGGCGACGAAAAAATTGAAGAGCAATTATATGTACCTAGCCTGAAGGAGTATAGGGCCTCTCTGCTTAGAGAGGTAAGCGTCCGTAGATATATCTCCCAGACCCTGCTTTGTTGGGTTCCATGGGGTTGGTGGTTTTTGGTCTAGTCCACAGGAGTATCTGTGTATAGGCTGTAATGATTCTATTTGCACCATAAGTACAACAAACTCATGAGCTTTTGCCTCCCATGTGCTGTATTATGTCCCAGGCATATGAAGACACTAGCTTACACAGCAGGAGTCCGAGCCCATACCTATCTCATCTTTTCAGGTTTCAGGAAATAAAGGAACTGTCAATGTTGCTTTAAATATTTTCCTAACAGATTTTCATCCCATCATTAAAATCTAGGTCAATATTCACAACCACTTGAGCTTGAATGGACAATTCAACCAGGTCATTCTGGTTATTTGACACATTGCATACCCCAAAGCCCATGCTCCTTGAGAAGATGCTCTAATCAATTGATATGCAGAAGCACGAAACTGCCCATTGCTACTCAAATCAGTTAATCTACATCAATATTGACAGAAAGAATGCAAGAGTAGATCCATGAATCAGTTTAGTTAATCTAACAGCACTTTTAGTTTGTCCCCCTCCAAAAAACAGTAAATACGGAAGTTTTAAAAAAAAAAAAAGGACTACTTGAGCTGGTGCGTGGTCACTAAGCCAAAGAAAAGGAATTGCACATCTGAATAGCCCAAAGGCTAAAGCTATTAAATGAATGCGTGGAAGTGGTTACTCACCCAAAAATGCGGTATTAAATCTGAAAAACTTCTCTGTAGTCAATGTCAGTTGTCCTACGAAGCCTGTCCCCACATGCTAAATTTCCAAAAAGCCCAGAAGCCCCTTTTAGGGATGCCAATTCCCCAACCTGGCAGGGAACCCCCCGCCTTCAGATAACAGAAAATAGGGCGGGCTGGAGCCAATCTTGAAATAGGATCCCCAACTGGGCTAAGAATGAGGATTTTTCCCCAAACACCCCCCCGCCCCGCCTGTCTGATTTTTTAATAAACTACCAACTTAGGTTAGGACAAAAAGAACCCTTAAAAGGACCTGGGTGTATGACAAGTTCTGCCTGCCACATCTGACTCTGCCCTATCACTCCCTATGTCTTTCCATTCAAACTATCTTAACTCATAACATCTCTGCTGCTCCTGTAACCTCTTTCAGTGCTCTGCAGCCCCACTCATCTTGCTCAGTTTTCTCTCTCCTTGAGTGCATCTCGTCCTCTTCCTCTTGCTCAGTTTTCTCTGTCTCCTTGAGTCCGTCTCCTCCTCTTCCTCCTCTATCTTTGAATCTAGGGTTGTGAATGTTGATCATTGAGTCTCAATGTGTACAGACTTGATATCATCAATGCTGTTACCGCCTGTGGACATGGAAGGTGATTTCACTCGATAATGACCAATTGAGGCCATGCGTCCTATGTGATGGTTTGTTTAAGTGGAGTAATTCCTGCAGTCGTGTCTTTAATGAGGCTGACTAATACATCCGGTGTCAATAGAAGAGGAAGACAGCTGCTAAGAAGACAGGAGTGGGAGCGGGGACAATGAAATTTGAATTAGTATCATCTAACAAAGCGTTTTGCAGCGTATAGGTTATACTTGAGCTGCCTCTACATTCCATATTTCCAATATGATCACTTGAAATTATATCCAGACATATCACGAGTGATACCTTTTCATTAAGTTACGTAAATCTGCTGCCTTGCTGAAAAAAGGCTCAGAGAAACCAAATCAAGCACCAAATACACGCTAATGACAAAATCATTATACTAAGAGCATTAAAGATATGAGATATCCATTATCTCAGTCAGTCACATCAGTAACTCATCATATATTGAAAAATATTTCTGAACTACACAAGATCAGATACCTTTTCGAAAAGTAAAGGAAACAATAAGTGTTTGCAAGTATGTGACACATAAAGTTGCAGAAACTACATAGGCCCTACCTGAAGAAAAGTACATGGTCATGTGCGCGGCAGACAAGGAAGTCGGACATCATATCATTTACACGCATTTTCCCAACAGATTTACCTATCGTGCCACGATTTTGAGGATTAAACGTGTTGGGCTTCATGCGCTTGACATAACCTTTTTCACTGACAGCCTGGAGTTTTTAAGTGAAGATATTACAGTCATGAACAAAACAGCAACATTAAACACAATGGCAAACAACAACAACAGCAGCAACAACAAAAAATCTAAAGAGTAGCTACCAATAGCATTTCTTCATTTGGAATCACGTCGATATCTTCAACCTGACTATCAGCTTCCTCCAAAATGGAGCGCCTAGGAGTTGCAAACTTGTTCTTCAGTTCAATAGCTTCTTGTTCAATTAACTAAAACATAGTATAAGATGAAAGTTAGCAACTACTCCCCAGAGAAAAAAGGTACATACACACGGAAGAAAGAGATTTCCAATTATAACTATATCATCTACTTAAAATGAATAGTCACAAGTCACAACATAGATTGCAAGTAAATAAAGCCCTGGAACTAGAAGCATTGGTTAATACCCCCCTCTAGCCGTTCCTTACTTCCTGAATGCCCCCCCCCCCCCCCCCCCCAAAAAAAAAAACCAAGCGCTCGCACACAGATACACAAGTAATTGATAGACAATGCTTGAAATGATTAATCTGAACTCGAAAGTATTCTTGACTACTAAGAACGAATTGGGATACACGGAATTTCATGTCTCACATGGATCACTCAAACTCTTCATTTTGTCTCAAGGACCCATGTTTGGCACTCAATACCCCATGGCTAGCAATTCATTATAGATAAACATGACACAAAATTTTGTTGAAAACAGGCGAGTCCAGCACTTGTTTATATCCCTGTGTAGAACACGTACTAGAAACAGAAGTCACGAACATCTATTTACAGTACAATTCTTCAAATTTAAGAATTATTTTTTTAAAAATTAAACTACAGGAATATCATATCAGCCCGAACCCCACCCTTGCAGAATCTATACTGGGTCATTGCTGTTGCCGTAAACTATAGCCTCATGTTGTGACTAACAGCATAAACCTGATGTGGCGTGAAAAATGCAGCTTCAGAAATGATCATGAGACTCACAAAGACGAGGGGGAAAAAAAAATGCAGAGAAGCAGAATATGAAAACCCAAGGTCATCAACCCAAAGACTTCCTAAGCGTTTGCTTAACACCACCACATTCCCTCTATTCCTCCCACCCACACAAGCACACAACAAGTGGGAAAAAGAAGAAGTTTGTGACATGACATATGAAATCAAACCCAAAAGAATAAATGTCTCTCACGTGATTAAATAAATATTTTTTTGTTGATAGTATGTGCTCATCAAACATATCATGTCCTTTCTTTTTTCTTTAGAAAAAACATATGATATGTTCATATTGTGTCATGTAAGGAAGCTACAAGTCTGACTTCCCAATCATTATTTGGGAATGGTTTAACAAAGTGGATTTGCACTGGCGCAATTTTTATGCATTTCCAGATCAATTGTGATAAGAGAGAGAGAGAGAGAGAGAGAGAGAGAGAGAGAACGGGGGGGCAAACAGAGAGATTTTTAAGAGTGCATTTATGGCCATTGGAGAGGTTCAGTAGTTGGAAATTAACGACAGAATCTGCAAAATCAAACACCATCAGAATCTACAAGCAGGATCAACTTGATTTCTTTTATTCTCTTATTTTATCAGGCCATGAATGCAACTGGTCGAGCACCAAGGACTTCCGATCCCAAGCACCCCTTTGTCAGTTTGGCTCCTAAGTGGAATATTGTCTTACACAAACAGAGACTTGCTGAAAAACTACTCCCTTTTGCTTGTAATATATTTTTCTTCATCACACACCAAAAAAAAAAAAAAAAAAAAAAAAAACTGATTTCATAATGAAATATCAGTTTCAAAGAAATAGAGATTCCCTAGACAACAACCTACAAATGTCCTCCACTCCTGCAACAGCTTTGTAAATATAAAAATAACCGAAAGCCACCTAAAACATAGTAGTATAGGAAACATTCCAACTTCATCGAGGTGGAAGAATCAAGGAATTTTTCAATTAGGTGAAAAATCATGTTGACTGAATTATGATCTAAAGAGTACAGAAAAAATCATTGAATAATAATCCTATGATGGAAATCAATAGAATACCCGTTTATTTTTGTTGTGTCCATAGCTAGTATACACTTTACAATCAAATAGAGATATCCTTGCGTCCCAACTTTTTGGGGTTACTTTTTCCAATAAATGTTTCAAAGAACAAAAGAACAGGCTGTAGACCATAATTACCAAGATCAAGCAAGTAGTGGATTATGTAACAGAAAACAGTTCATTACTTCTTCAAACTAATTTAGTCTGAATCTAGGTTTATGAATCAAGAGTTCTCCATACTTATCACCTAAAGAGGGAATGAAAATAAGGGGATTAACATTTCCAGCGACGATGGGCAAATGGATCACGAAGGATCCTAGAATTTGCCGTAACCTGTGACAGTAGGCTCAATGTTTTGAATGCATGAAAATGAAATTTGTCGCTTCACTGGAAGTCTGGAACAAGCCATGCTAATATCAAAGCTAGAGTAAAAATTCTCAAAACACCACTACAGATAGATAAATTGGCTAAAAGCCAGCTATGTACTCATCAATATATCACTTGAAATTGGACTTTCAACACGTGATGTTCTCAACGAACTTTAGGGCTCACCTTCATATTTCACTTTTATTCTCTTCCTCCTTTATGAACGATTTCTTACATTTGGTCATCATCAAATTCTTCTTGATCAACAACTTGTTTGCCCGCTCACCATTTTTTAGAAGTGTCCTAAAACTCAGCATTGCAAACTCAAAGAGAGGGTTGAGACCTAGCTCCAAGTCTTATGGTTTAACTTCAATGTTGCTATGCACAACGTTAGCTCATGCAACTCGTCTGAGCAGTCAGTATAAATTCGGAGTTGAATTCTCGCCAGTAACCAGTAGCCACAACAAATATACCCACTAGCAAATGAACCCAATTATGGGTTATAAGTTCTAACATAAGTATTAGTTTGTAGGATTTATGCCCAGCCTTGAAAAACCGATTTGCCAGCTAATTGGCAACATTAGTGAAGGGTTTAATGTAATCTGACAGCATTACTGGTTGCGGACAGTATTTGGGAATTGGGATAAATACAATTGTTGTCAGACAAGGTCATGAGAAGGTAGTTGTAACATAACATAAATCAGCTACAAGATGATCTTTCGGGAAAGAGAGAAACTCTTTGATGCCATCTCATGTTCTAAACAAAGAGTACAAATGCCCTATATTTTTACGATAAAAATTCATCCTTCAAAAAGATAAGTTAGCCATCCAAAGAAAGTGATACTTTAACTTCTAATCAGATACTGCTGCTAAAACCATGACAATAATCTGACTATATACCCAAATTTATCTTGAAATATATCATAGAAAACAAATGATAACTGGACAAAAATATCCTACAGGTACTATTCTTATGACATTAAGAACAAATTTCTATTTTAGCCCTCAGATGCATTTGCATCAGTTTTGGACCACTACCCTACTCTTACCACCATTAGGTTCATGCTTGTCTGTGGCAAATGAAGCCTTTTCAACACCTCACGCCATTGTTTGTGGGGTCTAATATTTGCTCTATAAACAACCATCGACACCAAATCATTGGATATGCAATTGAATGAAACTTCAGAAAGACCAACACAAGAAGGAGCTTATGGTGGTTCTAAAGTACATATTAGGCTACATAAGCTTCTTAAGGACCAAGTGCAGCTGCTACAATATTATGCAAGGTTAAAATTCACTAGTATCCATCTCTCAAGTAATTTGAATACACGCCCCTATCAAGTAAGTTGAATACATGCCTCCAAGATTCTTGACACTCATTTCTATGTGGAAAAGCAAAATTCACCAAAAAAGATGCTCAACGAACTATTAAGGAGAACTTAAATTAGCTCAGAGAGATGTAAAAGGCAGAGCATAGAAAGTCCGTCCAATAGTCCAACGGACTTATCTTCTTAACTATTGATCAAGGAATCAATGTTACCTGAAGAATTTGTTTCTTGCTCGATAGCAGTTTCTCCAGCCTAGAGATTTGCTCCATTAGTGATTTACTCTCATCGACAAACTTGTTCCTCTGGTTACATCAGAAAACCAAAAGGGCTTTTGCAATCAAGCAAGGAACCAAAAAATGCTTAAGATACCATTTGTAGGCAAAAGCATGATACACACCTCAAGAACAGTGAGCTTCCTCAGATTCATATCCAATATAGCTTCAGCTTGTTTCTGGGACAAGCTATACTCTAGCAACAATGAAGGAAAGAATTACCAATATGTTTTGAATCACCAGATAACCCACATGAAACCAGAGAAAAGACCCCAGGAAGAACAAGGGATTAAACAAAAAATAACATGTCTTTTCTTTTCAAAATCAAAGACGTCGTTTGCACAAGGATTGGAGAAATCCAAATGTAGGTAGCTTTGGCCTTGCAAGCAGAAAGACGGACTCGGGGAGACTCACAAAAATTTTTGCAGGAAAAAAGTTTATCAACTTAAAATCTTCTGAAAGGAAATAAGAAAGGAATAAGAAATAACATAACGATAGCAAGTGACAAACAACCTAATTGATACATCATACCAAGCAAATAAGAACTAACCAAATGCTAATAGTTGAGATAAACAAGACGTGAAATCCCTGGACTAAGCTAACTTCAGGAAAAACATCTTAAGGGACAAAAGCAGTAAGCACCGCAACAAGATCACCTGACACTATGATTTGGTTACAAAAGTGTGCAAGTACACAAACCTGAGAGAAGTCCTACCTGTTTCCTAAAAAACCAAACTATGGGATACTAAAACCTAAAACAAAAAAAAAAACAAAAAAAACGATCTATGGTCTACTACCCTATTCCTAGACCTCGACATACTATGTGCCCTCGGTAAGTTGCAATGGAGCCAAATCCAGTCGAGCAACTTTATCCTAATTCCCCTTAAGTCTTCCTCTCCCTCTATTCAAGTTCAAAATGTTAATCCTTCACACCTCATTACCGGTTTAGTTGGCTGCCTGATCCTCACATATCTAAAACATTTGAGCCTTGCTTCTTGCATCTGATCCCCTAAAGAGCAAACCCGTACTTTATCTATTACCACTCTTTCCTCATCTTATCCAACCTACAATGGCCATACGTTTAAGGCAACACATTTATCCTCATTTCTGCAACCAGTACTTTTGTGCTCATAATTTCTTCATCGGTTGACATTCTGCGCCTTACAACCAAAGCTAGTCTAAAAAGTAACAACCAGAGGGTGAAACTTCCCTTTTAGCTTAATTGGGATGTCCTTTTAACAGAAAAATCCAAAAGCATTCTTCTATTTCTGTCACACTACCTTCATAAGTTGAGAAATTGTCATCATGACATCATCAATGTCTCCATTGCCTCGTATAATTAACCCTAAATATTTGAACTTTTCCACCTCTGGAATTATGATGTAACCAATACTGGTTTCTCCCTTCAGCCCCTTCTGCATTGAACCTGCAGTCTAAAAGACTCTATCTTCGACCTGCTCCATCAAAACCTTGCAGCCCTGCAGACTTGAAGATATAAGTCCAAAGTTCCAACTTCTTTCTTGTCTCATCAATTAGGACCATATCGTCTTCAAAGATGGCTTTTCTTTTCCCATAAGGAAAAAGTATTTTAAAAACGTAAGTGAAAATTTATTGAATGAATGATGAAAGGGATCAGAGGATCAGAGTACCATCAGAATAAATGAAAACCTATTTTGAAAAAGTATTAAATGAACATAATTTAATGAATAATGGAAACGATCAGACCATCATTCCTTTGATAAACAAACTGTGCATCAGAATGCTGGAAATCACCCTACAAAAGCTCCAGAAGAAGCTGTCTAAAAGGAAGCTGTGAAAACCATTGAATCAATTAAACTACTACACAATTCAAAGCCATCATATTGTTGCGAAATATTATTTTTCTCTTATTGCGAGAAAGTTAGCTTTTCTCTCCAGACATAAACATCAGATACTTTGGAAAGCATCCTTCAGGTTTTCTGCAGCTAGAAACATATCCAACATGTGGATGCTCTGACATTGGGCTGGCAAGTGGCAACTCCATTAAAACATCACAGTGCAACCCCATTAAAACATCACAGTGCAGATGTTTAATCTCCAATTAGTTTTAAAAAGCCCGCTTGAAGCACGCCTTGGCGTAAGGCTACCAGGTCAGTGCGTCGGAGGTGATAAGGTGCGCGGTGCCCCTCAAGGATGCAAGGCTATATCTTCCCCTTTTTTCTTCCTTTTCTTAGCCTTGTCGTCAACTTTTTTCTTCTTTTCTTTCCTTGGGAGCCAAAAGGTGAGCCATGCTTGTACGGTAAGCGTGTGCATTGGGAAACTACGAAGAGTAGTTAACGTATCTTAAGCTTATTTGCGGTGTTAGTAGTCAGATTGACGTCTAATCACTTTTTTAATGCATTTATCTAACTTGTTTCTCCAAAATATGCTTTATGAAATGTGAAAAGACTTCTGCGCCTCGCATCTATAATGCGTGCGCCTTCGCCTCATGCCTTGTTTCTGGTGCATTGGAACCCTATGCACCTTAATGGGCCTCACACCTTTTAAAACTGAGATTCTCATATCTTCCTTCCATGTGATGGGAAATACCTATGTTTGCCAACTTGCAGCTTAATAGTAGTGTAGGTTTCACCCAACATCATACACCATACCTGGGGTGTAATTAAACCAACCTTGGCCACAAGCCATCGTGAGCAGGCTTGCTTTTTGCTTGCCAAGCCCAGCCTGTGGTCCCAAGCAACTCTAGCCGTGCTTGTTCCCTTATCGACACTGAGCTCAGGCCCTATGACTAGGGGCTCATGAGCTCGCCACGCTAATGAGCCTAGCGAGCTTCCACTAGGCTTCTTAAGAGACACATCTTATGGTTACTTAAAATTTGTGTAAAGATAATTAATTTGATTGAGACTACAATTTATTGTCACACTGACAGAACATAGCGTCGCTTATACTTCCAAACCCAACCCTTTCTCCTCCCTCATCTTTTTGCAATTTAGACCTCTCAACTTCACATATGCTCATGTAAAGCATACATGCACCACTCGTGCATGTCATCAATTCAAAATATGGGCATTTCACGACAAAACGGCTGCATAGGAAAGGTTCTTAAGTTGACTGAACCGCATTTTCCCGAGGTGACAACCGCCATATGCAACACGATCACCACATTAGAACTATTATGCCGTGCCCATATAGCAATCGCAACTGAAATTGCATTTTGTATCTTTGGTGCATGCTTACACCACAAAACTTATTACCTACCAGCAAATGATGCTGACCCGTCAACTGTCAATGATGGGACATTGCCAATTGTCTACTAGCTACACACATCAGGCACAATCATCAATCCTTTTGTATTCACCTAAGAGAGGGGGAAGGGAGGGGAAGGGAAGAAAAGGAAGCTGATTTATACTTGCATTGTTTGGATATGTTATGCAAGGGGATGGAGGGAAAAGGGGAGAACTATTAAAAATCTTTCCCTCCCCTTCTTTCCCCTCATTTTGAGGATGAATAAAATGAGAAAAATGGAGGGGGGATGGGATAAGGGTGAAATGTTCCCCCCTGTTCCCCTTCTCTCCCCTTCCATTTGATTGATATTCCCAAACAAGAGGAATGAGAGTTGATTAATCGCCATGCCCCTCCCTTCCCTTCTCTCCCCTTTATCCAATAATACTGTAAAAGTCTCATCATGCATTTGATCCTCAAGATCCAAATCCTACAAGGCAAACTTATATTCGAGCCTCAAATAAATCGAGTTCAACGTCAAAGCCTTGGAATAGCTAACCTTAAGCCCAAGTCTTAAGCAAGCCCCAGAAGGGTTGAGCCTTAAACCGAGGTTTAGCTTGATTTTAACAAGCTCACCAACCTCGAGCTTGAATGCAAGCTCATAAGTCGAGCTCTAAGCTTGAAAAGCTCAAGCTCGGCTCGGCTTGAATATAAAGCCCACATCGTAAATATGCTCTCAAATTCGTAGAAGTGAACGACTTAATATTCCCCCCATTGATTTGGAAACTGAAACTCGGTAACACAACACAGAAACGCTTCTAAAAAGGAATCATCCATTTCGAAAGTCTTATATTTGGTGAGTAATCAAAGAGTTATATAAAGGAGACACAAAACCCATGTACAAAAGGGGTAAAAAATCACCATGCCTTCAAGCTCTCATGTATAGTTTTATCTACAAAATCTAAAAGAGACATACTAGAACTACCATCTAGCACTTGACTCCAACTATACAACAATCTCAAAAAACAGAGCTTGCAATCCTGAAGAGAAGCAGCTTTGCCTTCAAAAATCCGTTGGTTGCTCTCTTTCAAAGTACACCACCAAATAGCCAAAAGAACCAACTTCCAAATCCCATGAAACCAACTCTTTTTCAATCTCCTTCTCCATGCTAGCAAAACATCTTTAGCATTTGAGGCTTGAACACTTGAACCCAACGAAACCCATCAAGGAAAGGGCCAAAGACCAAGAAGAAGAGATCCATTGACAATGAAGAAACAAGTGGTTAACCGATTCATCCTCCACAAGGCACATTGTGCGCCAACTAGCCAAATTGAAATTTCTTCTTTTCAGCATGATCTTCGTGGGAACCTTGCCTCAGAAGTAGCCCAAGTAAGGAAACAAGCTTTCGTAGGAGCTTTAGACTTCCAAATTGCCTTTGCTGCAAAATTAGAACAACTAAAACCATTGCAACCTATTACAAAGACTCTTAACAAAGAAGGTCCCATTAGAATCAAGAGACCATATAATCTTATCATTACCCTCATATTGAACATCTACATCTAAATCTCCAAGTAACTAAGAATGCTTTCCTCTTCCTAATCATTCGGGCTTCTTGTGAAGATAATGTCTCAATGACACTGACCCCCATTCCAAGATAAAACCTCTTGCACCGTAGCATTTCTCAAAGTAACCATCCTGAAAAGATTTGGAAATTGATCTTTGAGAGATTGTTCCCCACACCACTTATCATGCCAAAACAACACCCTAATCCCCATGATCACCTCAAAATAAACTAGGCTTCAAAAAGTCTAAACCTGAATGGATAGATTTCCAACAACTGACCCCGTGCATAAGCGTTTCATTCATCGTTCTAAGTGGCTTAATCCCTAGCACAACATCCTCCTTGGGACAACAAATCTCATCCCAACTAACCCAATGGAAACCGTTAACACTAGCATGCTTATACCAAAGTCAGTCTCTCATGATTCTTTTTACAATTGACTAGCAACGCTAGCTGGAATTGTAAATAAGGACACGTAATAAATCGGAAGACTCCAAAGAGTGCTCTACAAGAAAGCCAACCTCCCTCCTTTGGACAACATCCTAGATTTCCACCTGTGAGTCTCTTTTGAAACCTCTCCACAACTGCTTTGCACTTAAAAAAAGGACCAAAAGGAAGACTCAAATAAGTAGAAGGCAGAGCACTAACCCCACAAGAAGTTTGCCAAATATTGAAAATTAGGAACCTCATCAATTGAGATGAGCGGACTTTTTGACAAGTTAACCCTAAGCCCAAACATGGCTTTAAAATAACAACAGAATACATCTCAAGTACCCCAAGCCACTCACAAGATCTGCAAAAAGGTGTCATTGGCAAAAAGAAGATGGGAAACTAGCAACCCATCAGACCGAGGATTGCCAACATGAAATCCTTCTAACAAACGCACCTCACAAGCTTTGTTCACTAACCGACTTAGGGTCTCCATAACCAATTGGAATACCATGGGTGAAATGGGTCACCTTGACGCAACCCTCTCGAACTTGAGAAGAAACCTGTTGCTTCACCATAATCAAAATCGAGAAGCCAATGGTAGAGATGCAAAAGAAAATCCAAGTCCTCCACTTGCTAGGAAAGCCCATTTTCTCAAAAGTTGACCCAAGGAAATCCCAAGAAACATGCTCATAAGCATTCTTAATATCAAGCTTACAAAGAACTCTGATTGGTTAGCTCTAAGATAGTAATCAATGCACTCGTTAGCAATTAAAGAAGCATCCAGGATTTGACGACCATGAATGAAAGCATGCTGACTTGGGCCTACCACTTTATCCACAACGGTTCTCAATCTAGACGCCAAAACTTTAGTGAGAAGCATCCAGTTCCAAAGTCTTATTACCAGGAACACCAATGACAAAGAAAGCATTCAAAAATCGCACTAGATTTATGCGTTCTATAAGAAACATTAATGAGAATGCCTTCTACAATGCAGTGTCCCAAGAAATACCATGAGCACCTGAGGTTTGAGATCATGAATATAATAGGCCACACTTGGACACATAATACTGCTACAGCAGTTTCCACATAAGTTTCAGTAGGCACCTGAAGTTTGAAGTTGACTGTTACTTTCTCATCGCAGCACTAATGCACTTGTGTTACTCATATTTTGTATATTTTTTTGTTTTCACATCAAATGAAATTCTTTGAAACCTCAATTCAGCGACACTTCTCATTCTAGCAGCATAGCTCGTTAACTCTTCTTCTATTTTATTTTTAATAAATCGAGTCATATATTCCTTTGTACATAGTATCAAAAGAAGAGAGATATTCAGGCTGCAGTCTGCAGCAACTTTAGAGGAATTAAGCTACTTAAAGCTGTAAAATTTTTAAGTGTGTGCATTGGAAAGGGCAATCACAAAACTCTTGCTTTCTCAGAGAATTAATTTGGTTTAATGCTAAAAAAATATACCAGACAAACTATTCAGCATCTAAGATCACTAACTGACGCAACAGAGAAGCAAAGGCAGCTAGCATTCAACTTATACAGAGTGCCAAGAGAGGTCTCACAGTAATGCCAAAGGCAGTCTCCATAGCTTACATTCAACTTACTACGTGTGTATAGAAGAGACGACTAACGTTTAGTTGGAATGCAAAGCAGGGACATAGAGAATTTTCCTATCAGACATTACATTGCGTCAATGTTGAGCTAAGCAAGTTCTCATGGATAATATTGGTAAGATGATGCAAAATGATGTGTCATAGTATATGTCATTTCCAATGATGTAGTGTTAGTTGATGAGATAAGACCAAAGATAGGCCAATGCAGTTCAAATGGTCCAGAGGTACCTTAGAGTGTAAAGGTTTTAGCATTAACAGGTCCACGTAAAACCGCATAACCAACTTCACTGATGATAAAATCATGGTGGACATTTAAAATCAAAAGTCCATAAAAAAGCAGTAGATTTCAGATATTTCAGCCAATAATCCAAGGAAAAGGGGAAGTTTATGGTGATAGCATTTACCAACTGCAGGCAGGTGGGCCAAGGTGGCAAGAACGGAACATTGCCACAGGAAAACGCAGTGCGACAAGAAGGTTTCACTTAAACTCATAGGGAAAGTACTACAATATGTTGCATCAGCCCTAAAATGAAGTGAAGCATGTTGGCAATCAAGTAGGATGATGTGATAATGAATCACCATTCCAAGAACGATAATAAGGCATAATCAGAGAAAAGGTGGCAGTGGCCCTTATTCAGGATAAAATGCATGAAGCACGAGTTCAATAGCTATCCGATTACATCAAGAAAAGACACCTACATGCACCTCACAAGATGATGAAAAAGATCAATTCAGTAGCCACAGAAAGGGAAAAGAAAGACCTTGACATCAGACAAATTTCGATTAAGCTAGATCACAAAGTGGACATGATGCCCCACCCCACCCCCCTTCCAAGTTATATGGACAACAACACCGCCTCCCAGTGTAGGTCCCGCTTTCGCGGGGTCTGGGGAGATCCAAATGTAGGCAACCATACCTCAAACGGCAGCCCTGCCCATAGAGAGGTTAATTCCAAGAGACCCACAAAACACGATTTTGTGAAAATATTTTAAAGAAGAGGGATTTTGTGAAACCATTTTATGGAATATAACTAAGGATAAGCAACAGGGAATTGAACTAAGAAGTACCAATAAATCAGGTGGCAGTAACTATGTAAACATAAGTACAACATAGCAGAGGAAGATATTATACCTTAACACACATAGGTATACAAACATGTCTCTTCCCAGTTGCTTGTACTCCCTGTATACAAATACAGCATACGAAAAACCACAACTGAACCTACCCTACTGTAACCAAGAGACCCCTACAAGGCTAACTCTCTGAGATCTAAGATCTTAATCCTATCCGGCCATAGTTTTCTATCCTGAGCCATGTCCTCTGTCAACCCTACGGCTTTCAAGTCCCCTCTGATCACCTCGTCCAACCTCTTCTTTGGTCGTTCCCTCCCTCTTTTGCCTTCGGGAATATTAATCCCCTCACATCTCCTCACTGGAGCGTCCACACTCCTTTTCACATGGTCAAACCATCTGAATCTTGTTTCTCTCATCTTATCTTCGATTGGAGCTACTTTAACTAAGTCTCTAATTACTCCATTACTAATTCTATCCATTCTTACATAACCACACATCCATCTAATCATCCTCATCCCAGCAATCATTAACCTTTGA
The DNA here is from genome assembly GCA_029747015.1 of Carnegiea gigantea. Classification (NCBI taxonomy): domain Eukaryota; kingdom Viridiplantae; phylum Streptophyta; class Magnoliopsida; order Caryophyllales; family Cactaceae; genus Carnegiea; species Carnegiea gigantea. Next base: position 777,264 of record JAKOGI010000040.1, read on the forward strand.
ACTTGCGTCTTTTTTATAGGTCAACACTCCGATTCATACAACACAGCAGCTCTAATTACCATACGATAAACTTCGCCTTTTAATCCTACAGGTATCCTCTTATCGCATAGCACGCCTGAAACATACTTTCATTTTTGCCAACCCACTTTTATGCGCTGGTTAATATCTTCGTCAATATCCCCTTTCTGTTGAATGACCGAGTCTAGATATTTAAACTCCATCAATGGTGACTTCTCCCCTCTCATCTTCCCTTCCACTGAAACACCAATGTAGGCATTTAGTTTTCGATCTACTTACTTTAAAGCCTCTAGATTCCAGAGTATGTCTCCATCGCTCCAACTTGCCATTAACTCCCTCTCTGATCTGATCAATAAGGACAATGTCATCAGCGAATAACATATACCACGGTACCTCATCTTGAATCCCTTTTGTAAGTTTATCCATAATCAGAGTGAAAAGAAAAGGGTTTAAAGCAGAGCCCTGATGCAGGCCCATACCAACGTAAAAGTCATTGGTAACCCCTCCTAGCGTGCTAACACTCGTCCGACCTCCTTTGTACATAATTTATTTATTTTTTAAAAAAAAAGGAGACGCCTTTGTACCATCACGTGTGAGTTTGCATCACTAACTTTAGACAAAACATTAACACCTTTAGACCAAGTGTCACTGTGACTGTGAGTGTGAGTAACTTGTGCTTTTCCATAAGCTATCATTGATGTTAAGCAGAAATGTTAGGATATTAATATAACTCAAAACGTCTACCACCAAGACAAAAAGAAGCCTCTACAAGAAGTAAACTAACTGCTAACTTCACCATTAATCAAGGAAAAAAAAAAAGATAAATGTAGTATTAATTCTAAAACTTAATAGTCAGTCCCATTAAGCTTTCAAACCTACCATATCAAACACACGTGTAGCTACAAAAAGTAAATTCAAGCACATATTACAGAAACTAGTCATAATAATCACACATACACAATCAATGTAGTCTCAGTTCTAAAACTTAACAGTCAGTTGACAACATGCAAAAGACCGTAGCAATGCTAGGATTCATCACTTACTTTTCATTAATTCTTCTGATGCTAACAGAAACTAGTCATAATAATCACACATACACAATCAATGTAGTCTCACTTCTAAAACTTAGCAGTCAGTTGATAACATGCAAAAGACCGTGGCAATGCTAGGACTCATCACTTACTTTTCATTAATTCTTCTGATGCTATTGCATTGCTTGATGCTTTCCTAATTACTTGAATAACCTCATCCAGATTATCAAGCCCTGTTATGATACCCTAGGTATAGAAACACAACATAGAATAGTTACATAACACAGTTAACAAAATCACAGAATAAAATTACATGTTTCTCCACTAAATACCTCCACAATATGCATTCTTTCCTGCGCTTGAGCAAGCTTAAACCGGGCACGCCTTTCAATTACTGAGCACCTAAAATCAAGGAATGCCTGCGAGACAAATTGTACAAGAGCCTGAATCAACAGAAAATATCAACACTGAATAAATGAAGTAATAGCCCATAAGCACTAACACACCTGAAAGTCTCATGATCTTCTGATAGGGTTCTAGACATTGCACTGCAATAAATACAGGATCATTGACTGCCCCCCAGCCCCAACCACCCAAAAAAAAAAAAAAAAAAAAAACCCTATAGTTCCCTATAGTATTTCAAAACCGTGCTTTAGCAAGCAAAAGGCAACCCCTTCATAGGCTTCAATAATGGATATGTTGCACACTTTTATTTGTCCCAAAATCATGAGTTCCGACATTTCTCTACCTTTTTCCATATGAACTTCACCAAATTACCTAAATAAGCAGCTAGCTCATCAAATCCTACCTAGTTATGTGGAGCTGCATCAGCACTGGATCTTATGGAAGTCCGGTTGAACTTCTCAGGCAGTCGGGCTTCACTTGGTGCAGGCTCAATTTAGTAAGAAGGTTCTGAAATCTAAGTTTCCTAGTCAAATTACCAATGGCATGAAAGCTTGAGATAACTGAAAGGGGATTTGAAACAACTTTCAAAAGCTCCGAAATTCAACAAGGACCCCATAAAGGGGCAATCCACTGTGTTGTGTAACTTTGTAAATACCATCATCAATTTCATGTAGCATACAGCTGCATTGGCTACCTTTTCTTCTGGGCACTTGTAGCAGGCCACTACTATAGCAATCTGAAGAAAAATTACTAGTTCTGCATGCTCTAGACTCCACAAGTAAACAGAAGCAGCAAAAGAGATATACGAGAGAAAGCTTGAGAATGAAGCCAAAAAACTAATCTACATTACCAGAACCATACAAATATTAAATTTTAAAAAAAAGGGCAACACAGGTACAGCAGAGTAAAATGGCAGCATCAACAAGTTACCTGGAGCAACTCCTTCAAGCCCATCTGCTTTGGTTGTCCGTTAAGAATCCTGCAAATTTTATGATAACATTATCTTTTATGTCGTTATGAAATAATCAGATGAGGCAGAGAATTTCAACAGATGGAACTACCCCAAAAAAAACCAACAAAAAAAAAAAAACACAGAGAAAGCATAAAGGTCATCACAATAAAGAACATTGTTTATTGTATTTCCCTTCATGTCGTCCACACCCCCTCCCCCAATAACAGACTATAGAAGGTGCAGGAACGAAGACCCCAAGCCCCCAACACACTCAAAACTTGCCGTAGGTTTACATTCTTCATTAAACAAGGTTAGCAGGAGGATTTAATTTGACTCCAAAGATCTTGAAGAGCCACAAACCAATACGACAGACTTCAGTGATCCACTGCATTATCTTTATTGATGTTCTGGTAGATTGCACACTTGCAATATTTAGGATAGCATATGTTAAGATATTAATTATACTAAGATTACAAAAACTATTGTTTGAGGCGAAATTAGGATATCAAGTGATTTTCCCTTTCCGGTTAGTAATTCTTAGGCTATAGACAACTTCTGTTTATATGGAGGAAAATTAGGTTTTGTCTTCTTGGAGTGAACCTCCATCACATAGGTATTGGAGCAGGTTTTGTACCAAGGCAGTCCACCAGGACTGATTCATGATTTGCAATCACCTTCAACAACAATGGCTGTTGCTGACTTGCTGTCATGAAGCAAGCCATACCAAGAATATGTTACTTATCTAGGCCGTGTGTTTTAGACATTTTTTTGGATTAGAGGAAGAATATCATATTGTATATATCAAGAGCAAAAAGTTGGATGCAAAGCTAGCATCCTACAAGAGGCCCTACACATCGAATATGAAAATATCCACGAAATCAACAAGATTAAAAGAAGAATACCAAAAGTTCCCCTCATCCCAAAAATAGAGTCTTGATGAAATTATCTTTAAAGCGCTGAAGAGGCATCTCCACACACTCAAAGACTTGCCTATTTCTTTCATGCCAAATGCTCTAAAAAAAATTCAGGTGTTTTTAGACTACAAATACCCCTCTATTGTAATTTTGTTTTCAGAGTTGAATATAGAATGATATTGACTGTTATGTTTCGAAGTGGATCCAATCACATTGCTGTTTGCCTGGAATTTGGCCACCCGCCCTTAATGGCTCTCTATTTGGTCTCTGAACTGCTGTTTGACTGCTGAGATAACAGCATATGATATGACAACCTCTTGAGTACAATCCTTCTTTTCGGAAGAAGTATTAGCATGTGTATTGATTTACATATTTGTACAGGTTAGTGTCTGGAGATGTTAACAACTTCGGAGCATATTATTATTCTCGTCTAGTGGTCTATGATAGTATAAAGCAAGAAGGTTAAGGACTTCCATATGCTGATATCCCGTTGCCTATTCCTCCAAGAGGCTATATTTCTCTCCCAATCAGCTTGAAGAACAATACTGAACTTTTATAAGTTGCAATCTCTGTAGGCATGCTGGTGGGTCCGCACAAGAGTATCACCTGTGCACGAGAAGGGGATGAAGCTCGCTATGACAAAAATTATCTAGGAAATCAATACCAAAATCAAAGATCATCGTTGAAGATGCTACATCCAAGGACACTTTAGAAATACCTGCGGTTGCTTACAAAGTGCTGGAAAAAGTTCACAGACTGAAATAATTGATGCTCACAGGGAGATCAGTGAAGAAACTGAACATGTAGTAGCTATGGAAGATGAAATGGAACAAGTTCCAGAATTATGAGGTTCCTAAGGTGGAACAAAAAGCTCAGCACATTCAGAGTGGAGGACATGGCTATTAATGCTGTTAACGACCTATACACTGATTTATCATCTCTCCAAGTTCGACTCAAAACAGTCTAAAGTCTCCACATTTGCCCTACATATCAGTCGTGTCTTGCTTGTCCTTACCAGTGCCACCCCATTGCAAAACCAATAATCAGTTTTTGGGGGGGGGGGGTTGTTGACTGTTGTTAAGTGTTACCTAAGAGATGACTATGATGCTTTGGAAATAAAAGGAAATAAGAAAGTGGCGCTCTAGACATGTTCAGATCACCTGTGCATTTAGAGGTGAAAAATGGGTCGAGGATCCTGTTTTGGCATGATGTGTGGTGCGGAGATCAATCTCTCAAAGATCAATTCCCTAATTGTCCTATGATGGCCCATTTTAAGGATGTAACTGCGTAACAAGTTGTGTCTCAGAATGGTGATCAAAACCACTAGAATACAACTTCTTAAAGAAGCCCAAATGATTGAGAAGAGGAGATTGCCTTGAATCTCTTGGCTTGGCTTGAGAATACAAAGGTTGCAGCTGTGGGCAATGACAAGATTATTTGGCTCTCTGATTCTAAAGGGCAGCTCGGTGTTTCTGCAGAGGGCTTTGTGAGGAATCAACTCATCTTAAAGTCATCTTAATTTCCCCATCGATGCAACGTGGAGGTCTAAGGCAGTGAGGCTCCCACCAAAGCTTGCTTTCTGGTTTGGGCGGCTACCAAAGGAAAGGTTCCCATAGAAGACGTGCTTAAGAGTAGAAATTTTAAGTTGGCCAGTAGATGTCCTGTGTGTCTCCCGAAGAAGGAATTGGTTCACCTCCTATAGGTGGGTCCCCATGCTTTGGCACTTACTGTTCTCCTTATGGGGGTTATTTGAGTAAAGCTGATACTATTACAGATTTGGGGCTTAGAAGAGAAGGTTGAAGAACAGATGGCTTCTAGGAATTTGGAAGAAGATTCTGTTTGCTATATGGAGTATTTGGGAGGAGAGGAATTGCCGGATTTTTGACGGTAATGCTATGTCTTATTTGGATATCAAGCTTCATTTTATAAAAACTTTGTACAGCTTGAGTCAAGTTCCAAATCATGGTACGAAATTGACTTCGCTGATAAGATATTCCTTGAAAGTGGGAAGGCAAGATATATTTTGCGAGTGCCCTTTTGTACATGGGTGACATCCCCTTGGTGCCCCATTAACACAAATTTTTTGATTACTCTAAAACTAATGCAATTTGATATTTTATTATATATTCATATATAATTTAGAGGTATCCTTTAACGATAACATATTTTAAAGATACTAGCATTCATTGTATTATATGATTAGAAGCGATCTACTCCTCCCATCCACACGGCGGCACACCACCAGAATCGTCGCCCTCACGGCCTTGCTCGACGGCTCACCACCGCCTATCGGAATCTCCAGTCTTCCATACCACCAACCTGGCCGGCTAAACTTCTCTCCCAAATCTCTGCCGCCAATTGCCATATGAGGTTCATATCCTTACTGAATGTGGGATGCACCGGCACGTCGAAACCTAGTAAGTCTCCAGCGACCTTTTCTGTCTTGTTCCTTCTTCTCTCAGTGGCTCTCCTCTGTTTCCTCCCTTCTTCTCTCCCTGGTGTCAATTTAGGTCATCGAAGATACTAGTGGTTCTGGTGGGGACCAGGGCCTCCAGGAGCCTAGTCAAACCGCCCTTCTCTCTCTTCCCCCCCCCCAACTCTATTGGCCATCATCCTCGCTGGTCATCCTTCTTCTTCCTCGCCAATGCTGTCGCTTTTTCTCCAGATCTGCGTGGTTGGACCATGGCTTGTACCTCTCTGAAGGTGGAGTTGGGTTCGCCGGTGAATTCTCCGCCGCTGTCCTCCTCGCCAGAAGTTTTTCCTATCACTGGAATTTGTCCGGTCAGCTTCTTTCCCTTTGTTTTCCGCATTTAGCTTGCTCTTCTGCGTTGGGCTGCTCACTTTGACTGGCTTTGCTTCCTATGAGTGACCCTGTTTGGTGTTTGGGGCAGGATGAGAGTTGGTTCCAAGAAATTTGTCGCCATTGAAAGTAAATCTTTTGATTTGGTGATAGAAGGCAGAGGTGAGGATATCGTGAGAATTACTGAGAATGTTAGGGGTAAAAGATTTTCTGTGTGCTTGCCTGAGAGTGTCGCTCTATGGCTTTCGAGGGCATGGGCAGATTTAATGCTTCTAAGCCTAGCTCTAATTGGTGTAATCAAACCCGTCGATGGAAGAAGATTTTTCTTTTAGAGCTCAGAAGCAATCGTTCTGGTAAATTTTTGCAATTGTCTCAACTTCTGGATGGCAGGAAGTCATTCGTTATCTTCCCCTTCGGTTGGTATGATGGCGGCTGGTGTAAGATCTTTGAGGCTTTTCGCAGCATCATAGGACCAAGTATCATAGAACTAGATGAAACCCCTTCAACAAGAGGTCATCGCACTTCTCACTTCTGCCCCCTCATCTCTTATTATGGCACCGACGACTTCATCTACTTCTCCTCCTCAGCCGCCACCAGGTTCCTAGGTTGCTGCCCCAAATGTGGCTTTACTAGTGAGCCAACTATGTTCATGCGATCTTTTTCTACTGTTGTGACATCTTCGCCTTCAAACTCACCTCCTCACTCAACTGCCCCTGCATCCCTTTCTTCCTTGGAGGATGCCTTAGCCGCTGTCAATGAGGTGCATCATAGTGAGGGTGGTAATGAGGGTCTAGGAGTGCATCATGATGTGCATTGTGGCTTAATTGATAGCTCGACCCCTCCTACTCAGTTACTTTTGACCAGACGAGATTTACAGCTAATATTGCGAGTCGTTCTTATGCTATCTTAGCTTCTTTTTTCATAGATAGGGTTCCAGTTGTCCACTCCACACCTTCGGGCTTTGTTAAGACTAATGCCTCCCCTGCACTTTTTAGCTTACAGCCTCCAGTTGGTTCTTCTTTGCCATTGGGTTCCTTTATCGGATGGGTCCAGGTGCCTTCACGAAACATGCCTTGGGTCTATGATTTGTTTGGTCCCTCGACCTCCTTCTCTTTGAATCCTCCTTCATTCTTCTATGTGGTAATCATGTGGCACAAAATTGGAATGTGGCATCATTGTAAGCTTACCTTGTGATCTTCCTCGGGAGGTAGCCAAAGATGGGTTGGTCATGAGTATTGGACCTGGTTGCGGTCCTGCCAAACCTACTGTGTCGGTTGGGTTGGATTATCCTTCTCAGACTTATTCGCCTTTAGTCCAACTTAGTGCACCACAATTGGATTCGAATGTTCTTGAGCCGCTTGCCATGGACTTTTCTTGTCTTCACAATCAAAGTGAGAACTTTTATGTTAATGGTGTATAGGATGGCTCTAATATTTACTTTGAGAATGTGTCGAAGTGGGTAGACTATAAAACAAAAAGCATTGCTCCTTGCATTGGTGTTGCTATTTCGGGCCATGAGAACGAAGCTGCCCGACTGCTATCGAGAATTGAGAACAAAATTGTGTAGCTAAGCAAGCATCTCTGAGAACTCCCCCAACTATTCGGAAGCAAAGGGAATTGCATAGACTTGAATTTGGCTTTACTACACCCAGGGATGAACTTAAGCTTCTCGTGATATGTCTCGGGCAATGGTAGTGCCTTATAGTTAGGATGCTCTCTCGGAATGTAAGGGGCTTAAATATTAGAAGTGTGATCTTGTTTGCTTCCAAGAAACAAAACTTGAGGACATTTCTCAATATGATGTTTGTAGTCTATGGGGTTGTAGATCGTGTGATTTTACCTTCCTCCAAGCCAGAGGTTTAGCCGGTGGCATTTTGACTATGTGGGACAAGGAAATTCTTCAGTTGACTTCATTTTCTCGAGGTGAATTCTCTCACTTGTTTCTTCATTACGGTTGAATCGAAGCCCTCTTGGGCTTTCACGATTATTCATGGACTTCATTCTAGAGAGGACAAGCTTAAGTTTTGGGAGGAATTATGCAATATCAAGGATGGTTGAAGTGGCCCTTGGTGTGTTGCCGGAGAGTTTAATGAAATCCTTCACAGTCGGGAAAGGAGCAAGGGGTTAAGCTCTTCTAATACAATGGTTGAATTCCATGACTGCATCATTTATTCGGCCTTACTTGATCTTCTGCTAAGAGAACGAAATTTCACTTGGTCTCACGGTAGTGAGACTTCCACTTGTTCAAGATTGGACTGCTTCTTAGCTTCTGAAGAATGGCAGGAATTATGGCCCGATTTCATCTAGAAGAGGCTACCTCGCCCTTTATCAGATCTTTATCATATCTATTTAGAGAGATGATGATTAATAGAAGGAAACATCCTTTTAGGTTTGAGAACATGTAGTTGCAAGTTGATGGCTTCACCACTCTTATCAAAAATTGATAGGAGCATTTTGAAAAACATGGGTATGCTAGTTATATTGTGGCTAGAAAACTGAAGATGGTCAAGGAGGAGTTAAGAAAGTGGAATAATGAAGTCTTTGGTGATGCCAAGGCTAAAAAATATAAAATTGTTGGGTATTATTTCTTCCGTATGAAAAAAGGAAACTGTTGGTCTAACTTCTGACAAGGTTAATAAGAGAAAGATGCACAAGCTCCTTTAGCTAGGTTATTTTGATATAGAAGAGTTCATAGAGACAAGAAACGAGAGCACTATGGCTCAAGGTAGGTGATAGGAACACAAACTTCTTCCATAAGTTGGTTAATATCCCATCGCAAGTTCAACTATATGTCTTCTATTATGGTGGAGGTTCCTCGTTTAATTCTTTGAAACATGAAGCCTTCCATCCAAGGCTATTATTCTTACGTTTTCTGGGAGGTTGAGCCTTGGAGGCCAAATGTTGATGGGTTGGCCTTACCTACTATTACTGTCTTACAGAAGGCGCATATTGAGATGCATTTCTCCGAGGATGAAGTCTTCAGAACTTTGCATCAATGTCATGGTGACAATGCTCCTAGCCTGCACGGTATGACTATGGCTTTCTTGCAACATAATTGGTACATTCTGAAAGCAGATATTTTGAAGATGTTTTCTGAATTTCACGCAACGGGAAAGTTTGTGAAGAGTCTCGATGCTACTTTCATCGGCCTTATTTCCAAGAAATGGGATGCGGAGGACATTAGGGACCATCGGCCAATCAGCTTGCTTGGGTGTGTGTATAAGCTTTTATCTAAGGTTCTTGCCATCCGATTGAGAGGTTTCATTGGCCATTTGATCTCAGATTTTCAGAATGCTTTTGTTGGGGGCCGACAACTGGATGCCATCGTGATTGCTAATGAGCTTGTGGATTGGAGGATCAAAGAGGGAAGCCCGCGGGGTGATTTGTGAACTTGATATAAAAAAGCATATCAATTGGATTTCCTTATTTACATTTTGAAGAATATGGGCTTTGGGGACAAGTGGATGGGGTGGATGAATTGGTGCATCTCCAGTACTTCCTTCACAGTGCTTGTTAATGGTTCCCCTACGGACTTCTTCCCTGCTTGCAGAGGACTTCGTTATGGCAATCCTATCTCACCGCTCCTTTTCATACTTGTTATGAAGATTTTGAGTTGGATCTTGTCCACCGCTTCCGAGCCGGTTTGAGTTCATGTTTTTCAGTGGAACGGCCAGGAGCGTCACAATTGAAGATTTCCCATCTTCTTGACGAGTGACCAATGTTTGTCGCATTCTCGTTTGGTTTGAGGTTATATCTGGATTGAGGGTCAAACTTTCTAAGTCTTCTATTTTACCAGTTGGGGGAAGTGGACAATGCTCACTCACTTGGAGAGATTTTGGATTGTGGTGTAGATTTCCTCCCGTCATCATACCTGAGTATTCCTCTATGTGCGAAGTTTAAAGAGAAGTCCATTGGGGGACCAATTGTTGAGAGATTTGGAAAGAGACTCTAGTTGGAAATCAAGGTATCTTGACCTCATCAAAAGTGTCCTCTCCGGCATCCCAACTTTCTTTCGCTTTTCCAAATTCCTTGTTCAGTACCTACCACGCTGGAACCCATTCAAAGGAAGTTCTTGCGGGGTTCTTTTGGTAATGATTTCAATAATCATTTGGTGAAATAGAGCATTGTTAAGCAACATTTTCCTAGAGCCGGCTTAGGCATTAGAGACCTAATCATGTTCAATGAGGCTCTTCTTGGCAAATGGTTGTGGAGGTTTATGAATGAGAAAGACAAGCTTTAGAGGATTGTAGTTATGGCAAAATATGAGCCATAGGGGCTGGACTGAATCCCAAGGAAGCAGAATGGCACTTACGGAGTACGTCCTTGGAAGTTTATTATTAAAGGTTGGACTGTTTCTTCTCTCATATCATTTTTGAAGTGGGTGATGGTTCCTCAATCTTTTTGCGGCATAGTAGATGGTGTGATGGCATCATTTGAAGGATCGCTTCCCTTCTCTTTTTGCTCTTGCAATAGACAAGGATGTGCTTGTCTCTGATTATTTGGAGCACAACTCTGCCTTGGTTATTTGGTCCCCCATATTTGTTCGTGAAGCCTTTCAGATGATGGCAGAGTGGCCCAACTCCTTAGCATGCTTGATGGGGCATCTATGAGGGACTCTTCCTATGACATGATTAGATGGGATCATACCACCACCGGAAAATTCACTATTAAATCCTTTTTTCTTCACCTCTCTTTATCTCTTGGTAGTTCGTCTTCACTCTCAGATGGTGATTTCCCTTGGAGTATCATTTGGAAGTCCCCGACCCCATTCAAAGTATCCTTCTTTGTACGGGAAGCATGGCAAGAATCTAACTTGTGATAACTTACAAAAGAGGGGTAAAACATTGGTCAATAGTTGCTTTATGTGCAAAGACTGCTCGTAATCAGTTGACCATTTTACTCCATTGTTGGTTAGCTAGGATCCTCTAGGAGTTAGCTTGAGTTGTTTGGGTCTTCATTGTCAAATACCTATGTCCGTGAGACAGCAATTAGTTGCGTGGGAAGGTTTTTTGGGAAGGAGGGTCAAGTTTAAAGTTTTCCGAGCTATTGCCCATGCTATCTTTTGGTGGTTATTGATGAAGAGAAATAATAGAGTTTTTGATGGGGTCGAAACCTCAATTGATCAATTAAAAGAGAAGTGGTTGAAGGTGTTATTCTTTTGGAAGGAGGAGGTTTTTTGTTCTTCTTCGGTTGATGTAATCGATTCTGTGGACAGCCTTTTCTTGGGGTGTAATTAGCTTTTGTGGGATGCTTTTTCATCATTCTTTCTTGCATATGCTCCTTACAGCATCCTTTCTTGTATATGCTCCTCATCATTATCAATATATTACCTTTTCCTATCCAAAAAAAAAAACTATATTATATGATTAGAAGAGCAATGCATAATCCATATTAAGATCTTAGGTTGTTTATGTATCTTTAGTAATATTTAGGGTACAAATACCCTTCCATCTATGTTGTTCTCAAGGAACTTGATCTGGAATAATAGTCCATTTACTTGGAGTGACCAGCCATCAGTAGTCTATTTACTTATATCTCCAGTCTTCTATAGGTGTCATGATCAGAAGTTATGGAGCAATGATCCCAACAGCAGATCAGCTCCTTGAATAATTAATATCAACATCTTAGTTTTCCCAAAAGAAGAAATAGGAGAAAATTCTTAATTTTCAGATGGCCAAAGGACAATCAGGAATTTGCTCAAAAAATACAACAGAAAACACTGTGAAACTCAAACACTTAGCTGTCAAGGGATTTTTGAGAGTGCAAGTAAAGAAAAGGGCTAGCTATTGCACAAGTAATCCAGCCAGCTGCCAGTCGCGCATAAAGCTTTAAAAGGAGAAAAACTTTATTTGGCAAGTGATGTCTTGTGTGATTCCAAGAGGAAGAATCAACGGAACACCTTCATTTTTTGTATGTGTCCTCATTAATTGGCACTTATTGTTCTCCTTGTTGGGGATTAATTGTGTGCAGCAGTGTATCCGAGCCAAGCCGAACCGAACCGAACCGAGCAAGCCTAGCTCTTGAGCTCACACTTCGGCTCGGGCTCAACTTGGCTCAGCAAGCTCAGTAAAATCAAGCTTGGGCTTAGCTCGCATAAGGCTCAACTCGTAAAAGGCTTGTTTGAGACTCAAAACTAATATTGGCTATTCCAAGATTTTACCACTTTAAGCCTAAGCTTAGCTTATATGAGGATCAGATAGAAGCTTCTCTTTTAGTATTTGGATTGCTTCTTAAAGTTCATATGTATAATGAGGCTTCAAATAAATACGAAAACATTGATGAGCATAACTAACCCGTATAGCTATAGGAGCATAGTTACCTGGATCGCTGCCCCCTCAGCGTTCCACGATCTGGTACGATTGTACCAAAACGCAATTCGTTTTCGTACAGGAATGAGGGGGAATGAGTTCCATATCCGAGAAGACAGCGATCCTATATCTCATAGAATAAACAAAGTAGAAGAGTTGGAAATGGGGAAAGAACTAAGGCACAACTTGAATTAACATATTGACAGAAACAAAATTCAGAGAATTTACCCACAAGTCAAAGTTCAGACTTTCGTATTCCCATCTCCAGCCATAGAGAGATGGAGAAGTGCACGGGGAGAGACAGATAGAGAGGGAAGGGGAGGGGAAGAGAGAGAGAAGAGGATTGTAACAAACACAACTTTTTTATTCCTGCTACTGGCAATGAAGGGTCTTTTTCCCTTTTAACTATCTCATTGCATGTTTTTCTAGTTTAGAGAAAAGAAAAGAAAAAAAATTGAGAAGTAAGCCCACATTTTTATTGGTAGTGAGAAAGATAAAAGCTGGAAGCATAACCAGCATACTTATTACTTTTTCCAAGAGAGCGTTTGCTTGAAAAAGGGCCCTTCTTAGTTATCAGAAACAATAAGCTTTAATAACCAGTAGGTACTAGTAATAACATAAAAGTTTTACTAATAAAAAGACAAAGGATTTAAAAAGAGAGAGAACCCGTTAACCTTAAAATTTTAATTTTATATTAACATTTCAAAATCATGAATTCCGTTCAAAAAAGGATTCCAAATGCCCTACTCCCTTCATTCCATTTTTAAAGAGATGGCGTTTTGCAATCCCGTACCACGTTCTGCAGTCTGAGCGTACGCGATCCTGGCAACTATGTATAGGACAATCATAATTGTCCCATCATTGATAGTTGATGGGTCGCTAGCATCATTAGTCAATGTGTAACAAGATTAGGAGTACAAGCTTGCATAAGTTGTGCAATTACTCTACTAGTGCCTTTACATGAGAATATGAGCACAATAAAGATCTAAATTGTACAGAGTAGTGGGATGGGAAAGTAAAGTTGGATTAGAAGACAAAAGCACAATGTAAGAATGTTTCAGTGTGACCATGAACAGTATCTTAATCAAAGTTATTACTTATTACCTGTAAACAGAAAGTTTAATTATCAAACCTAATATCTGTCTCTAAAAAAGGCTCATGGAAGCTCACTAGGCTCGTTAGTTCTGCTCGTAGGCCCAGCTTGTTTAAGTTCAGCATATTTAGGCTCAAAAACCTCACAAGCCCAAAGTCATAAGGCTCGAGCTCGGCTCGGATAACCAAACAAGCTCAGCTTAGGCCAGCCACGAGCCAGACTTGGCAAGCCAAGAAGCGAGTCAGCTCGTGAGTTGGCTCAGCTCACCTAAACTCCTAGTTGTGTGCAACCTAATACTACTAGAGATGTTTTGGTGGCTTCGAGAAGAAGATAGCAAAAGAGTTTGATCCCATGAATTTCAAAAATGAGTCCATTGGGTATATGTTGGGGTGTTTGGAAGGAGAGGAATCGCCAGATTTTTTAGGGCAAGGCTAGGTCTCATAAACATGTCATGCTTTATTTTTGGAGAACTTTTTCTAGTTGGAGCCAAGCTCCAATCAGCACAAAATGTTGATGACATTATTGTATAGAGCATGAGGGCTCAATGTTATTTTGTTATTGCCTTTTTGTACTAGCACCTTATTAATACATGCATTTTCGTTATTCTTCCCCCAAAAAAAAAAAAATTTGCTCAATCCTAATCACAAGTCTACAAAAGAGTTCATTTAAAATTGCGCCATGCTTTGTTCATCATATTCAATGCATATGCATCTCCAAGGATCAAGACATAATTCAAGAAAATATTTAGCCAGGTCATTTACTTATGTTGCAAGATTCCATGAGACATCTAGAACATTATTATAATCATGTTCGAAGCCCTGCTATTTTGACATCGATTGATTATTAGGGATGCACCATCCTTTTTCCTCCCGCTCTCATCAATTGATCGCAGACCCTCTAATTTTATGGCAGGTCTAACGGGTCTGGGCCGGGTCCTGCCGGCATCAAACACCATTGTATAAGTAGCAAGGCAGAATTCACACAGTCAGTTCCTCTTCAGCGTGTCAATAGAGTCCCTAGCATTTCCTCTTAAGAAAAAAAAAAGAAAAAGAAAAGGTTCAAGACAGGCAAAAACAGCAAAAAAGATTCAAGAAGTTCAACTCTGAACAGAAATATGACATCTTACAGACACTTAGAAAATGAATTCTCTTAGCCGGAGGGAGGAGGAGAAGAGGGGGCAGGGGGTAGAAACTAACCCAACCATGTTGCAGCTAAAGCTAGACTGAAGAGCAGTATGACGGTACAAATTATTCAACACAATAGCCGGCTCTGCTCCACGCTTCAACTGAAATAATAGCAGGAATGCAATTCCGTGTTACATTGATGAATATATGATAAATCCATACTGCTGGCTTATATATAACAAGAAAATTTGTACCTCAATGACTACACGCATTCCTAAACGATCACTTTCATCACGGATATCACTTATTCCTTCTAAAGTCTGCGAAATCATGAAAAGAGAGCAAATACAAGAGACCATACATTAAATCTGACAAATCAACATGGAGTATTGAGCAAATTGAACTTTGGCATGCGGATACACAGTCTGATATAAATTCATTTCTTTTTTTAAAAAAATAATAACTAAAGCAGCCAATTCGTAAAGCATCAGAAACTAGAGATACATAGCATCACATCAAGATCACAAATTCACAATTAGTAATCACTTCACCACCTAGACCAAGCCACAAGCATACACAGCAAAGAATCAACCGGTCAGCAATAAACATGACCTGAACTTCTGTAGCTCATAAGTTGCTTGAAACGGAAGCACAATCAAATATTCTCATGTCAATGGTGAAATTGACCAGCAGCAATTAATAAGTGTTGTTTCTATACTTTAAATCAGAGGGCAGCCCATTTGTTTTTTGAAAGGAAAAATAGGTATATTAATGTAAAAGAATAAAGGGATGGATGCCACGAAAACTTCCTACAAAAGACTAGATACATCCTAAATACAAGCTATCCACAAGGTCAGCAACATCAAAAGCTGACAGGCAAAAGCTCCCTTATCTCAAAAATAAAGAGACTTCATGAAATTGTCTTCAAAGCACTGAAAGGAAGTTTCATAACCCTCAAAGACTCTATGATTTCTTTCTCTCCAAATGCTTCAAAAAAACACATGAGGAACAACCATGGCTGTCTTCTTTTTCACTTTTCTACCAAAGAAGCCCCTCCAAACCAAAAGATGGTTCAAAATGTGATAGAACTAATCCAAGAAATGTCCCAGCAACAAACGCAAGCTCCCAACGAGTCCCAAACCGAGATCTTTCGCCACTTTTGTAGGTTATCACTATTCAAAATTTTCCAATGAGCTCCTTCCACAGCCCCCCCCCCCCCAAAAAACCAAAAAAACAAAAGGGGGGAGGGGGACCTTTAACGGGGCCAAAGACTTCCAAATGAAGGGAGCCCTCCAGCGAAATGAATTTGTAATGATGGATGGATAATTCAAGTGAAGCAACTTCAAACAATAGGATTTAACTGTGAAGTCCACCGTAGAATCCAAATCTCATCATATGAAAAGTCCCCTAGTTTGGCATCGTTAAGCTTGTTTTTTGATAGGGAAAATTATGTATATTAGTAAAAGCATCGAGGGATGGATGCACGGAAAGCATCCTGCAAAAGATTATGTACAGCCAATATGCAAGGTATCCACAAAGTTAGGCTAGCCACATCGAAAGCTGAGAAGCAAAAGTTCCCCTTATACCAAAAATAAAAAGTCTCGAGAAGTTGTCTTTCAAGCACTGAAGGGATATTTCGTTGCCCCCAAAGACTCTTTGGTTTGTTTCTCTCCAAATTCTCCAAAAATAACCTTTGGAAAGCCAAGGCCTCAATTTCCTACCAAAGTAGCCCTCCCAAGCAAAAAGATGGTTTGTAATGGAGTGAGATGAGACCCAACAACTGCCCAAGCAACTAAAAGCAATCTCCCAAAGTGCCCTAGCAAACTGACAATGAAGAGACGTCATTAAGCTTGTTAAAAAAGCTTACAAGAGTATTAGAAAGACATGATGGAAAGCACAGCCCAATCTCAACAGATTTCCTTGAATGGACATTTGTTCATTGGCTCATCCAACTTATTTATGCCACAGGAGTAGAACTTAGAACTCTCTGTCGTGATACCAACCACCAGTGAAGAGAGACAACATATACAGGAACATCTGGAACAAAAAAAGGATTGAAAAACTAAGGAAAATAGAAGAGAAAAAGGGGAGTATAACAAAAAGTAAGAAAAAACAGAGACTGATAATTCTCTCACTGATCAACAACTTAGAAAAGAAGAGGACAGGAGTCAATTGATTCTTCTCTCTCCAGTTTTCATCTACAACAAATGATAACTGACAAAAGAAGATATAACTCCATCTAGAACAAGAATTGCAAAACCTATTAGGATTTACTCTTTAACTCAAAAAAGCATTTTGCATTGTCAGTCTCCACGTTACTTGACCTCAGAGAGCTAAAGGAAATAGGATTATTACCCGACATCTCAAAATATCTGACCTTTCATGGACTTCAGTAGAATGCATAAGTTAATCAGGTAGCATGATGACATACCCAAACAGGTACAGCAGTGCAGTACGCTCTTCGTAGGAATCATATAAAAATAGCCTTATCCAAAACAAAACAAAACAAACAAAACAAAAGATAAAAATATAAAATCCAGCAACATAGGGACTATTTCTTTTTACGCAAAACAAGTAATTACTACTAAAAAATAAAGAGGATTTTAGTCATCTGAATTTTTACTTTTTCAGCTTATGCTTTTGAGCCGTTACTACAGGACATTCACCTGCGCCGCTCCATCAGATATCGCTCCCCCTCTCTCAGATCCCCAACCTAAAAATATTTAAAAAATTAAAAAAGATATGCACACACCGATATTCCCTTTTTTTCTGTTGTTGTGGTAAGGGAAAAACCCAAAGCTGCAATTGATCACTTCAGTATCAATGATGCCTCTTATACTTAACATAATAATATTAATGATTGGGGAACAAAAGCACGGAGGAATTGAACTTGGGACTTTTACTTTTCTCCAGCGTGGAAAATCCCTCTAGTGACAAGCAACAAGCCAACAACCAACAGAACACAAAGAAACTCACCTCTCTGTAAGAAACCCAATATATTGACATTTCCCCTCATAAAATTGGCTCTAAATCAAATTGGCTCTTCAACTACAGATCCATGGTTTCTAGTGCAGAGGAGACTCCATCAGAAACGTGTCTGCAGACACCTAAAAAGTGTCTGTTTTTTGTGAAATCCCCAAAGCAATACTTTAGACCTGAAGTCTACACTTGAGAGACGACCCAGAGCAGAAGGTGATCCAAATAGAAATCAACCTTTTAATTGGACCTCAACGGGTGCTTTAGGACAGAAGCTGCCATAATTTGCAAGCCAATCCCGGCTTCAGATCAACCAAAGACCTTGATGTCCCAACCAGGCCCGGAAGCCACAAGGCCTTTCGGCACAGCCAAAACCTAGAGGTTCAGATTGGGCCTGGAAACCACGCAGGTTTCGGTACGACCCAAAACCTAGAGAGTAGAGACCTGGTCCTATCTCAGAAGCCACTCTGTTTCTGGGCCGGCCTAAAAACTAGTGACACGTGGCCGTTTCAATGGCAATCCCGAGCCTAAATTGCAAAGAACAAAGCTGATTAGACACCACAGAAGCATACAGCCTCCTGATAGGATTGAACTCCAGTTTAGATAAAGATTTTTTTAAGAATAAGGATAAGGATTCTAAATCAGTTTTACCTTTATTGATCCGTTATTCTGGGAATTATAAATAGAGGGCTACCCCTAGGGTTGAGGAGATAGGAAAAAGAAAACGAAATCAGAGAAAAACCAAAGAGAGGTGAGAGACTACAACCAAGAGACAATAGTGTCGAAACTGTGTCAAACTCCTGACTGGCCTAATATTTACTTTGCTGGGTTCTCAAGCTAAACAGGTGGATGAACGTAAATCCAAGGGCCCTAATTTGTCATTAACTACCTCCCTCTTTCCTTTCCTTCCATTTTTTTAAAACTTCCTCTTTTATTTCCAGCAATGCAACAAAATGTAACTAATTAGTTAAGTTCCGCGCCAACTAGACCAGTTATTATATCTAATTTCACAATCTAACTTTCCGTATCTTATTAGCTAACCTGTTGCCTACTTTTAATTGCATGTTTTAGCATAGCATTTTATTTTCCCAAGTTGATTGGTGGAGGTCGTTAGTCATGACAGGCGACACAGATGCATCCCATCTTGGTGGCACATCTTCACCCTAGAATATAGAATTTCTTTTTTTGCTATAGCCAATGGTAGTCAAATAGCGCCCCCCTCAACAAAGATTGTAGGGACCTTTTCAAAACCTGCTCTGATTGAGCTCATGTCCCTTCGATGGTCCCTTCTGTTTAGCGTCCTACTAGAGGAGTAAATTTATGGTTCTTGCTTTTTTTTTCCCAAAATAAAACTCAATGCTGACTCTACTTTTCATTAACTTAAGAATTAAACAAAAATTTTGGGCTGCCGAGTGAAGCCCACACGGTTTTCTCGGCCCAAAGACTGCTTTGGGCAATTTTTGGGATTCAAAGAGTTATGCTGGTCGGGCCAGAATAGTATGCAATCTCCAAAAGGCCCAGAAACATAGCAATTTTAGCTTCCTACAAATTTTAATAAGATATTAATTTTAAAGGACAAAGAGGAATCTTAGCAAGAACACCCAAATGACATGCCATTCCTAGGGGGACGGGGCCTGGCCGCAGTCGTTACAGTGCTCGTTCACCAATATTTTTATCTGTTGCACGTATTATATAGTTTCACTTGTTCTATGAATAGATATGACAGTAAAAAAGCCACTGTGCGAGCAATATAACATCTGTTAGTCCACTACATAGTCAACCATCAATGGCTATCCAAGGAATAAAGAAAAGAAATTTGTATAGGCATACTACATACATTAGCAACATCTCAAGGACCACTTACAATGGACAGTTGTCACAATTCAATAAGACTAGTAGCACAACTCCACCGGCAAACGCAAAACATTTTTCACCAAAAAGACTAAAATCTCTCAACGTTCCCACATTTATGCTAGCCAAGGCATCCAATTAGCATTTTACGCAAGAAAGCAGTACCTTGTTTTCAACTAATTCAGCTATCTTCTCGACAAGAGCAGCTTTGTTTGTCTGATAAGGAATCTGTTGCATTTGTAGACAACAAAGGGAGAAATGGCACCTCATTAATCTGAAACATCATCAGGAATGTACTCACACAAAAGAAAAAAAAGATGAAAACCTCTTTTATAATTATTGCACTACGCTTAGTTTTAGAATCAAGCAATTCTAAATCAGTCTTCCCCCTCATGACAATGCGTCCTCGTCCAGTCCGATATGCCTCAAGGATTCTACACAGGTTAACAGCGTGAAAAAGCACGTTATAAATCAAACATGTAATGGCTTAGTTCAAAGTCAAACAAAAGCATGAGTTATCTTGGAATAAGACTGACAAAAAGTTGGATAAACAATGTACACACAAGCCCTGAACTCTTTTTCCAATACCCCAGCCCCACAAACAACAATGTCCAAAATTTAGGATCAAGTATTTATGGATTTTCATTTGAAGGTGGAGTCCTGTTGATAATAAAATGCATAAACGAAGCTTCAATGGCTTTGGCATGTAAACAGAAGACGTCAAGGATTACCATTACCAGGAGTGAACAAAAAAAAGGCAAAGCAATAGACCCAAAGAACACAGGGGAGGTTATCAAACACAATTGGATCAGGCTGCAACTCAGGCCATCAGGATGATCTAGGATTCACATGCCAAAGCCTATGTGAGGAGTATTCCATGTCTTCTTCTTTTTGCTCCATTGAAGGTTACCTTAGTTATCCTTGTGCTCATGCATTCATGTCTTGCAGCCTCTTGCCCCTTAATGCCAATCCATTCATAGCTTATGCTCAAAATTTTCAAAAAATCGTTCTTGAACTCTTTTGAATTCCCTTTCCAAATGTTTTTGCAGGCCCCCCAAACATAGCCTCTCTATATGTGAGGGCAAGGATGCATATATAGTTTCCTAAACTTCGCTTTGGGCATCCAAATGTGACAGTGAGTGGTAGAGATGCTACATAGCCCAGTGATGCTCAACAAAATACAGCTTCCAGAAATTTTAACCAAAAAAAGCAATTCAATGAACGCAATAACACATAACAATAGCCATTTGGCAAAGTGACATACTATGGTGTAAAAATGGCAAAGGAAAATAAGCTTACCCATCATTACCCATGATCAGACCACCAGTTGGAAAGTCAGGAGCGGGCATGAATTCCAACAACTCTTGAAGCTATTGAAATGGAGAGGGGAAAAAGTAGATAAATACATGAATGAGAGAACAATTTTGGATTTGTAGATGTATAGCACCAAAGTTGGAGATTCAAGTGATATTAGAAAAGAATCTATGCTACTTCGATTCTTCATTTTTACCTATGTCGGATAATTGACCCTCGAGCATGGCTATTATGGACACTTGACCCTTCATCAAGGACCAAAAATGTACAAGATTCTCTCTAAAAAGGCCGAGTTTGACACTTAATACAGCATCCATGTTGGACGCTCGACACTTCCAACATAGGTATGGACAAGTCCAAGAAATATAAACTAGAATACATTTGTCATGTACATACATATTTGTAAGGACCACAACTGGACCTGGGTGCAGTCCCTACGAATTGTTAGACCTGCTTGCTAAGTGTGCTTTTTTATTACTTTGAAATTTGATTTGGATCAAAATGGGGAAATTGGGAAAACGAACAGTTAGTAGAGCCGGCGCAGGAACATGACATGGTTCCTGGCCAGGAACCCTACACTGACACAAGAACACAATTCCTACCCCAGGAACACAGACGTGCTCCTGCCGGGAGACCAACTGTCCATGTTCTAGCTTGGACCAAAAATCAGTTTTTCTTTCAAATTTTGAGAAAATTAATACGAATAAAGTCCCCAACCAGTTTTGTCAAAAAACTAACAAAAAACAACTTTACTTCTTTTACTAACCCCTAAACCGAAGGAACAACCGAAAGGGACATGAGTCTGGTAAAAGAAAGTTTTCAACAAGGGGCCCCTAATATGGGGACCATCTGAATGCATTGCCTAAACCAAAAGATCCAGGTTCAAGGGCGAAGGTACGACGTCAAGATGGAGTGCAGCCTAATACCGGCCATCATCACTGACAGCCTCTACTAATCAATTCGGAAAATAAAATTGTCACATTAAAAGAAACAGGCGTACAACATATTAAGCACAATAGTAGAAAATTAAAACGTTCATTAGATAAAAAAGAAAAAAAATTAAATTAAACACTTACAGCAGGAAAAATTACATCTTTTAAGAAATATAAAATCTAAATAAAACTAAGCAAAAGAAAGGAGAAAAAAGGAAAAAGGAATGTAGATTTGAAGAATGGCACCCTCAGGTGGTTACCTGAAAGACTTAGGAACCACAAGAGACTTGGGAACCTCAGGATCGAAAACTTTGAGCCTTGACTTGCGTCTTAGAGGATTTTGGGAATGGATTTGAGAAGGGTTTGTTTAGGTTCTCTAAACCTCTCGGTATTCTCTCAGGGTTTTCTTCAAAATTTTTCATTGTGTCTCTGATGGCTAGGTAAAGGTTGTAATTATAGCTGTAGGATATGCGGGTTTCCGAAGATTGCTCAGGATTTGGCGCGATGTGGGCTAGGTTTTTTTTTGTAGGTTGAGTCGTTGGCTATCCTTTGCAGAAATTAGGTCAAAAAAACAAGGAATCGCGGCAGGCTTCTGCTGGCAAGAACCTGCCCATGTTTTGGGTTTAATTGGAGACAGTCCAACTTGTTTTAAACATAAACTTCACGTCCAACTTCCATTTTAAGTGATTCTTTTTTTTTCTCTTGAAAGCTTATTGAGTCTAGTTTCTAAAGACACCAATTTCTTAATCTTTGGATAAATGTGAAAGAAGATATAAGCAAAATGGAGAATAGGTGTCATTTTCAACGCACCACTCAGTAATCGACTAATATCTTTTCCGTTGCTCATCGAATTTGACGCATAAAATGTCATTAGAAAACTTACTCAATGAAGATTAATGAATTTCAGCTAAATGTCGAACACCGTCAATCTGGACCTATTTAGGCTTTTTGGGTTCTTTCAACTTTTTGTGAGCATCGTTGGGTTTAGCTATGCGGGCTACTGTATGTTGGCACGCTGTAAAGGTCTTCATTTTCGACATCCGAGGGTCCCCAAGTCCTTTTTCTTTTTTGGGATAAGTAATCAAGAGGTATATTAAAAGGGCACCAAGGGGATGTCACCCATGTACAAAAGGGTCCCCAAGTCTTTTTCGATGGGTTTATCGCCATTGGGCATTTTATAGAAAGCAGACACTTTTAGGTGTCTACAATATTATATTAGAAAAAAAGTTGTATAATGAAACAACGGATTCCACAAAACAGAGTTTCTACATATTTATCACAACCAAAGCAAGAGTTAGGATTATTTTTTTTAAATGAAAGAGTTAAAGAATTTTCATACATGGAAATTGAATAGCTTTCTACTTCCTTTATTAACAGGTTGTAAACAATCAATGAGTTGATAGAAGTCCCCTAATGGACACTACAGCATAATTCAGAAACATTTTATGCAACGGCCCATTGGGTAACAGGAAGGCAAGCCAAAAAAACCTTGATGCAATAACAGCTACAATCTTAACTTCCTTCTCAATAAAAGGATCTTATGTTGCGTAATCAACTATAGTTGATTCCATCGGAGAAATGGAGGCATCCATACAGAACATGGACCATCGCTAAGCTAAACGCACTTCATGTCTTGACATAATGGCTGTTACGTCATATAAGTTCTCTATTTGGCTCCATGTTTGGAGCAGATACATCTACACAAAACTTAGAGCAACCCCACAAAGAGAGGGAAAAGAATCTTGTTGCCCATAAGACGCGCCAGCATGCATAGCCTAAATTATTATCACATGGCATTATCAAGTTTCAAACAAACTACATGACTAAACATTAAATGCTTGAGTAGAACATACTGTAGCTTCAGGATTACGAATTAACACAGAAAGTGCATCAACCAACTCCCCAAGATTATGAGGTGGGATAGTTGTTGCCATTCCAACCTGGGGAAATTGCATTAACAGATTTGTGGGCATTAGTGACAGTCACTCCATTATCCATTGAAGAAGCAATAGAAAAGGAAAAAGACAAAGAAATTATAGTACCGCAATCCCAGAAGAGCCATTCAACAGTAAATTTGGTACACGAGCAGGAAGAAGCGAAGGTTCCTTCTGTGAGTTATCAAAGTTTGGAACGAAATCTACCTGCATCAAATAAAAGGAATCAATGAGAAATAGAGCCCTAAATCTGCAGCATTTTACAACACACTGAAATCTGATGAAAAACTGACTGTATCTAGTTCCAGATCTGCCAACAACATTGCTTCAGTAAGTGCCTGCAAAGTTCAACACAAACATAAAAGTTATTCCAAAACACTAAGGCAGCTCTATAAAAATTTGAACCAAAAAAGTAAAACTCAACAAATTCAGTTCAGCTGCATGATAGACTGAGACATACAACAACACCACCACCACCACCACCTCCCAGTGTGGGTCCCGCTTTCGCGGGGTCTGGGGAGATCCAGATGTAGGCAGCCTTACCTCTACAGATATATAACAGTTCAAACGAAAAGCTACAGAAGATAAAAGAATTGAAAATTAACTTGGTCCCAAAAACTAAAATAATTTGTCTATTCATCCAAAAGTAAATTCATCATGAAACACGGTAAAGAGATCCAATAAATGCCCAAATATTCAGAAAGACTGAGTAGCAGGAGCACAATGAGCCAGATGATGGTCAATTAAGGGGGGAAAAAATCCAAAGCTTGACTAGAGATCTATGTTCCAAAACGAATGTCAGACTTTGAGAACTTGCAACAAAGAAGAAACACCCAACTGATCTCCAATTCCTAAGTGAATTTGAAAAAATTGAAAACACTGGTCACTTTAGCAGATTGTAGATAAAAGCTTTCATCATATGAAAAGAATACAAATGCACAACAAAATGGTCCAAATGTGAGGTTGTATTCAGAAAGATGGCAAAAGTTTACTTCCAGTCTGCACTCAGTGTACCGCATTGCAGCAGGAGGATCAGCATCGATTGAGCCAAAGTTTCCATGCCCTTGAATGAGTGGGTTCCTCAAGGAGAAATCCTGGAAAAGAGAACATAGAAATCCAATTCTCAGGTATAGACATGAGAAAAACTACGGAGCTTATTTTTCTTTTTTTTTTGGGGGGGGGGGAACTAGAAAACAAGTGCCACCTACTCATGTCATGGAAATTCAGCAAATTAGACCATATCACGATCCCCGGCAATTAAAAGAATAACACAATCACATCGCTGGCTTCAACAAAGGGTGGGTCTTATAAAGCAGATTGACCATGGGCAGTGCACTTGCCATTCAAAAGTCACTAAGCTGTCTAATCCCTGGGCAGTGCACCATTAGAAAATCCTATACTCATGTAGTCCAATGAGAGAATGAACATCTGCGAACAAAAGGAGATGCATGCCACAACAAACTTTCCATGACAAAAATATTGCAAGCACTCAACCAAACTTCGGCAAATAAGGCCGAGGCAAATAAGGCCGAGACAAATTGCTAAGATTGCCAAAGAAATCTGAAAGGCCTCTAACTCCCTTCACAGTTTGTGAATAGTAGAGTCGACATTGATTTGCCAAAAGCGTAAAATTATTACTCCTTTCTCCTATAAAATTTGCCAGATGTTTTCCTTTTGTGACCGTATTAAAAGCATTAAAGTTTCTTTATTAGGTTAAGAAAGTGACCATTCACTTCAATAGGTTGAGAGAAAAAAACGTATGAACTACGTTCCCCAACATATTTATTTCTCCAAAGTTCACCAAGTCCAATGAGATGGAGGCAGTAACATATTTCATAACAGCGTCATATCAAAGGCAAAAGTGCGAAACACCAACTTTCAGTTCTATGGAAATAAAACAAGCACTCACACAGAAAAGAAAGTGCAAGCAGAAAATAGAACATGGCAAATTCTTTGGGTTTATCTGGCAATAGACCAGTTTCATGATCCATCACAACAGCAATCAACTATAAATATTACGAGATTCATGTTACCACCTTGCATGGTGAACGCAAAAATTAAAAATGCGATTTCAGTTGCAGTATGGCCAAATAGCTCTAATGAATACATATCACAGTTGTCACAAGGCGAAAATGTGCTTCCTTAAAAACTTTCCGATGTGTCCGTTTCAGTGTTACCCGGATCGCAGGTCAAGGTATGGAACTACATCCCGGTTCGATCATCCCCATAAGCGGGTCGAAGACGATCCAGATCAAGGTGGGTTGTGCTCCAGTTCGGCAAAGTCGGCGACCCAGAAACCATGAGAGGAGGTTTAATTTTTTGGGCAAAACTAAGACAAGAATGAATACATTCAAAGCAATAGAAACATACCGTGACAAAATTGAGCAAAATCCAATGAGTAAATCTCTAACTCTTGAAGATTAGTGCTAAATTCAAGCAAGATACCCCAAAGCCGCCCCATTTGCAATCAAAAAATTACAGATGAACAGTGGATGAGAAGTTTCTGGAACGAAAATTACAGATCAAAGGCGGCTGGAGATGGTGAAAGGTCTCTGAATCAGAGAGCTCTGGGCTTTTCCTTTATCATTTCCTTTGTTAACATTGTAACTCTAAGAAATTGAACTTAAGAGAGGAGGGAAGGGGAAGAGACACCATAGAAGAGAGAGGTCTGCAATTGATTTTGCCCTTTCTTTAATCAGTTCATTAATGCTAGTAGCTGGTAAGGGAGAGGAAGATGAAAAGGCACACTGTGGAAGGTACCAGACTTTGTTTCTGCGGCCTCTTTTTATTTTATTTGGGGGAACCGAACACTTTTGTTTAATTACAAGTCCAAGACTTGAACAAAGGTCACACCCAAAACTGGTTTGGCTATTGGTATCTTTCTATAGCCATTAATAAGTATTACCAATACATCATTCCAAAAAAAAATTTTACAAATTAATTTGATTGTCCCAACATCAAACCGCTTATCCAAGATTGTACCCTCGCGTACCCGATTCCTTGTAGGTAATGCCCCGCGTTCCCGTTCCTATACCACGTCGAGATTCACGGGTCGAGAATTCACTCAAACTTAGACCCGTGCGGACTAGCACACTGTGCTTGTGATTCTTGCCTTGTTTTGCTAGTAAGCTTAAGAAGCTGATCTAGCCTTTGAGGAGCTAAGTATAGCCCACTTCACACGTCTAAGAAAGCTTTAGAGCAGAGAAAGATAGAGAGAGAAGGAGTTTTGGGAGAATTGCTTGTATGCACTTGACTGCTTTCAATGGCTTGCGTTACAAATGCGCCCCCTTCAGGGGTATTGATACAATACAACCTCCTCAATCGGACGGTGGAGATCTAGATTGATTCCTAAGGTTGATATACACTTCCGCGGAATATTTCTTATGAACTACTCTCCGGAAATGCGGCCCGTGACATCCTCCCCCACCCAATCCGGCAACGTCCTCGTTGCCTTTGGGTCTTCGTATGCTTGGTCCTTTTGTTGCCTCGTCTCCACGAGGTATCCCTTCCTCTTGGTCAGGTTGATGTGTCGTAGCTATCTGCGTGGCACATCGATCCTTCGCTAGCTTGCGCCCCATCCTTGTTCGGGCACATTTTCTTCTCTGTGTCAGCTTCTCAAGTGATGTTTTGGGTATGACATTTGGAGGTCCCTCATCACTTTTGAGGGAGGATAAGTGGCCTACCTCCTTACTTTCCGTGAAGTGAAGGGCGGTTAGCACCTTTTCCTTTTCGGCTTCCCGTCTCATGGGTATTGCATGTGCTTGCCCATTGCTCGTTATGAACAAGGTGCTCGCATGAGGAACTATGACGGCTTCCACCTTATTGAGGAAGTCCATTCCAAGATAGAACTTCCGATCATCAAGGGGAGCGACGGTTATGTCGACCTTACCTGTCCATGGTCCGATTTGGATGTTTGTACTTCGAGCTACTCCATGGATTGGAAGGCTCTGGCATTGACTCCCTTCACATAGCCCTTCTCCTTTTTGTAAGGTAGGCTAATCTCATCGGCGAGTTCTTTCGCCATGTACACCTTATCCGCTCCCGTATCCACCGTTGCTTGGAGCTCCTTACCTCCAACTTTGGTGTCTACATACATGCGACTACCGGCTTGCTTCCCCATCTTGAGTTGGATGGCACTTAGGAGCGATATTGAGGCAATACTTGTTTCCTCTTCACGCCTCTCCTCCTTCATCACAAGCGCAGCTAGTTTCCCACGCTTCGGGCACTCGAAAACCCGATGAGGCCCATTGCACAAGAAGCATGAGTATTTCCTCGGCGTCTCATCCTTCTTGTCTCGTCCCTTGTCTTTGAAGGTTGTTGGCTTGTCCCGTCTGGGAGACTTGTCCCGGTCTCCGTCATTGTCGCTATCATCGTGGTCCTTCTTGCCTCGCCCCTTGGAGAAGTCCTTCTTGTACTCGTTGAGTGATTCGGCAGCAGCAACCGCGGAGGCGAGGTCTTGCACACCACGCCTCTCTAACTCGGTCTTGGCCCAACCACTCAGGCCGTCTAGGAAGGCGAATAAGGCGTCTTCCTCTCCCATGTTTGGGATCTCCAAGACAAGCTCCTGGAATTCCCTTACATACTCACGAAGGTGGCCCTCCTTGTGTTGGAGGCGCCTCAACTTGGCCCTTGCTTCCCTTACCGCGTCCTTTGGATAGAATTGCCCTTTGAGTTCCCTCTTGAATCCATCCCAAGTGGTGATGGGAGTGGACCCTCGGTTGACATCGTCGCACCTTCGACGCCACCAAACAAAAGCAATGTCTTTAAGAGAGAAGGAAGCCAGGTTTACCTTTTGTGCTTCATCGGTGACGCCTACTGCTCCAAAGTAGGCCTCGGACTTCCAAAAGAAGTTGTCAATCTCCCTCGCGTTCCTGGCCCCATTGTAGGTTGGGGTTTGGAGCGCATTCACCTTTGGTGTGGTGGACACTTGACCTGATCCACCATTGCCTGCATTGGCCACCACGGCCATGCATACTTTGAGTTGGGTTTCCAAGGCCTCAACCCTTGCCTTGTACGCCTCAATCTCGGATTTGCAAGCCACCACCTCGGCTTTGCAAGCTTGGAGCTCTCCATCCCGAAGAGCTCGGACCTCCTCATCGACATTGCTTGCTAAGGATTTCACCGCCTCTTGCACCTCTGCACGGAACTCCTCCAAGTCCCCCGTGGACTCGAGCTCCTCGATGCGCTTCTCCATGTCATCCACCCTACTCGTGAGGTCCGACATGGAGTGGTTAATCTCCGCAAGCTTGTCATCTACAAGGATCGACAAATCCTTGTTCTTGTCCTTGCCCTTCTTTCCTCCTTGTTGAGGATTGCCAGCATCAGTGACACTTGAAGCCATGGATCTCCCAAACCGAGGCTCTGATACCAACTGTCACGGGTTGATAATTCACTCAAACTTAGACCCGTGCGGCCTAGCAAACTTTGCTTGGGATTCTTGCCTTGTTTGCTAGTAAGCCTTAAGGATTCTTGACTTAGCCTTTGAGGAGCTAAGTAAGCACACTCACACTCTAAGAAAGCTTTAGAGAGAGAAAGTAGAGAGAGAAGGAGTTTGGGAGAATGCTTGTATTGCACTTGAATGCTTTCAATGGCTTGGTTACAAATGAGCCCCCTTAGGGGTTTTTATACACTACCACTTCCTCAATGGACGGTGGAGATCTAATTGATCCTACGGTTGATATTACACTTTCGGAATATTCTATACAAATATCCTAGATACTACACATATGTAGAATAGTGTGGAACATTCTAGAGTATAGTCTAGAATATTCTAGTATAGTCTAGAAGGTTCTAGAATCCTCCACAAGGTCCTAGATATTCTAAAAGCTTCTAGAATAGTCTAGAAGTATCTATAGTTCTCCAGAAGGTTCTAGAAGACTCTAGAGTGTCCAGAAGGTTCTAGAACACTCTAGAACATTCTAGCGCATTCCAGAAGGTTCCCGACTTTTCTGAAAGGTTCCGGAATATTCTAGAACTCCTCGGAAATGCGGCCCGTGACACCAGGCATGTGACATGAGAGCTTCTTTCCTTGCTATCAGATTGGGCCTGTTCGTTCTTCCAGTAGGCCAAATCCAATAACCCAACTTACCTCCCTCTCCCTCAGTTAACTTGCGTCACACGAAAGACACGTGACAATAGCATCTCCCCAACCTCATTCTTGTTCTCTTTCCCAGCGAAACCCAGAAGCCCGAGGCCCCCTTACTACTTCATCTTCTTCATCCCCTCCTCTACCATAACCATCCCTCTATGCTCCTTTAATTTCTTTTATTTTTCTCTGTCCTCTTTCATTCATGATCATCAAGTTCATCATCAACTGATCCCCTTTTTTTCTACGCAAGTAATTGGGCATTAATATCAATGAAATCAATTAAGAGGAGAAGGCTACATTTTCTTTTGGGGCCACAAAATTGATGGGCGAGGTCGACTGAAGGCAGATAGCATAAAGTAGAGTTCCTTTTGTTTTTGTTCGTTTTCTTCAGTTTTAGATCTAGGAATTTAGGTTCTCAGATTTTGGAGTAATTGGTTCTACCTCTGTACAATTCAAGTAGAGTTTTGTTATTTTGAGTTGAATTCTACTAAGCTCTCATATTTGTTCTGTTCGACTTTAGTTGACATAATCTAGATGAATGCTCCTGCTTTTCTGATTTGATTTATGTTATAATATGGGATTAATTACTGAGTATCAATATTGATTGGAGATGAATCTGGGATTTGGGCATTTTTATACTCCTGCTGCTGTTCTAATTAGGGCTTCCCCTGCTGCCATCCCCCTGTTCCTGCTTTGACCTGTTGCAAGTCTGGGTACCTTTTCTTACTTTGGTTGCTTTCTTATTTGAGATGTCAATTGTGTTAATATAGTCTCTAATAGTACTTTAGATTAGAACCTTAGTAATCTAATTTTATAACCCATCCCTGAGGATCGACACTTGTAAGCGCCACAACGATAAAACCGATGGTTGTAGAAACTACAACAAGTTTTTGGGGCCGTTGCCGGGGATGACATTCGTAAAATTAGGTTGTATGTAAAATTGAGTTGTTGTTTAGTCGATTGAGTTGTTTTCTTTTCTTTTCGTACTTTTTGATTTCAATTTTTAGTGTGCGTTCATTTAGTTTTAGTCATTTTAGCTTAGATTTCTTGTGTTTTTTATTTTGTTTAATGTTTACATTTAGATTTTATTTTGATTAATTTTATTATGCTTTTTAGTGACAAATTTTCTATTGAGAAAAAAAATCAGAACTAACAAATTTTAGTGAGGTGATTTGTGCAGGTAGGCAGAATTGACGGAAAAATAAATTGTGCAGTTTTTTTTTTTTTGAATTTTAGTTTCTGTTTTTGATTTTTCTGGGTTGATCCGATACTGATTTTGTCATTATTGTTAGAGTCTAAATGAGTATGGATGCAATTTTTAGGCATTTTTGGAATTTTTACCAATATCTAAAAATAATTTTCTGTTCTGATTTTCTGAACTGTTTTGGGATAGGAAAATTTTGAAAAAAAAATATATTCATGTTCTCTATGATTGTGTTGAATTTTCTATATATAGTGTTTTGAATTTGGAGTTTGGTTTTTTTTAATTTTATTTTTAACTATTGCTCGTTTAGGTTTTAGTTAATGTCCTCTTTTGTTTTAGTTTAGGTTATGTTTCCTGTTTTCGTTTTATTGTAAGGTTAGTTTATTTTCTGTTTTTTGTTTTGTGTGGAAAAAGTTCAAAAAAATAAAAAGGCCAAAAATACTTTTGAGGTGTAGGCATTGCATGACTGGTTGGGTTAGAGACCTTGGGAGCAAAAGACTTATTAGGAGTGAACCCAAGCCTGAACTAGAACTCAAACCTGAACCCAAGCCTAAACTTGAAGTTAAAGATATGGCATAGAAGAGACCTTTGAGTGATATTTTCTATCCTCCTATGACCACTTTGCCATCTTACTTTAATTTGCCTAACCTATGACCTAATGTGACCTTTGAATTGAGGCATTATTACATTCAAATGCTCCCTAAATTTACTCGTTTGGAGGATGCATATTTGTTTTTGAGAGAATTTGAAGAAGCATGTTCCATTATGCATTTCCCTAATATTTCAGTTGATGTGGTGAGAATGAAATTTCTTTTTGCTCTAAAAGATACTGCTAAACAATGGATATATGGGTTGGTTGCTAATTCTTTTTCTTCTTACGATGACCTGGTTAAGTTTTTGTTAAGAAAATATTTTTCTAATGCTAAGACTATTAAGCTAATAAACAAAATTAATCAGTTTGTTCAACTAGAAAGGGAATTGTTTTGGAAATACTTAGATAAGTTTAAGAATTCGTTGGACAATGTCCCATCATGGTTTACACCAAGTACATTTGTGCCCATTGTTTATGAAGGAGTTGACCAACAAACTAGAACCATATTAGAATCCATGTGTCAGGGTGGCTTTCTTTTTAAGAGTGTCACTGCTGCTTGGGAGTTTCTAAAAAACTCAGCTGAAAAGACTATGCAGTTGAAAACTGTTAGAAATGACAGTCTAAGTTCTAGGCTTGCTATAGGTGAGATACATTTTGTTTTTGATATGAGTCATCTATAGTCTAAGATAGCAGTTTTAGAGAACATATCATAGGGGTTATCTGTTTAGACTCTTTAGATTTCTCAGGCTTCTATAGTATCTTGTTCTTATTATTAGGCCCTAGATCATACATTGAGTGCATGCCCTTATTTTGCTCACCAGTTATCAGCTAGATAGGAACAAGTGAGTATGACCTGCCAAAGACCTAAGAATGACCCATTCTTCCCTTACGAGAATTAAGGGTGGAGAAATCACCATACCTTTTTTTTGAAGTAGTGGACCAAATACTACGATCCTTAGCACCCAACATAGAGTGTTTCCTAGAAACAACTCCCAGCCTGTCTCCCATCCTTCTAAATCTTTTCAAACATTGGCTTTCCAAGGTGTGCTAAATACACATAGATCTCCAACTCCTATTGCTCAGGTTCAACCTCCTCCTAGTAGCCAGTGGTGAACCCTAAGTGTCATGCCTCATCTTCTTTTGGAGTCAATCCTAGTGAGACTATGAGAAAAGTAAATGTAGTTATATCTCTTAACTCAGATCGAGAGATTGATATTTAAGTGAAAAATTCTAGAGAACCCCATAAGTACCTTCACAGTTTCTTTCAAAATTCTTCTTCCTCTTTTTTTTCTCCAGAAACTTGTGTATCCAGTTAGTCAAGGGATATTACTGATGGTGTCCCTAGTGAAGCTGTTAATCCTCTGCCTTCTGACTCACCTTCTGATAGGGAAGAGCCTAAGGAGAAAGATTATGCTGATTTAGTAGATCCCTCATCTCCTAAGGATATTCCTCCTGCTCTTTCTGCTGTTGAGAGAGTTCATAAACCTTAGCCTCCTTTTCTCCATATTTTGAAAAAGAAAGACCAGGCCCATGTTGATGCTATTCAGCAGATATCTCCTTATGGTAGGTTTTTAAAGAATCTGTGTACTACCAAGAGAGTCACTAGTATCCCTAAGAAGACTTTCTTAGCCTCTGGCTCTACTTCTAATATTTTGCACCAGATCACCCTAGTTGCCCTACTATTTCCATGGTCATAGGGGAGCTGTTATTCACATAGCTTTGCTTGACAAAGGAGCCAGTGTTAATTCGATACACTTCACTGAATATGAGAAGTTATAGTTAGGCGAGCTAAAATCTATCAAAATGATCATTCAACTAGCTGATAGATCAACCAGGTTACCCAAAGGTGCAGTTAAGATGTGTTGATTAGGGTGGATAAATTTATTTACCCTGTGGAATTTGTTGTGCTCGAAAGTAAGAAAGTAGTTAACACTACTAGTCAGATCCCTGTCATTTTAGGGCATCATTTCTTGACTACCGCCAATGCCCTAATTGACTATAGAAATGGCACGAATGAGACTGTTTTTTGGTAACATGAACTTGGAATTGAATATATTTAATTTATAAAGGCAGCCTTTTGGTTTTCTATTCTTATTTGGGCAAAGGTTTCTACTATTGATGGTGAGTATGATGACATGTTTGCTACTAAGTATGAGTCTTTTCTGATTAATGATGAGCCTAAATATGATGTGCTTGAATTTGATAACTTATACTTTATTGCTAACTGTTTGATAGCTTCTACTTCTACTTCTGAGTCTTTTTTTCCTTCTACTTCTCTAGAATTGAAATCTCTTCCTGACTCTCTTAAATATTCATTTTTATAGCCTAATGAATCCCTGCCAATGATTAGTGCTTTCGATTTGGGCCGAGATCAAGACAAAAAACTAATTGCCTTACTTAGAGATAATAAGGAAGCCATAGGTTGGACTTTAGGGGATATCAAGGGCATTGGTCCCTCTATTGTGCAACAACGAATCCATTTGGAGGATGATGCTAAGTCCTACTAAGACCATCAAAGGCATTTAAACCTGACCTTATAGGAAGTAGTTAGGAAAGAAGTGCTTAAGTGTTAGATAGTAGGATTATTTATCCCATTTCTGATAGCGAATGGATTAGCCATGTTTAAGTTGATCCTAAGAAGACCGATACTAACGTGATTAGGAATGATAAGAATGAGTTAGTTCCCACTCGATCCAATCTAGGTGGCATATTTTTATTAACTATAGGAAATTTAGTGCTGTCATTAAGAAAGATCGTTTCCCCTTTCTCTTCCTTGACCAGATGTCGGAGAGGTTGGCTGGACATTCTTTTTATTACTTTTTAGATGGATATTCTGATTATACTTAAATCTCCATTGTTTCTAAGGATCAGGAGAAGACTACGTTCACCTCTCTATTCGGAACATATGCCTTTAGGAGAATACCTATTGGACTTTGTAATACCCCTGCTACCTTTCAGATGTGCATGATTTATGTTTTCTCATATTTAGTTAAACAGTGCATGAAAATTTTCATGGATGACTTCTCTATGTTTGGGTCTTCCTTTGATGATTGTTTGTTTAATCTAAGTAAAGTTTTGCAAAGACGTAGCGAGAAGATTTGACTTTGAACTGAGATAAATGTCACTGCATGGTGAAAAAGGGAATAGTCTTAGGCCATGTTATTTCTAGAGATAGAATTGAAATAGATAAGGTTAAAACTGATTTGATTGTTAATCGTCCTCAACCCACTTGTGTGAAAGAGGTGAGGCCTTTTGTTGGACATGTTAGCCTCTATCATCGTTTTGTTAAGGACTTTAGTAAGATAGCTAAGCCTTTAACCAACCTTTTAGCTAAGGATGTGCCATTTTACTTCTTTAAGGAGTGTCATGTGGCGTTCAATAAGCTTAACGAAGCCTTAACCTATGCTCCTATTCTTCATTCTTCCATCAGGGAGAGCATTTTGAGCTAATGTGTGATGCATCTGACTATACTGTTGGGGTTGTTCTAAGACAACGTGTTGATAAGAAGTCCATAGTCATTTATTATGCAAGTCACATTTTGAATGAACTGAATTACACTGTCACTGAGAAAGAATTTTTGGCTGTGATATTTGGTTTTGAAAAGTTTAGACCTTACCAGATTGGGTCTCATGTGATTGTTTACACTAACCACTCTACTCTTGATTGCCTTCTTATTTCTAAGAAGGATGCCAAACCTAGACTTGTAGGGTGGATCGTGCTTTTGCAACAATTTGACTATGAGATTAGAGATAAGAAAGGTTCTCAGAACCTAGTTGATGACCATTTATCTAGAATTCTCTATGGTATAGAGCATGATTCTAGTATTTCTGAATGCTTCCATGTTGTTTGCAGTCCATCCTAACCCTTAGTATGCTGACATTGTGAACTATCTAGTTTTTGATAAGATTCCTAAGGGTTGGACTAAGAATAATAAGGACCAATTCTTCCACGTTATGAAATTCATTGTTTGGGATTACCCTTACTTGTTTAGTTATTGTTCTAACCAAGTCTTTAAGAGGTGTGTTCCTGACCATGAGGTTAGGAGTGTCCTTTCATTTTGGCATGACCAAGCTTGTGGGGGCCATTTTAGTGGGAGAAAGACAACTGCCTAGGTTCTTCAATGTGGTTTCTATTAGCCTACCTTGTTTAGGGAGGTTTTTGAATAAGTAAGAGTTGCCTAGATCCCAACAGTTTGGTAGAATTAGCAGGAGGGACATGATGCCACTTAATCTGATTATTGTGGTGGAGATTTTTGTTATATTTAGGTTATAGACTTCATGAGACCATTTCCATATTCTTTTGGGAATGAATATATTTTGTTAGCTGTGGATTATGTTTCTATGTGGGTAGAGGTCATCCCTACTAGGAGTAATGATGCTAAGGTAGTGGTGAAGTTCCTTAGGGACAATATTTTTACTAAATTTGGCATGCCCCGAGCTATTATTAGTGAGGGTACCCACTTCACTAATAGGTCTTTTAATGCATTATTGAAGAGGTACTCTATAGGCCATAGACTTCCTACCCTATATCATCCATAAACCAGTGACCAGGAAGAAGTGTCCAATAGGTAGATTAAGCAGATTTGGAAAAGACTGTGAGTAGGAATAGAAAACATTAGGCAGATAAGCTTGTAGATGCTCTATGGGCATATAGGACGGCTTTTAAGACTTCCTTACATATGTCGCCATATACGGTTGTCTATGGTAAGCTCTGTCATATCCCTATTGAGATAGAACATAGAGCTTGGTGGGCCATCAAGATGCTTGACTATGACATGACTCAAGCTTGTGAAGAGATGAGACTGCAACTGAGTGAGCTCGAAGATATTACAATTGAGGCATATGAGAGTGCTAGATCATACAAAGAGAGCACTAAGGTGTTTCATGATAGACATATTCTTAGAAAAGAGTTTACCCCAAGAATAACAGTCCCTTTATATGACTCTAGCTCCACCTTTTTCTAGGTAAATTAAGGTCCCGATAGACGGGTTCATATGTTATTTTTCATGTTTGTCCCTATGGTACAGTCAAAATACAGGATCCTAAAAGTGGTGCCAAGTTTAAGGTGAATGACCAAAGGTTGAAACAATTTTTAGAGCTGCCGAGCACAGAGGATGTGGAGTGTCTGATATTCTATGAGCTGAATCTTAATAAGTAATGTGCTACCGAGTTAGCTCGGGTATATCCAGGACCCGACCTGGTTTGATTAGAATTTCTTTCCATTCTTTCCCTTTTTCTTATTTTTCTTTTGTTTTTCTTTTTGTATATTTGGGTCCTTTTTCTTTTATTTTATTTTTGTGTACATGTTTGTGCATTTGAGTTTTAGAATCTTGTCTTTTTCTTTAGTCTTGAGTCTTATTTTTCTTTTTTAATACTTGTTTTTCTTTTTTGTTGTTTTATATTTTCTTTTACTCCCAATGAGGACATTGTGTGATCTAGGTGTGGGGTAGGGAAACTATGCTTCAAATTTTGAAAAAAAGAATTAAGAAAACAAATGACAAAATTGGAAAAAGAAAATTTGAAAAAACCAAAAAGATTTTTGTTTTGATTTGGGGAATATATGTGCTATTCCAATTGACTATATTCTCTTGTACCTTAGTCTTAGGTTGTATACAGATGTGGTGTTCATGATAGAATTTAGTCTAAAGTGTGACATTTACACTCAGTCCTAATCCCAAGATTTCTAATACAAGCTTGACTTTAGTAGATGAATATGTGAGATCTTGTGCCTTAAATACTAATTCATCATTTTCAGTATCACATTTTTCATTCATGTATGTCTCTTCCATGATGACATCTTTACAACTTGCTTTAATTCTCTTTGAAATCATATTTAGCATGCGCATTACGGTACGATGATACAGGCGTTCATTTGTTTTGTAAGCCACTTGGCCAAATTTTCACTCTAATTTGAATGTTTTACCCCTTTTGCTAATCCTTTGAGCCTTGACCATTTTCATTTGATGTGAAACTTTTATTTTAGCCTTAGCCAAAATGCATTTCCTATACCTAAGTCAAAACTATTGGAACAACACTTCAATATTTGGTGGGTAGCTTTTTGGTGTTTTATGTAATTAGTGGTTGATTTTGGTTATATGAGTGGTGATTTATTGTGGCAATTTGGAAAATGAGAGGTGTTCTTTTCTTGCATGCCATTCATTCACTTTATTAAACGAAAGTGAAAGAAAAGAAAAGCAAAGCCAAATAAAGCGAAAGAAAAGCAAAAAAAATAGATGAAAAAAGCTGAAAAAAATTAAAAAACATATCTCAAAAAAAAAAGAGAGAGAAAAAACATTGTGAATAAGAGTGACTAGCACAAATGTTGTTATTGTAAATACTCATTTCCAGTGGTTGTTTTTAAGGGGTGTATTCCTCAATTGTCATAAGTTCTGGGAGAGTGTATAGCATGGAATTGGTGTAAACTTTGGTTACTCATTAGTCACTTGGCTTTTAGCTCATCATTTCTTAAATCGATTGTCGCTCTCCTAATCCTCCTTATCCCTTAGACCCATTACAACCCGTGTTAAGTCATCTTGATTAT
Organism: Carnegiea gigantea; assembly: GCA_029747015.1. Lineage (NCBI taxonomy): Eukaryota > Viridiplantae > Streptophyta > Magnoliopsida > Caryophyllales > Cactaceae > Carnegiea > Carnegiea gigantea. The sequence continues at coordinate 815,340 of JAKOGI010000040.1, forward strand.
CATGTTGCATGTTGCATTTTAATGGTGAAAAATTGAGAATCTTAGCAAGCCTATGGTCATTTGTTTGATTGGAAGATGAATTGAGTGAACTTTATTATATCTTAAATACATGAGCGAGAGTATTCTACATATCCCTAAAGTGAGGTTCTACTAGTCAAGCATGTATATATTTTCTAAGTGGGGTGAAAGATTGTATATAGATATCATCGGTGGGGACTAAAAGCTGCTTGATGTGTACATTGTGTTTATAGGTGATCTAATGCTAAAGTTATTTGAGTAACGTAGTTGATTGGGATGTGTATATATTTCCCCGATGTTGTATATATAAGTTTTTGAAAAACCTAAAAAGATTTTCTATTTTTTATTTTCTATTTTTTTCTTATAAATTTTGTGAGTATATCTTTTGCGAACCCTGACGAGACCTTACTCATCCACGAAGGGTAACTTAGGGGTTTAAAGAGCTTGTTGCACAAGCTAAGTGTAACCGTGATTCCTATAAAAATGAGTTAGGATTTCATTTTCTTTTTCTAGGGTTTTTAGTTTTATTTTACTCATGAACAATTAAAATTTAGGTGTAGGGGCATTGCTCAACTTGAGATTATATTATTTCATATCTTTTCATTATCTAATATTTGCTCAAAATAAATTATTAAACTGTATTAAACTGAATTCAAACACGGGAGTTTCATTTCTGGTTCTTGACATCTCCCCTGTTCTTTCCCCAACCTAATTTGATTCATAACTGTTTTGAAGAGTAATCTCGAATCGGCTACAGATTGGGCAAACAAGATCGATTCAATAATCACAAATTTGGTTTAGTCAATTTCAAGTGAGTATTCTTTCAATTCTGGTTCTTGACATCTCCCCTGTTCTTTCCCAAACCTCCTCCACAACAAAACAGAGATCTTAATAGATTTTACAACTCACAAATTTGGTGGGAGGAGATCCACGTTCTATTTGCTGTGAATTCAAGCTTTGGTTATCCTTTGTAAGTGTCAGCTGTTTAAGGGGGCAGCAACCAGCAAATCCAGGCCATCGCAATCTCTGAGTCCTCCTCTTCTGTTTCTCATCGATGGCAAAAGCAGCGGCGGCAACTTCGACAGTCACGACGGTCACGATAGAGGTGGGGGTGGAGAAAGCTAGTCTGGCAGCCCGTGATTATTGGGAAGTCTGATCGAAATTTTGTGTGGGATTGTGAGGTAAGGAAAACAAGGGGATTCCATTTGGGTGCAAAGGCTAGACGGTTTCAGGTTTGGGCTTCTGACAACTTTCCTTCTTCTTTTGCTTTTCCTTTCATTTATTTTTCTTGGCAAACTTTACTATTACTCTTGGCAAACGTTGGGCTGCAGGATTAGTGGTGGAACTTCTTCTTCTTCTTCTTCTTCTTATTATTATTACTACTACTACTACTACTACTACTACTACTACTACTACTACTACGATTACTACTACTACTACTACGATTACTACTACTACTATTGTCGTTGTTATTGTTGTTAATATTTTCACTATCTCGCTTAATAGTTGCATTAGTTCTAGCGTTTATTTATGTAGCTAGTTATTTATCTATTTATTTATTTAGTTTCTTAAGCCTTAACTAGTAGTAGTATCATTAGTGTTTCTCTAGTATTATTGTTGGTGTTGTTGGTATTAGTATTATTATATTATTTTTAATTATTAGTTTTATAAGTGACTAATTGGGTATTTTTGCCGAGGAGATTTCTAATTTTGTTGTTATTATTAGCTAGCGTCTCTTAGTCTTTTAGCTTCAGTACTTTGTTCATTTCCTATTAGTTGGCCCACCCAGTGATTATTTCAGGGTGATTTTATTCGTTTACTCTCTCATTGATCTTAAGTGCAAACTTATTTTATTATTAGTAGTATTATTTTTATTATTGTGTTGCTGGGGGTAAGTGTTGGTAGCTTAAACTAGTGAAGAGCAATGTAGCAGCTTCAGGCAGTCCTTTGGGGGAAAATGGTGTTAGGAGGGGTGTAGGGTTTAGGAAGGTGCGCCTAGCATCTTAGAACACTGGGTCTCTTTCGGGTAAGTCTATAGAATTAGTTAAGTCTTTGCATAGACGTATGATCAACATAGCCTGTGTTCAAGAGACTAAGTGGGTAGGGGCTAAAGTCAGAGAAGTTGATGGGTATAAGCTATGCTATTCGGGATCTAACAAGGCTAGGAATGGAGTTGGCATTTTGGTTGATAAGGAGTTAGTTGTCTTTGTTGTTGAAGTGAAGATGACCAATGATCGAATTATGGCCATTAAGGTATTGGTGGAATCAGAAATTCTTAATGTGGTTAGTGTTTATATGCCCAAATAGGTTTGCTAGATAATACTAAGAAGTAATTTTGGGAGGATTTAGATATAGTCATTTTGGAGATACCTCGGAGCGAAACTTTTTCATAGGAGTAGACTTTAATGGCCATATTGGTGAAGGCTCAAACAGGTGTGATACGGCTCATGGAGGTTTCGGTTATGGGGAGAGAAACAATGAAGGAGTTGCTATTTTAGACTTTACGGTTGCATATGAGTTATTGGTGGTAAACTCTTTTTTTAAAAAGAAGGAGGACCACTTGGTGACCTTTAAAAGTGGTTCCATAAAAACTCAAATTGATTACTTCCTGATTAGAACGGATAACCGGAGATTATGTAAGGATTGTAAGGAGATATCTAGTGAGTATTTAGGTTCTCACCCCAGGTTGCTAGGGTTGGATGTGGAGTTCAAATGTTCAAAGTGAAAGAAGAGGAGTGTTGGGGACCCTAGAGTTAAGTGATGGAATCTTAGTAAGGAGAACGCTATGAAAATATAAGAGAGGATTACTGAAGAAGGAGCTTGGAAGCAGATAGATGATGCAAATACAATGTGGGAAGTAATGACAGAATGTACTTGAAGGTCAGCTAAGGAAATCCTAGGGACTTCTAAGAGAGGTGGTAACAAAATGAAGAAGCCTGGTGGTGGAACGAGAAGGTAAAGAAGAAAGTTAAGAAGAAAGTCAAGGCATACGCTGCTTTCATGAATGGTGAAACAGTGGAAGAAAAAGAGATTAGTAGAGTTAGATATAAAGCAGCAAAAAAGGTAGCCAAGAAAGTTGTTGCGGTAGCTAAGAGCATGGCTCATGATAGGTTATACCAAAAATTGGAGACCAAAGAAGGTGAGAAGGAAGTCTTTAAACTAGCGAGGGCTAGGGAAAGAAGAACAAGAGATTTGGGTGTCATGAGGTGCATCAAAGATAAAAATGATAAGGTGCTATCTGAGAATGCAGAAATCAAGGAGAGATGGCAAAGGTACTTTTCCAAACTCCTCAATGGTGAAGTGATGGAAGATTTTAAAGTACGAAACAAGAGAGTACCGAGAGGCATCTTAATCTTCTATTGTGTGGACCTATCAACAAGGCCAAGAATAAAGAGACCTTAAAGAAGATGACTAATGGAAAGGTAGAGGGATCAAACCAAATACCAATGGAAGTGTGGAAGAGTTTGGGTAAAGAGGGATTAAAGTGGCTAACAGAGCTATTCAATGTTATTCTTAGGACCGCTAAAATGTCCAGAGAATGGAGACTTAGTACAGTCATTCCATTGTGCAAGAACAAAGGCAATATTCAGGATTGTAATAATTATAGGGGTATAAAGTTGTTAGTCACACTATGAAGTTATGGGAGAGGGTGATTGAAAGAAGGTTACGGAAGGATATTTCGATATCAGAGAACTAATTTGATTTTATGCCTGGCAGGTCGACCATAGAGGCGATTTACCTCCTTAAAAGGCTCATGGGATTGTACAGAGATAGAAAAGTAGTTCTTCATATGGTGTTCATTGACCTGAAAAAAGCATATGATAAGGTTCCGCATGAAGTGTTATGGAGGTGCTTGGAAAAGAAAGGAGTGTCACCTGTATATATTCGAGTTATTAAAGATATGTACGAGGAAGGTAGGACGAGTGTCCAGATGCTAGGAGGGCTACCAATGACTTCTACGGGCCTGCATCAAGGTTCTGCTTTAAGCCCTTTTTTTTCACTCTAATTATGGATGAGCTTACAAAAGAAATTCAATATAAGGTACCGTGATGTATGTTATTCGCAGATGACATTGTTCTTATTAATGAGACCAGAGAGGGAGTTAATGATAAGTTGGAGCGATGGAAACATATACTAGAGTCTCGAGGCTTTAGAGCAAGTAGATCGAAAATGGAATACCTACATTGTTATTTTAGTGGAAGGGAAGATGCGGTGTGAGAAGTCACCATTGATGAGATGACAATACCAAAGGTCGAAAAGTTTAAATATTTAGGCTCGATGATTCAGCAGCATAGGGATATTGACGAAGATATTAGCTAGCGCATAAAAGTGGGTTGGCAAAAACGGAAGTATGCTTTAGATGTGCTGTGTGATCAGAGGACGCTTGTAAGATTAAAAGACAAAGTTTATCGTATGGCAGTTAGACTTGCTATACTGTATGGATCGGAGTGTTGGCTTATAAAAAAAGACGCATGTTCAAAGGTTGATGGTAGCAGATATGGGGATGATTAGGTGGATGTGTGGTTATAAGAGAATGGATAGAATTAGGAATGGAGTAATCAGAGACGTAGTTAAACTGGCTCTCATCGAAGATAAGATGAGATAAATAAGACTCAGATGGTTTGGTCATATGAAAAGAATGAGTGTGGATGCTCCAGTGAGAAGATGTGAGAGGATTAATGTCCCCAGAGGTAAAAGAGGGAGCGGTCAACCTAAGAAAAGTTTGGACGAGGTAATTAGAGAGGACTTCAAAGTTGTAGGATTGACGGAGGATATGGCTCAGAATAGGAGACTATGGCGGGATAGCATTAGGATCTTAGATCTTAGAGAATTGGCCACCTGATTTGGATGCAATAGGGATAGTTTTGGATGTGGTCTTTTTTTTTGTGTGTCCTGTCTGCGTGCAGGTAGTACATACATTTGGAAAGAGACACTGTTTGTCTTCCTCTATTTGTTAAGGTATAGTACCTTCGTCTATTATATTATACTTATGATGTACTTATGTTTACATAATTACAGCCATCTAATTTATTAGTATTTCTTAGTTTATTCCCTGCTACGTATCCGTAGTTTTTTTTCTATTTAATGCATTCATAGAATCCTTCTTCTATAAAATGTTTTCACAAAATCTTATTTTGTGGATCTCTTGGATTTAGCCTCTCTACGGGCAGGGATGCCGTTAGAGGTAAGATTGCCTATATCTGGATCTCCCCAGACCCCGCGAATACGGGACCTACATTGAAAGGTGGTGTTGTTGTGGTTTAATAAAAATTTTTCTTTACTTTGGAAGAATTGCAAAATTTTGAAAAAGAATAAAAAAATTGCACAAGTTGGATGCAAAGGAGACTGATAAAAGGTGTTGGATCAAATTTGAAACGAGTAAAAAAGGGGGGGGAGATCCGAAGCCCAAGCCTAGAGTCAAGCCCAACTAGTGGCCCAATCGTTCCCAACTTCCTCTCCCCCCCCCTCGGGCGGGCCTAGCTATAGCTACTCCCATACGTGGCCTAATAGCATGCCAAATCTCCTCCTCCTCCTTCTCAGCGTCGTGCAGGCTTGGCCCAGTGTCTCCCTTCCCTTCCTTATCTCTCTCGAGTGGGCTTGTCCATTGTCCATGAAGCAGTTTCTCCTGCCCTTCATTAATTCAGTACGCACCCAGACATGTGACATGTGAGCCTCTTCCCTTCCTAGCAGATCAGGCATGTTTGTTCTTCTAGTATGCGAAATCGAGTAACTCAGCTTACATCCCTCTCCCTCACTTAACTCGCTTCAGGTGCGCTGCATATGACACCAACGTCTCCCCACCCTCCTTCTTCTCTTTCCCAGCGAAACCTAGAAGCCTGAGACCCCATACTACTTCATCTTCTTCATCCCTTCCTCTGCTATAACCATCCCTCCATGCTCCTTTAATTTCTTTTATTTTTCTCTCTCCTCTTTCATTCATGATCATCAAGTTCATCATTAAGTCATCCACTTTTTCCAGGTAAGTAACAGAGCATTAATACAATCAATAAATAGGAGAAGGCTATGTTTTCTTTTGGGGCTACAATATTGAAGGGCGAGGTCGATTGTAGGCAAATAGCATAGAGTAGAGTTCCTTTTGTTTTTATTCTTTTTCTTCCATTTCAGATATAGGAATTCAAGTGGAGTTTTGTTATTTTGTGTGAATCTTGCTTAGCTCTCTAATTTGTTTTGTTCGACTTCGTACAATCTAGATGCATGCTCTTGTTTTTCTGACTTGATTTATGTTATAATATGGGATTAATTGATGAGTATCAATGTGATTAGAGATGAATATGAGATTTGAGCATTTTTCTACGCATATTATTGTTCTAATTAGGGCTTCCCCTATTGCCATTCCTCTATTCCTGCTATGACCTGTTGCAAGTTTGCTTAGCTTTTCTTACTTTGGTTGCTTTCTCATTTGAGATGTCAACTGTGTTAATTTGGTCTCTAATAGTAATTTGGATTAGAATTTTAGTAATCTACTTTTATAACCCATCTTTGAGGATCGACACCCATAAGTTCCACAATGATAAAACCGTGTGCTTGGAGAAACTAAAACAATCAGCAATTGGTTCATTATTTTGCAATCATGTTTGTTAATAGATGCAATCATGTCATATTTTAATTTTTGATTACATACTTCAAGCTATTGAAGTTATGATACAACCTTGTTCTTTCCAGATTGCTACTTGCTAATTAGATGTTTGTTACTTTTGCTTGATTAGAAAACCCGTGATTGACTCCTTAACACTAACTCAACTCTAGGACTTAATGTCAAACTAGCCTTGATTTATCCCCCTCTTCACCTGACTGCCTTCACATCTCATGGTTGCAGCAACGGGTACTCAACATAGCCTTAGTCAACCAGCATGTAGTGGCCATAACACACCTACTCTTGAGGTAAAAAGAGAAGAGGGAGGAATTAGAGTGTTGCTTCTATACCTGCCAAAATCATTAGGAAAGTGTGGCAAGTGAAGTGCTTATGCCACCAATGAAGACTAACATTGGTTGTCATCTTCCTACTATGCCCTCTTACTCACTTCTCACTAATACACACGTTACTAATTGCAGTGAGGGTTGGGGTGACCTGAGACAAAGGATGTGAGCCTTGTCTTGTTAGAAGAGGGCGATGAACATAAATACTAGTAATCCACTAGGTTTTAAAGCCGATAGATGGTGACGGCAACCTCATCTAAGATCTTAATGAGCGGTGAACAAGGTAGCTAGGAGGCAGTGGTAGGTAGTGGTTGAGACCTTTCCTCATGATGGCCATGGAAGCTAATAATGAAAGAAGCATTGAGGACGGCGAAGGTTGCTGAGGAGATAGGGAGTTTCAGGTCATGAAGAGTAAGGTTAGTGAGATAAGTTCACATATAGAGAGAGACAGTTGGGTTCTGAATTTTTTTTTCCCCATTTGCGTTTACATCTCAGCCCCTATTTCTATTATTCTTTTGTGATTCGACTTTTGGTGATTAATCTATGCACTTCAGTTTTTCTAAGGATGATGTCCATATGTTTATAAAGTCTCATATCGTGTGATTCATGTTTTCTATGTTTGTAATTGATGTTACTTTTATGCAATTAGTTTTGCTTAAAGGTCATGTAATTATTTTTTATATCTGATCAAGTGACTAAGAATCATACAATTTTGTTTATATTAGTTCATTGTTATGGTTGAATCTATTTACATGAAATCTTAGTATCATCATGCTTTTTATTAAACAAATTAGTTTTGCCAAGTAAAGAGAACATGTTCATGCTAAGAGCAATTTGACTATGTGATCCACCATGTTCGACATCACACAAATATACAAAAATTGGGTCAATATAAATCTACATGTTTAAAGTTCCATATTATGTAAACTATTTTATGTGATATTGTGAAATTTTGTTTGATTATATAATTTAGTATTAAAGACAAAAAATGTGGATATGTTTACATATAGTTATTGAGTACAATTATATAGATTTTGTTTTATACTCGCCAAATAAGTTATGCAAATTTATGTTATACAATATCATGTGATTCTGTTTAATTGTCTTCAATTGATTAAGGTTATTTTAATTTGTTTAATATATTATCATGTGATTTTGTTTTACATGCTGATAATTTGTTAGAGCTACATAGATTTGTTTTATATAATATCATGTCATTTTGTTTTACATATTGTCAATTGATTAAAGTAATATTAATGTAAATTTATTTTATATAATTTTGTGTGAATTTGACTTATATAAAAAGTTTACAAAATTAGAACTATATAAATTTATTTTTAGTAATATATGTGATTCTATGAATTATATTTAATATCTTTGTGAGATTTGAAATATTGAAATTAATTTGTTTAATGTTATTATAAGGTTATATGAATTTTTTCATTAATATGAGATTTATGATAGCTAAGTTATTAAAATTCCTAATTGATATTACTTGTGATTATTATGAGCTTAGCAAAATTTTCAAACTTGTGATATGAATGAAATATTTGGGCTAATTTTACTCTGTGCGAATGTTACGAATGTCCAATTTTGAACAAAAACTTACACTAATGATATATGATATCTAGCATGGGGAGATTTAGTATTCCCTTAATAAGCATGAGGTTTTGGAAACCTTGACAATTATTGTGTCTAAGCTTAAAGATACCACCAAGTTGCATCATAATGAGGATCTGAAGGCTAAGGGCTAAGGAGATAATAATAAAAATATGTGAAGTGTTGCAGCTACGGAAAGAAAGGTCATTATACTCGAGACTCTCTCAACCTAGTGGAGGAACCTTATTCCACTTATTCCTTTATACTACTTACTTGTTCAGTTGTTCCCATACATTATTTTCTAAGTCTCTTCCTAACTAAATTGTAGGCACACAAAAAAAAACAAGCACATAGTTCAAGACCAAGCTACTTGTATGGACTTTCATTGCTATCAGGTGTATCCACAAACTTCATTATGGGAAATGACAACGAAGGAGATGTTCTTAGGGTAAGGATGCACCAGGATAGATTAAATGAAGGAAATATATTTCTCTTCCATAACACTCTCCATGCACCTTATGGTGTGACTCTGTTTACTATCAGTACTTTATTTGATGAAACTACAATTCTTGTTTAATTTTAAGACTAGTAGTTTGGATATTTTAAGATAATGGTAATATGTTTTTGCCATGATACTTGAGAAAGAGTTTTTCTTTGTTCTTGACTTCGATGACAATTATGATAAATCATCGCCCGCTTTAGTTGTTCACCTTTGATAGTAACTTTACTCTATTAGATGGCATACTAGACTTGGTTATATGGGCCAAGATAGAATAAGAAGGCTAACTAAAAGACGTTTTTCAGACTAGTTCACTAAGGTTAAGTTGCCTAAATATGAACAATGTTTAGCTCGCAAAGTGATAAAAAAGCTTTTTGGTAAGGCTTTGAGAGTATCAAATCCCTTAGAACTAATCCACGCAATGAAGAAATTGATTCTTACAAGGTCAAGTCTCTGGATGATAAGTTCACAAGTATTGGTGAAGAAAAAGGGAACTATAATTGTATGAATTATAGAAAGACATGAAACTACCTCCTAGTGAGGAGGAAGATTTGAACTCTCACTAAGTCACTAAGGATAGTACACTTCTGCCAAGTGAAAGAGATAGTGGAATTGGTCCCATAATCCTAGATGGTGAAAACGTGTCTACTATTGAGAATCAACTTGAAAATGAGGAAAGTCCTCAACCATTAGGTTCAGCACATAAGGTTAGTCCTCAATCTCTAATTCCTAAGCAGAGGGATAGTCCACATGTTCAAAATCTCAAATCTTTAAGTGATAATGCAAGGAATTCTCAATTTGGTAAAACAAACAATGAAGACACTAGATTGCGAAGGAGTGAACATGGGAGAATTCCTGGATGAAATTCAAATCGAATGGAAAATATTCCTGTTCACCCCTTTGAAAGAAAACCTACCTCATATGTAGAGGCTATGGTGTCACTAAATTGGAAAGAATGGATGGATGTCATGAGATGAGACAGACTCAATGACAAAGAGTAAGGTTTGAGATGGACTCACTAAGGAAGAATTTCTATGAATCAACCTATACATGTTGTATCAAAGTTGAAGAGGACAAGGTTCTCGTCTTAAAAGTTCATATATGATCAAAGCATATTATCCTCTAGATAATAGTGCCTTAGGTTTCATGAAACCAGCACTTCTTTTGGCTAGTCCATGGCATCCGAAGAGCATTGCGTGTATGCCAAGAAAATAGCTAAAGGGATTATATTTCCTACTTTGTGTGTTGAAGACATATTATTGGTTAAGAATAACATGGAGATTATGAATACTAGAAAGCAGTGGTTGTCCTCTATCTTTAAGCTGAAGGACTTGAGTGAAGCTAGATATATTCTAGATGTGGAAAGCATTAAAGATAGTTCCAAGAAGCTTATATATAGGACTATGCTATGAAGCATACGTTAAAAACATCTTAGAACATTTTCTAACGAATTATTCCAAACCCACCAACACTCCAGTTAAGGAGGCTTTGACCTTAAGCTTTGGCCAATGCCTTAAGATAGATAAAGAAAAGGAGATAATTAGCGGTGTTTCTTATGCTAGTGCCGTAGAAAGCTTAATATATGTCATGCTTGTGGATGGCTAGATATTTGCTTTGTAATTGGTTTGGTAAGCTGTTATCAGAATAACCATGGACCTGCTCATTGGCAAGCTGCCAAGAATAGAACATTGTCATTAAGTGTTACCTGAGATTATGGTTGATCCTTTCACTTAGCATATTCTTAGATATGCTTTCAAAGCTCATGGGCCTTGTTTAGGTCTATGTAGGGTCTACTTTCTTGATGAATCTTGTTATGTCATAGACATGATTCTCTTATACTGAGCATTTATGAAAGAAAGGTGATATTCCTAATCAAATGTTCATAAATAAACAATTATGCGATTAGGCACATTGAACTGTCACCAGGCTTATGATTGACCATATTACACGTACGAGTAATCACATTGATGCTTGAGTAGCGAGCATGGTGAGATTGAACAATAGTAACACTAGGTATGTGTCATATCGTATTATATTTATACTTGAGTTGTATGAATGCTAAAGTTATCCTATCTTACAATTGCCTGAGTAAGTATAAGATGAGACTCCATTAAGTCAAACATAAAATGCCTTGATATGAAACTGACCTTCTAGAAGTGATAAATGGTTCCTTTCTTTGTCACTATGTGACCTCTGTGAATGTTAATATCCATTTGTGCAAAACTCTTTGACTTAATTATATCTATAATATGAATTCATGGTTTGATGCTGCTACTTTAATGCACATTCCAAAGGCCAAGATGTATAAAATTCAGAGGAACAAATTAAGGAAGCAATTACACTAAGAGGTATTATCATAAGGATTTAAGGAAGAATCTATCCATCTTTACTGTATCAGCCAGACGTTTGTCCAATCTAAAAAATCAAGCAATGTCATTCTATCTAGTGAGATGTCCCATAAAAATTGTACAAAAGGCATCATTCTACATATTAAAGCAAAGTCGCTAACATTTTTTCAGTTTCTGTTTCAAATCAAATATAAAGCAAAGAAAAGGAACAAAATAATATCTTTACATGAAATGACTTCTTAACAGTAAGCATACATTTTCAACTTGTCAAACTGTAGCATGAAACATCTTGGTTAACACCATTGTATATATAGTTCGATCTGGCTTAATGCGTAATTTCGAATCAATATGGATGAAGTGATGCATAGACTCACCTCCTTTACCAAAGTAGGCAACATTATGGAAACAAATTTGCAATATATACTTTAAAATACCCCATTATTATGAAAAAAATAAGGGTAAGAAGTGCTTGTAGTTGTTTAGATCACGAAATTCACGTACAAAACAGAAGCTATCAGGTCAACTCAACGGAGAACACTGCAAGCAAGGAACAATAATAATTCAAATTAATCGAGTATACACTGTTTTCTTCCCTATAAACATAAAATTTACAACCAGAAAAAGTTGTCTTGAAAAGTTGCTATTTTAAGTTATTTTTCGTTTTTGTTTTGACATAACTATCTTATTTTAACTTTTGTGGGGGGAAAATCGTAAATTTTGAGTCAAATGAGCATGCACTTGACCATAGAGAGTGGAAGGTATAAGTTGAGAAATCAACCATGGATCATACATTAGCTAATTTATGAGACGTGAATGAGTATATAAGTACTTAACATTTGATTGGGAGGATGTGTGCTCGTATTGGGATTGGGGCAAGAATTTTTCTTACACAAAGCGACGCACCTAAGAGGGATGTTATTTATACCCCATTTTGGGTATCACATTGTAGCAGATGTAATCACTAAATCTCTAAATGTTGATCTGAGATTTAAAATTTAAATTGATTTAATTTGCATTGTTCATATGATTTTTTTTTAGATAATTTTAATGGATCAAATGACAACCGATCAAAATTCAATCGAAACAAAAATGATCCAAACGTAAGAAATTATCTAAACGTAAAACAAGCTAGAAGGGTGAATGTAGAAGGGCTTACTTGTACAAGTAGGCTGCAATCCCCAGAATGACGCAGAGCAAGATGATGTCAATAAAGAAGTTCCTACTCGATCTCACCTGCAAGAGGCAGAGTTGAATTTTAATGTATGAATAATACGGTTTATACGATGCACGTGATAAAATTATATACAAAAACGATGATTCAAACCTTGTTGAGTGTTTCCTTGAGCCTCACATTGTTGTTCTTCAGATCAGCTGTGGCTTTGTCCACCTTCATTTTAATTGGCAGTTATAATTAATTCCACTGACTATTACTTCCTCCAACAACCCCCTCCCCAAAAAAAAAAAAAACCAAAAAATAACCCTAAAAATCTAGGTTGTAATTATGCTAGTAGGGTATGTTGGCACACTGTAGGGTGTCCCTATGAGAGATGTCCCCATGAGATATGTTGGCTCTCTACATGTTCGAAGTGACAATCAAATTCTCATCTATGGTGGTCAAGGTAACCAAAGTTACAATATGGAAGATTCGATCATTGGTTCATGACATGTAAGCCATACTACCTGACTTTCGACATATCTCTATCAGGTATATATCTTCAGAAAAGATACTCTGGTAATTTATTGAATTGCTAAATTTGGTTGAATATTAAAGTACGTAACTACGGACCTTTTATATGGCCTTACCATCAAAAGGGTTCTAATGTTCCATGTGCTTATCATTTTAAAAAAGGGATATAGAGCGGTCAATTATTCGTGGATCTGGCAAATAGGTCATTTGGTTCGGGTATGGGTCGGGTTAAGTTTAATTTGGGTCGGATCATGTTTCTGGGTTAAGTGACATTTCAGATCGGATCGGTTTAAATCGGATGAATTTCGGCTGGGGTTGACTTCGGGTCAATCGATTTTTGCTCCAACACGCTTATTATGCAAAAATAAGCAACTTTATAGAAAATTTCAAGTTGGGTATGGTTCGGATCGGGTCAATTTAGGTTTCGGATCCACTTTTGGATGAAACTATTTTGGATATAGGGTTGGATATGAGTCCGGCTTAGTCGTGTTGGTTTCAAATCTCGGGTCAGTTTTGTCAAATCTAAGTATTCTAAGTCAATCACTTATTACTAATCCTATCAAATGGGCCAATGGGGAAAAGTCAATTGGCGTTTGCACGGGCTGAGTTAAGTCTAGTCTGATTGACATGAGTTCCCGAATTATTTGAATAGAGTTGATTTCAAGTTTAGGAAATGGTTGGCCATTGGCGTAATGTTTTCCAACTAGTTTCTACGACAAACTTTTGTGAAGAAAATTTCCATCAAGCTAGCACTTTTTGATTAATCTATAGAGAAACACATAAAGTATATTCTGGTTAAAAATGACTAGGATGTTTAATTTTGATCTAAGAAAATTTGATCATATTGAATTCAATAATCTACATGCATGAATTAATTTTTTTCTACTTGATCATATTGAATTCTGGATAAATTACCTTGGTATCGATTTCATCTATGAGTGGAACTTGTCTGTCCAATTCCTGAATAAGAGAAGGAAGGAAAATAAATCAAACGAAAAGGTGGTTTTTATTCTGTTGGGCACGAACAAAAATGCAAAAATTGATGGACTAAATGTGATTGAAAAAAATTAAGAAAAGAAATTAGTTGCTTGGTCATGTCAAACCTCATTCATATCATGAGCCAAATTCTTCAGTGTCTCTAATCCCTCGGATATAATATCCAAGCCTTCGTCCTAGCATAAATAATGTTAGAAAAGTGCGCGATGAAAGCCTCCAAATACAAACTCTTCGGATAACTACGACGTTATAACGTATGCAATGATCTTACCTGCTTTAATTTCCGCATTTCGTATTCTTGTCTAAATTGACTCGACTCCTTGGTAGATTGGAAAAAATCATCGCTTATATCTACAGTTAGCAATAAAAAACATTAATTAACCAACAATGTTAATGAATTTCGTTTCTGTTCATACGAAAAAAGGAAATGCCTAACCAAAAACCCATACAAAACGAAATGTGAAGTTTTGCATGGAAAATACATTCCCTTCAATGTATATTTTTCTCTTAAAGTCTCAATAATGCTTGGTTCATAAACATTTGATTCAGTCACACTTATGCTTAAATAATTTGTTCAAGAACCAACTCAACCAAAAGTTTAAATTTATAGTTGAAGGCCCAAACCCAGGAATAAATTTATACTCAACAGGCCCCTCACGCGAATGTCGCTTGGGCTTGAAGCGTGGCTGCTACAAAGGTCCGCCTTACCTTGCGCAATAAATCAATATGGGGACCTCTCGCTCAGAAATGCTTTAACATCATATTCAAGAACCAACTCAACCACAAACTTCAGCTGATGTTTCAAGGTTCAAGAATAAGTTTATATTCTAACACACCCCTACACGTGAATGCCTTCGGGATTGAAGTGTGGATGCTGCGAAAGCTCTCCCTACCTTGCGCAATAAATTAATATGGGGGCTCCACCTCATGCTCAAAAAGGCTCTGATACCATGTTCAAGAACCAACCCAATCAAAAGCTTAATCTCATAGTTGAAAGCCCAGACCCAAGAATAGATTTATAGTCAACATAATTGAATGGTCTACCGCTTTGAAAGCCTTGAAATCAAATGTTGAGTATATCAGACATGAAATTGGAAACAAAATTTTGGTATAGAAGGAGTAAAAACTGATATACACAAGATTAATGCTGAAATATCTCATAATAAAATTTGAAAATTTTATCAATTGAACTAACGAGCATTCACATAAACAAAATTTTTAATTATAATTTAGCAAACCTCCATTAAGATCAAACTTGATATTGTTGCGAGTTCCAGAAGTTGCCAAGCTGCCACTTTGGCCTGCATTGCTGCCATCAGGGATTAGTTTGATCCTCTCACCCAATTCAAGAGCCAAATCCCCTCGAGCAATCATGTCCTCCTTTGACACTCCTTTCACCTGTAATCATAATCTATATTCGCAATTATTTTTCTCTGATATTTATATAAGTGCGAAAAAAGGTAATTTTTGTATCCTTTAAAGTTAAGAATATTTTGCTGATAATGTACTGTACTTTGGGATGTTGGACAATAATGTACCATACTTTGAACTTGAACGTTTATGTAACATGCTATTGGCTAATTTACCATTTATATACCAAGGCCAAGTTTGAATGTGTTTTTATCGATGTAATGCAACAATGTCACAAAATAATACAATTCCATATGTTTAAAATGGAAGAATTTTTAAGCTTATTCAATTACACATGTTGAATTTGCACTTACGATACCGACTTAAATTTTCTTCAACATCGGTTTTGGTATGTAAATAGTAAAGATGCAATCATGTCCTCCTTTGACACTCCCTTCACCTGTAATCATAATCTATATTCGTAATTATTTTTCTATGACATTTATATAAGGGGAAAAAAGGTAATTCTTGCATCCTTTAAAATTAGGAATATTGGATTATAATGCACTGTACTTTGAGGATGTTGGATAATAATGTATCAAACTTTGAACTTGAACGTTTATGCACCGTATTATTGGTTAATTTATCGTTTATATACCAAGACCGAGTTTGAATGCGTTTTTTAATCAATGTAATGCAACAATGTCACAAAAATATACAACTCCACATGTTTAAAATGGAAGAGTTTTTAAGGTTATGCAATTATGTATGTTGAATATGCACTTACAACACCGACTTAAAATGCCTTCAAAATTGGTTTTGGTATATAAATAGTAAATATGCCCTTAGTATGGTGCACGGTCATCCCAGTTCAAATTTGAGAGTATTATCGTTCAATACCTCGAAGTAAAGTATATCATGATTCAAAATTCCGTAAAATTAATATCCAATCCAAATTATTTTTGCACGAAATATGCAATCGTTGTTACATAATTTTCCTTTACAATTACTAAATGTATAGATTTTATGAAATTGGGATATATTAAGTAATTTTGATGTATATGCAGTCTCATTTCTGGTAAATAGCAAGACTTGATAATGTTGGGTTTTATGGCCCAAAATTCGAGTACCGGCACGGTGGGACGACGCTGCGCGAACACGGACGTGCCACGACGAAGGAGCACCAAGGCAAGAGGGGCAGAAAATTGGCACGGGGGTGCCATGCCATGTGGCACGACCGTGCCATGCGGCACGGGGTGACCGTGCCACGTGTCTTTTCGCCGCCTTTTTCGGATGGCGGTTAGGGTTTCTGTCTCCGAGGGGGATTCCTCCTGGCGGCTAGGGTTCTACTTTAAAGGGAAAACCCCTACTGTTTAGACCCTATATAAAGGGGGTCAAGCCTAGGATCTAAATAACTCCTGATCTCCAGTACTCATACATACATTGAGAGGTAGAAGTACTTTGTGAGAGATTACAATAGAGAGGTTGTAATTCTGCTCTTAGATCAAATCACTGTGGTGATTGTGATCGTGTTGTATTCTTCCTGCTCATAGTGAATTGTTCTGGTGCTGTCGCCGTCCGTGGTTTTTCCCGCATTGGGTTTTCCACGTTAAATCTCTTGTCTTCTTATTTCTGTTTTCTGTTATTCACTTGATTTCTGAATTTCTAATTCATCCTATCGCTTCCGCTATACTGTTACTTTGATATTAATTCCTAACAAGTGGTATCAGAGCTTTGGTTATAGGATGTCTTCTATCATGAGGGTAGATATTCAGAAATTCGATGGGGAGATTAGTTTTAATCTCTGGAAGGTGCAGATGAGAGCAGTTCTCATTCAGCACGGGTTGTGGAAGGTTCTGAAGGGACCTCACGTGAAACCTGAGAAGATGACAGAAGAACAGTGGGCTGAAGATGTAAAGAAGAGACGTGGGTTGTTGACGGAGGACGAATGGGAGGAACTGGAGTTGAAGGCGGTTTCAGCTATACAGTTGTGCTTGGCACCACATGTCCTGCGAGAGGTGCTGGATAAGACAACTGCGGTGGATCTGTGGGCTCGGCTGGAGGAACTCTCCATGACGAAGAGCCTCGCCAACAAGATCCGGTTGAAGGAAAGGTTGTATAACTTTCGTATGGCTGAAGGTACCCCTGTCCAAAAGCATTTGAATGAGTTTAACTCTATTCTTGTTGACTTGGAGAGTCTAGATGTGAAAATTGAGGATGAAGATAAGGCTATTTTACTTGTTGTGTCGTTACCCCCTTCTTATAAACACTTTAAGGAGATTATGCTATATAGTAATTCTAATACTATATCGTTTGAAGATGTTAAGTCAAATCTGTTGTCTAAGGAGAAGTTTGATCTTGACATTCATGCTGATTCTGCTGAGGGATTAGCAGTAAGGGGTACAACAACTGAAAAGGGGAACGGTAATAGGAGTAAGAACCGTTCTAAGTCTAAAAATCCTCATGCTGGTAAGACCTGCAATTACTGTGGTAAATTGGGTCATATTATTGCTAACTGCTGGAAACTGCAAAAGAAGAAGGAGAAAGAGGAAGATAATCTTCAGGAGCCTGCTGAAGCTTCATTTGCTGAATCTGATTCTGATGGTGACGTGTTGTTCGCTACCTCTACTGAAAGAGGGAGTGATTCTGATTGGATTCTTGATTCTGGGTGTACCTATCATATGTGTCCTCACAAGGATTGGTTTTCAACATATGATTCAGTTGACTCAACTGTTGTTCACATGGGCAATAACGCCCAATGTAATGTAACTGGAGTCGGTACTGTTAAAATCAAGATCCATGATGGTGTTGTCAGGACTTTATCGAATGTTCGTCATGTTCCTGACTTGAAGCGTAACCTCATCTCACTAGGCACCCTTGAATCCAAAGGGTGCAAATATTCAGTTGAAGGTGGAGTTCTGAAGGTCTCAAAGGGCAGTAGGATTCTGCTGAAGGGTCTGAGGCAAGGAGGCCTCTATGTCTTGCAGGCATCTACTGTGACAGGTTATATGAAGGAAAGTTCATATAAGTCATCTCCCAGAGCTAAGTTTAAACATTGCTTGGACTTAGTTGGCATTCGCAGTTTTTGAGGGCCCTGCGGGGCATAGCCCAATAGGGGGCATCACCCTTTGGGGTGAGACGACGGCGACGGAAAGTTGAACATTGAAGATTTTGGTCCAAGGTGGAGATTGTTGGGTTTTATGGCCCAAAATTCGAGTACCGGCACGGTGGGACGACGCTGCGCGAGCACGGGCGTGCCACAACGAAGGAGCACCAAGGCGAGAGGGGCAGAAAATTGGCACGGGGGTGCCGTGCCATGTGGCACGACCGTGCCATGCGGCACGGGGTGACCGTGCCACGTGGCACGGTCGTGCCACGTGTCTTTTCGCCGCCTCTTTCGGATGGCGGTTAGGGTTTCTGTCTCCGAGGGGGATTCCTCCTGGCGGCTAGGGTTCTACTTTAAAGGGAAAACCCCTACTGTTTAGACCCTATATAAAGGGGGTCAAGTCTAGGATCTAAATAACTCCTGATCTCCAGTACTCATACATACATTGAGAGGTAGAAGTACTTTGTGAGAGATTACAATAGAGAGGTTGTAATTCTGCTCTTAGATCAAATCACTGTGGTGATTGTGATCGTGTTGTATTCTTCCTGCTCATAGTGAATTATTCTGGTGCTGTCGCCGTCCGTGGTTTTTTTCCCGATTTGGGTTTTCCACGTTAAATCTCTTGTCTTCTTATTTCTGTTTTCTGTTATTCACTTGATTTCTGAATTTCTAATTCATCCTATTGCTTCCGCTATACTGTTACTTTGATATTAATCCTAACAGATAAAAATGTCAATCAGCTTAGCAATTCAATTTACTTTTAGTTTAGTATAAGAGAGCGACATTAACGAAACATATATAAATCGTTTTAAGAATAAAACCATCCATTTAACCAAAAACAAGTAACTCATTCAGCTCATCTTCAACCGTATGAATTGAATGCTTAGATTTAACTTGAAGATGGTTTAAATAATATACTAAATTACATGTGTAAATTGCATATATCCTCAATCAAAAATACCAAAAAAAATAAAAAATGGCATGTAATTATTCTGACCTTCTTGTAGGCCAACTTTTGCAGCTTGGAGACCTCTTCCATTAACCTGGCTTTGGTCCTTCTAATCTCAGCATTTATGGCAACCACCTTTGCCCTGTTCGTCTCCATGGCTGCCACCTCTGATTTCTGCCCAAAACCCAATTTTCATTTTAAAATTTTATTTTATTGAAAAATTGATTTAATTACTCAGAACATAGTTGATAAAAATGTGTATTAATTTGCATGCAAGCTGAAGAACGTTAAGTGAAAATAGATAAACATACACAAATGGCATCCCCGATCTGAGATTCAATGGTGTCATAAAGATCGGAGAAGGCATCACTGCCTGAACCTCCGAGCTCCCTGTGCTTATCGACGTCGTATTTATCGTATTTCTTGCAGATTTCATCGACACGGAAGAGGACGTCGATAACCGACATGCTTTCTTAACGTAAAGGGAGACGCAAAGATTGATAAAGAGAGATTTAGAATTCAAGAACTTTATGAGTCGAACTGAGTGATGCCTACTTATTTCAATGGCAAATGAAAAAGAGGGTAGTTTGGAATGAAGAGGAATTGAAGTTAAGATTTTGTTTGTTGATGAGGAGAATGGTGATGAAAAATGAATATATCTGGGTTTTGTTTGCTGGAAAAAGCTTGGTTATTAGCTGTGTTTTTCTGCCTTATTTTTTGTGTTTCAGGGTTTGAACGTGCCCGCTTTGACAAACGGCATCAAAGATGTGCGCAGATGATGATGAGTTGACTGCTAAAAGTGGTTATAAAGGGCATGTTTTTTTGGTTAAAATATGGGTTGGTAATGGGTGAAGTTGGTTGAGATTAATAATAGTTGATTAAAATAGGTTGAAATTGGTATTTTTTATTAAAGTCGGTTCAAGTAGGTTGTATTGGATTGAATTTTTTTTTGTATGAGGGTTAGAAGTTGATTAAAATAATAGGAAGTGGGTTGAAGTTGGTTGAAGTGGGTTGATGTGGGTTGAAGCTGATTGAGTTTGATAAACTTGAATTTATCAATGAAATGAACAGAGCCAAACTCAAGCTCTGTTTTTTTCTTTTTTAATTCTTTTTTTAATGAACAAATACTTGATGAAGAGGTTGAATATATGCAATGAGTTGTATATTTGTATCGCGGTTAAAGGTTATATGTATGTTAGTTGTTCTTTGTAAGGCTATTGTTTAGTGTTTTTTTTTGGGGGGGGTAGGGGAGCAATTGTTTAGTTTTGGCATTAATCATTATGCATATTTTATACTACTTGGTTGTTAATTTTACTCTTTCTTTGTAGTTGCATTTCTGAAACAATTAGAATCTAATGGCCTAGGGAATCGTAGATTACAGGCAATTAACTTCACACATTAGACGTGTGTAAATCAGTCTAGTAACATTTGATTTTGCTTATTAGTTTTAACTTTGTGTTTGTTAGTAAAGTCAGAGGTGAAAACTTGCAGTTTCTCCATTCTTGTTCAAAATTTTGGAAGTTGAAATCAGACTGATCAAATTGGCTCCTAACTTTAGACAGTCGAAATCAAAATTGATAGGACCAGGTCCCAGAAGTTGGAAATCAGAACTGAAACATCACCAAGTCCGGTTCTAAGGTATCTATCTCGCATAATATAAAAATTTTATTAAAAATTAGATTAGACTCCATGTTAGTACAATCATTATACTCCCCCTCACCAAAATTTCACTCTTTTCCAAGTCTAAAACTTATCTTTTAATTTCGATCTTTGGGTTCATTCGATCTCTAAATTTCATACTTCTGAACTTGAAATGTCTTTTTCTTTACATTCTGTGGAAAACAAGGGACAAATTGTTTTCACGGAACTCGAAATTTGACGATTGTATTATAGGAGTTCAATGCATTATACTCCAAGGAGTACAATCCAACAACTAAAATTCTAGCTCTAGTAAATTTAATTACTTTTTGCCTTTTCACGGCATATATTTGGAGCCTATTTATTTCAAAGTCAGCATTAGCAGTTAGTGGTTAGTAGCATTTTACAAACATTTACAAGTAGTTCGAAATAGCAGTTAATGGTTACCATATTTACTAGTGGGAAGTAGCAACTACGAATAGCGTCTAGAGATAGCAGATGGCAGTGGTTACTAACCTTTACAAGCCGTTGAAATTAGTAGTTAGAGACTAACAGTGATTTTTACCAAATGTTTTTTTTTTTTTTTTTTGGGATGCTGAAATAAACAAACCTTAAATTTTAGCATAATTTTTTGTTTTTTTTCAATTGACAGCGCTACAAGGCAGACAAATACAAGCATCACCCAACCTCCCACCAGGAAGAACACAAAGACAAGCATACAAAATACGAGGAACAAAATTTAATCTTAACATACTAACACGATGAAATATTTCGCTTAGCATTTGTTTTAAAATGGAAAGCTTCAAATTTTTTTTAAAAAAATTGAGAAAAAATGATTTGACAGGAAAGAAAAGGAAATAGAAACCAAACAAAATTTTTTTATCTTTTTGTGCCATTTTCCCTAATTACCCGGCTGGTTTCATAATTTGGGCAGGATACATGAGGCCTAATTACAGAGAAGGGGCAACAAACCTGAAAACATGGAAAGAAATTTTTTATCAAAAGCTAAGAATAGACATATGGATAATCTATGAACCATTAAGGTTGCATTACTAAGACTAATTTAGGCTCTCATTTCTTAACCAGTCACTCAAGCAATGCCTCTCTTTTAATGCCAAGATCATTCCAAGGCATATTTTCTTTTTGATCTTGTGTGTATGTGATCTATTTGTATGAAAGCATGATCATGATGACGAAGGTCAACATATGTCAGGAGAACATCCGCGGAAAGGATCCAATGACCATACAGTAAAATTGCCATCGGCCCCAGATAATCAACTAAACGAAGGAGGTCGATAAACATCATCGAATTTTTCAAGTTCTAAGTTTGCAATGGAGTCACGACGAGATCGAGGTGGTGGTAGTAGTGCGGATGCTGGAGGGGGGAAGTTGGATAGAAGGGTGTCTGTATTGAAGTCTAATAGTAAGTCCATGTTGTTGAGAAGCCAAACAGGAGATTTTGATCATAACAGATGGTTGTTTGAGACCAAGGGTAAGTATGGAATTGGGAATGCTTATTGGTCAAAAGAAGAGGCTTATAATGGTGTAGATGCTGGGATGACCCTCAATGATTTCATGGACAAGCCATGGAAGCCTCTTACTAGGAAAATTAGTGTTCCAGCTGCTGTTATTAGTCCTTATCGGTAAGTTTTTTTCTTTTTTCTCTTTTTGGTTGTTTAGCAGAAGCACAAAAGCCAATAAAATGCAGCGTAAATTTGACGTACTCAAAACATCGATCTAAACCACTAGATAAGTATAGTGCTGTTATTAGTCCTTATAGGTAAGCATAAAGACACGTCAAATGTACTTTTACCAGTTTAACTAAATTTCATTACTCAATTGCAGGGTGCTAATAGTGATTCGATTGGTGGGACTTGGATTTTTCATGTCATGGCGAGTGAGAAATCCGAATGAAGATGCAATGTGGCTATGGGGAATATCAATAGTCTGTGAATTCTGGTTTGCATTCTCTTGGTTGTTGGATCAATTACCTAAAGTTAATCCCATCAATCGAGCTGCAGACCTTGCTGCATTGAAAGAGAAGTTTGAGCAGCCTTCGCCTTCTAACCCTCAAGGTCGCTCAGATCTCCCAGGAGTTGACTTATTCATATCAACCGCGGACCCTGACAAAGAACCCCCTCTTGTCACTGCAAATACCCTCCTTTCGATCCTTGCAGTCGAATACCCAGTGGAGAAGGTCTCTGTGTATATTTCTGATGATGGCGCAGCTATCCTGACTTTTGAGGCTATGGCTGAGGCTGTCAACTTTGCTGAACTTTGGGTGCCATTTTGTCGAAAGCATAACATAGAGCCTAGAAACCCAGACAGTTACTTTAGCATCAAGAAAGATCCTACCAAGAATAAAATGAAGCCTGATTTTGTCAAGGATCGACGTTGGATTAAGCGAGAGTATGATGAGTTCAAGGTGAGAATCAATGGGTTACCTGATGCTATAAAGAAGCGATGTGAAATGTACAATTCGAAGCAGTTAGAAATGAAAGATCAGAAGGAGAATAGTACTGAGGAGGGCGATAAGATCGATCAAGTCGAAGAAGCTACTTGGATGGCAGATGGGACACATTGGCCAGGGACATGGTTTAAGCCTGCTACTGATCATAAAAAGGGAGATCATGCAGGAATTTTGCAAATAATGAGCAAGGTCCCTGAATCGGAGCCTGTAATGGGTTATCATGATGAGAAGAAGTTAGATTTTACAGGGATAGATATTCGTCTTCCAATGTTTGCTTATGTATCTAGAGAAAAGAGACCTGGATATGACCATAATAAGAAGGCTGGAGCTATGAATGCCTTGGTTAGAGCTTCAGCTGTACTTTCAAATGGACCCTTTATTCTCAACTTAGATTGTGACCATTATATTTATAATTCTATGGCAATTAGAGAAGGAATATGTTATATGATGGACAGAGGGGGTGATAGAGTATGTTATGTACAATTCCCACAAAGATTTGAAGGTATTGATCCTTCTGATAGGTATGCTAACCATAACACTGTTTTCTTTGATGGAAATATGAGAGCTTTGGACGGTCTTCAGGGTCCTGTATATGTAGGAACCGGGTGTATGTTTAGGCGATATGCACTGTATGGTTTTCACCCTCCAAGGGCAAATGAATATACCGGTATATTTGGACAATATAAGCAACCGGCACCAAACATCCAAGGGCAGCCCGATCAAGAAGAAGCAGCTGATGCACAAACCACAGGATTACACCCCGACTTGGAACTGCCTAAGAAGTTTGGCAACTCAACTGTGTTTACTGACTCTATAGCAGTAGCCGAGTTCCAAGGAAGACCTTTGGCCGATCATGCATCTGTGAAGAATGGCCGTCCCCCTGGGGCTTTAACTGCTCCTCGAGCTCCACTCGATGCTCCCACCGTGGCAGAAGCAGTTGCTGTTATCTCTTGCTGGTGATTGATTACTCTTCCTTCTCCTTTTCCTTCGTTAATTATTTTGTTTTATCTTGTTGATTTTCCAACACATGGAGCAAAATAATAAACAACTATCATCAAATATGAATGTTATGTGACACAATACAATACATTATACATATTGAATGTTGGAAATTTCAGGTATGAAGATGGGACAGAATGGGGAGATAGGATAGGATGGATCTATGGATCGGTGACAGAGGATGTGGTGACTGGATATAGGATGCATAATCGTGGATGGCGTTCTATCTACTGCATAACAAAGAGAGATGCTTTTCGCGGAACTGCTCCTATTAACCTTACAGATCGATTACATCAAGTTCTTCGATGGGCCACTGGTTCGGTAGAGATTTTCTTTTCTCGAAACAATGCTTTCCTAGCCACTAGGCGTCTTAAATTCCTACAACGTTTGGCATATCTCAATGTCGGCATATATCCCTTCACCTCAATATATCTGTGCGTGTACTGCTTTCTTCCTGCTCTCTGCCTTTTCTCAGGGCAATTCATTGTGTCAGGCTTAAGTGTTGTTTTCCTTTGTTACCTCCTTGGTATAACAACATGCCTCATCCTCCTTTCCCTTCTTGAGGTCAAATGGTCTGGAATTGCCCTTGAAGAGTGGTGGCGTAATGAGCAATTTTGGGTCATTGGAGGCACAAGTGCACATCTAGCTGCTGTGCTCCAAGGGCTCCTCAAAGTTCTTGCCGGCATTGAGATTTCATTCACTTTAACCTCCAAATCTGCTGCAGAAGACGAAGATGATGTATATGCTGATCTATACGTTGTCAAGTGGACAAGTCTTTTTGTTATGCCCCTAACCATCATAGTGGTGAATTTAGTTGCCGTTGTTATTGGGATCGCGAAAACCATATACAGTGTGATCCCGCAATGGAATAAGCTACTAGGAGGGTGTTTTTTCAGCTTTTGGGTGTTGGCTCACATGTACCCCTTTGCAAAAGGTCTCATGGGAAGGAGAGGAAGGGTGCCCACAATTGTATGGGTTTGGTCAGGATTGCTCTCTATCACAGTCGCCTTGCTTTGGATCACAATCAGTCCTCCAGATGGTGGTGGTGTCAATGTAGTGAATACTAGCATTGAAATAATCTAATGTCACCCACATAATCTTGAGGCCATTGTTAGCAATCATGTTTCAAATTTTGTTTCTTTTGTTTTTTCGGAATCGTCAAAATTATGTTTCTTATAGAAAGCTTCTGCTGATATTCTCCACTTCTCCTTGTGGACATGTAAATACCGATGTTAAAACAATCGAAAGTACAAAAAATTTTCCCATAATAAGTCTGTTTTCAGCAGGAGTGTCAAATGGATCGAGATAGTGACGTTTCCTTTTGTTTTTCTTATGCGATTTTACTAAACTATCCTCTTTGAGTCTACGAAAATGCCCTTGCGGTTTTAATATTTTTTGTTTAGCTTTTCTTTGAATACTTCATTTTTTATATTATTCTTTTTCATCTGTGTAATTAGTTATTTGTGATTCGGTTAAAGATTTATTTGGCATGTACACTTTCTAGCAAAGTGGACAGATAATTTAATCTAGCTTTATCGTGATTTAATAAGTTTTGTCTTATACTTCTAGTCGTACAGTCGAATGATCTCAGATAATCCCAACCTTGATCTTGTGTGTGGTAGTTTAAGTTTGAAAAATTAAAACTTTGTCCTGCAAGATAATCACCTTTTCGGTTTAATCTAGAGTTAGACTGTAATTTATTTTTCGAATAACTCATATCTTTAATTTTATCAGAAGTATTTAATATGTGAGGTTAACTTTTCTTGGTGTATGAAGAGGTCTTTAATGATTTGCTGGTGGGGATTAATAAGAGTAGGGTCAAGTAACAGAAGGGGACAAGGGTAATTTATTTTTTTAATGTAAATGAAATTGATGATATTGAAATTTTAGTCGACAGGGTATTGAGTTAATTTTAGTAGGTGGGTAGGCTCTTCATCTGTGTAGATTTATTTAATAGGTAGGCTCTTCATCTATGTAGGTTTATTTAGTGGGTAGGCTCTAACACCATTTATCTTAGTTCAAAAAAGCGCGCCTCAGGCGCACCTAGGCGCCATGAGGCGCGAGGCGAGGGTCCTGTCAATTCAGAGGCAGTGAGGGGAGGCAAAATCTTGAAGCGAGGTGAGGTGGGCTTCGGTGAGCTCACAGTGAGGTGCGAGACGACCCAAACGCGCGCTTCAGGGATCTTAAAGTAGCCGTTAAAAGGAAAAAAAATGACACTTACCTTCTCACTCAGACACTCGAAGCATTCTCAGACACTCGAAGCAAATCTTAATTCGCCTCCTTCAGCACCAGTTCAGCATTTCAGCCCACCATCTTGACATCTCCAGGTACAAATCTCCATTTCTCCTCTTCTCTACTGCGAATTTTTTCATCCCCCCTTCTTCTTCTTTGATTTTGGCCCTCTCTGTGGCTGCTTCTCTGTTGTTCATGCTTCTCCTCCTCTTTCTCTTCATGTTCGGTAGTCTCCTCCTCTTTCTTTTTATGTCCGGCAGACTCTGGTTGCCGTTGTGGTGTTTCCGGCCACTTTTCTCTCCCCCCCTCTCTCTGTGCGCGTTGCTGTGGGGGGCTAGGGCTCTGGTTCCCTTTTTTTTTTTTTGGTGGGCAGAGGGCAACAAGCAGAAAGCCTTAACCCACACCCACAAATAATTATTTAATTAATTTAAGGCTGTTAAGGGCTCTTTTTTTTGGTATGTTAATCTTTTTTATTTTGGTTGACGAATGATGAATTGTTAAATGCTAATTACTTTAATTTTTGTTTTGTTTTGGGCCTTTTGGTTAAATTGAATCAGTGAGTATTGTGACATTGTGTTGGGGCTTGATTGTTGATTGTTGAATTGAAATGGAAGATTCTAACCCATCCGGTAATCCTTCGGTGTCTTCAAAGTCTTTAGACCCAGGAAGAAAGTATGGAAATGTGGATCCAAACAATAGAAACACTTGGTATTGCCACTTTTGCGGGGTGATGATCATGGCAGGAGTTTTCGGCTTAAGCAACACCTAGCCGATGGTCATTGAAACACCCTAGGTTGTCAAAAAGCCCCAGAACATGTTAGAAAAGAAATCCAAGATTATATGGAGCGAAAAAAGACCACCAAAGAGACGCATAATATGTCTAGACACATTCATCAATATTACATGGGTGAGGAATATGATGATGATGATGATGATGATGATGATGATGATGATGATTGTGTTGAAATGAATTTAAAAGGTGGAAGTGGAAAAGTTTCAAGTGGCGGCTCCAAGGGAAGTAGTAGCATGCCTTCTAAGAAGACAAGACAAAAAGGCCCTTTAGATGTGTTTTTTGCTCCTAATCCCGCGGATGTTGTCAAAGCTAGAAAGGAGCAAGGGAGGCAAAAAACAATAAATGAATTGTGTAGAAAGGAACTAAGGGAGAAGGCTTGTGGAGATATTGCTATGTGATTTTATGATGCCGGAATTGCTTTTCATGTGGCCACATTAGAAAGTTTTGCTATTATGTGTGAATCAATTAGTCAATTTGGTCCCATATTGAAACCACCTTCCATGTATGAGCTAAGAGTTCCTTTCCTCAAGAAAGAAGTGAAGGCAACCGAAAAGGCAATGGTAGAGCACAAGAAAGAATGGGCACATAAAGGTTGTTCAACTTTATCCGATGGTTGGCGTGATACAACCGTGCAAAAGGATATTGTCAACTTCCTTGTCAACTCTCCCAAAGGTTCGGTCTTTATTAGATCAATGGATGTTTCCGAAGTTATAAAGGATGCCAACTTGTTGTTTAAGGTTCTTGATGGTATGGTAAAGGAAGTTGGAGAAGAGAATGTGGTCTAAGTTGTGACCGACAATGCATCTAATTAAGTGAAGGTGAGTAAGAAACTAAAAACACTAACTTCCTTTGTCTTAATTCTTGAATGGTGCATATGTAATTATATATCTTCGTTCTAATTTTTAAATTCTAATTTCATTCTTATAAAAAATGATTGTAGGAAAATTGCTAATGGCAAAGAGTCCACATCTTTATTGGACTCCATGTGCCGCTCATTGTCTTGATCTCATCTTAGAAGATATTGGAAAGAACATTCCCAAAGTCAAGATTGCTCTAAAGAAGAGTATGGACATTAATGCCTATATACATAGCTCGGTTTCCTTAATAAAGATGATGAGGAGATTCACTGGCCAAAAGAACTTACATAGACCCCTGGTCACTAGATTTGCTACATCCTTCATCACTCTTCCTCCATTCACAAACAAAAGAACAATTTGAGAAAGATGGTGACTTCTCAAGAGTGGAATGATAACAAATGGTCAAAGGACTTGGGGGGAAAAAAGATGGCATCCTATTTCTTGCAAGAAAGCTATTGGAAGAATGTGCTTTATGCTCTTAAATTGACCGGCCCTATTGTTAAGGTTCTTCGAATAGTAGATGGAGATAAAAAACCTCCTATGGGTTATATTTATGAGGCCATGGATAGAGCTAAGGAGGCTATTGCAACTGGCTTTGGAAACAAGGAAGAGGATTATGAGATGGCATTTAAGTACATTGATACAAGATGGGAATGCCAACTTCATCAACCTTTGCATGCGGCCGGACATTTTCTAAATCCCGAAATCTATTATTCAAACCCAACTATTGAAGATTATAGTGAAGTGATAAAGGGTTTGTATGATTGCATTTCGAGGTTGGTTCCAGAATTGGGGACTCAAGACAAGATTCTTGAGGAATTGAATTTATACAAGAATGCACAAGGTCTCTTTGGAATCAACATGGCCGTAAGGCAAAGGAAGAGTCTAGCTCCCAGTAAGAATATTTAACACAATATTGATTTTGGGTTTATTCTTTTTTTTAAAACATAAATATTCTTTTAAATTGTTTCCTTGTTTTTTGGTTCCCAATAGCTGAGTGGTGGAGTTCATATGGATCCTCGGCATCTCACTTGAAAAAGTTTGAGACAAGGGTCCTTAGCCTCACTTGTAGTGTAACCAGATGCGAGAGGAATTGGGGTGTTCTCCAACATGTAAGTTGCAACATCCACAAAATTATTTTATTCTTTGATAATCAAATAATTTTTACCTTTTCAGAGATTAATGAAGTCTACTTATTTACAGCTTCACACCAAGGAGAGGAACAGATTAGCACAATCTTGATTGAATGACTTGATTTTTGTCAAATCGAATCGTGCTTTGAAGCGAAGGTGCAAAGAGAGCACCTCTAAGGATTCCATCCTTCTCAAGGAGATTGATGAAAGTAATGAGTGGTTGCTTGCAAGAATGGAAGGAGATTCAGATGAGAATGACCTCATGTTTGAGGATGACACTTTGACATGGGCTACTATTGCCCAAGCTTGTGGGACAAATGAGCCTCGCTATGGGACTAGAAGTAGGGGATCAAAAAGCTCTACAACCTCTAAGACTTCGGCAAAGGACAAAGGAAAAGCCCCTGCCTCCACTTCTAAATCTTCCCGAGCTCGAATTCAATTGATTGATGAGGATGAAGAAGAGGAATATGAAGAGGATGAGGAAGAAGAGGAAGAGGACATTGGAAATGAAGATGAGGTGTCCAATGATGATGTTGAGCCTGAGCATGTGGTGTTGGATGATGATGAGGATGACATTTAGTTGATCTTTGAGAGTTATTAAAGGACTATTTTGCTTTGTGCATTATGCTTGTTTTTATGTTTCTAGACTTGTGGTAACTTATATGTGTGCTTCCAGGTGCTTTGATACGATATTATCGTGTCTTTAAAACTATTTGCGGTGTTTTCTAAACTGCTATTGTTGTCTAACCACTTCCTTGACATCATTATTTAGCTTATTTGTCAAAATTGTGCATTGGGATTGATTTGGAAGCATTTTAGCATAAAAGTGCGCCTCGCGTCCATGATGCGTGCGCCTTCGCCTGGTGCCTCGCGCCTCGAGACCCTTTGCGCCTCAGTACCCTCCTGCCTTTTAAAACTAAGCCATTTATACAATGGTTTGGCAACTTTTTATAGAAAAAGGTTTAAAACTCTTTAATGAGAGAACATTAATGAACAAAAACTAAATAATAGTTTCAAATATTAATGTTTCAAAATGGGAAGACATGGTACTCCCAAAATAATAAATCAAACTATCAGTAATTGCAGAAATTATACCTTTTCCATCGCAGAGTCTTTTCTTGAGATAGATAATCATTCGATCTGCCATCACGCTCTTCTCCTTCACGAGCCTTACTGGTCTTACTTCGATCTATAGACTATTTCTCTCACCTCAAGACCTTTGAAAAGTAAAGATAAAATTTCAAGAATTTCTGAAATAGTTCTTTTTATTATTATGGTTTCCCAAAAAGGGAAATTTAGAACATGGTTGAGAGTAGAATGCCTTTTGAGTGATCTATTCTTCGCTCAAAATTGTCTCTTCTCTTCTCTTCGTGAGTTACATATTTATATATCATAAAGAATAGCACTTGCTTTCATCCTTCTACAGCTACCATAGTATAATAATTGCATAAGTGATAAGATAGTACAGCTAAGTGTCACGAGCCGTGTTTTCGAAGAGTCCTAGAATGTTCCGGAGTCTTCCAGAATGGTCTGGATTCTTCTGGAATATGCTAGAATATTCTAGAGTGCTCTAAAACCTTCTGGACACTCTAGAGTCTTCTAGAACCTTCTAAAATCTTCTGGACTCTTCTAGAACCTTTTGGAGAACTCTAGATACTTCTAAACTATTCTGGAAGCTTCTAGGACCTTGGGGAGGGTTCTAGAACCTTCTAGGCTATACTAGAATGTTCTAGACTATACTCTAGAGTGTTCCATACTATTCTACATATGTGTAGTGTCTAGGATATTTGTATAGAGTATTCTGGAAGTGTAATATTAACCGTAGGATCAAGTGGATCTCCACCATCCATTAAGGAGGTGGATGTATATATAAACCCCTAAGGGGGCTCATTTATAACCAAGCATTCAAGTGCAATATAAGAGCATTCTCTCAAACTCTCTCTCTCCACTAAGTACCCTTAAAAGTGTGAGTGAGCTTACTTAGCTTCTTAAAGTCTAAGTCAAGTTTCCTTAAGGCTTACTAGCAATCAAGGCAAGAATCCCAAGCAAAGTTTGCTAGGCCGCACGGGTCTAAGTTTGAGTAAATTATCAACCCGTGACATAAGGTAGTGGGGTAATACAATAATTGAATAAGAGATAGGATAGTACAGCTGAGGTAGTATAATAATTGATGGCACGTGGCAAATAGTTTCAAAGTTTTGAGATTTCTGACAATAAGATAAGGGTGCTATTTGTCGGCAAGATTTCAACCTTACATCTGGCTTGCTTAAGGTAAAATCTTGGCTGTCCTTAGAAGCGCTTGTTTTTCGTCTTCTTTTTTCACCAATTCAATAAATTTATTTCTAAGAGCTGCTGATCCTTAAAAATTTTCTAGTTCTAGTTGGAAGAGAAATTCTAATAGTTCGTCATCATAGTTTCCTTCTTACATTCCTTCTTTAGTTATGATGATATAGTCTGATCTTCTGAGTAGACACTTCAGTCCTAAAGCATAAAGGCAGTCTTCTTGGCATTTTACTGCATGAGCTCCACTGGTTCGTCGATAGTTAATCCATGATTCATTGAACCGGAAAAATTCAAACTTTTTAGTTGGTTCAATATTTAGTTGGAAGTGCTTTGAGATGTATCCAACTTGAATTATGCTGATGCAGGGATAAATAATATTAGTTTTTTCGTCTTTCTCAAGAGGTATAGTGTGAAATTTTACAAGTACGGGGCCTTGTTTAAAAGTTTTGAGAGATTGAATTGTTTCGTCAGGGAAATGGGATAGTTCTGTGAGTTTAGAATCTGGATAAACTAAATCAAGATATCCAAATTCATAGAATTGATAGGTGGTTGCTGGGTTTGCGCCTGAGCAGGCTATTAGTCTTGCAAAGAGAGATTTTTCACCACCGTAAAAGGTTTGTGGAACTTCATGGAGTTTTCAATATACTTGTTGTGTAGTTTTGTAACAACCTGCAATAAAAGGATCACAAATATCAAAAGGAATAGATTTTTTAGTTTGTGTAGTTGGGTTGATAGTTCTCTTTGATAATAGTTTCGCCTTTAGTTCTAACATCTCCCTCTCTTTTTCGAGAAAGGGGGAGCCTGAACTCGGCTCAGTAATAGTTTGAGTAGTAGTTTGAGTAGTTGGCGAAGTTTGTGGCTTTGTTGTGTTAGTAGTTGACATAGTTGATAGTTTTGAAGAAGATGGCTTTAGAGAGCCAATAGTCTTTAGCATTTCTGCTACAACTGTGCGTCCTTACGCTAGATCCTTCTTCATATGTCTGATTATATCAGCAGTTCCTTCAGAAAGTAGTCCTAAAAATCCTTGAATTTGTTTCTTAGTTCGTCGCTCATCAAGACATTCCATTATTTTCGTCCATCATTTTCGTCAAAAGGAAATTATTCCTCACCAGCCTTTATGGCTATGAATGAAGCTGAAAGAAGGAAAAATAAAGCCAAAATGGTTATAAATTATAAAAAAACTTAACAATTTACAAAAACAGACAATTATTTCTTATCTAATAAAGAAGTTTTAATTAATCTTGTAAAAAATAAAGAATACTTCTCAAAAATTGACTGTAAATCAGGATTTTGGTAAATTAAAATGGAAGAAGATAGTATCAAATATACAGGTTTTAGTACACCTAAAGGATTTTATGAATGGATAGTAATGTCATTTGAACTTAAAAATGCATCTAGAATATTTGAAAGACGAATGGATGATGCTTTTAGACATTTAAACTCATTTCTTGTTGTTTACGTTGATGATATTTTAATCAGCTCTGCAACTCTAGAAGAACATCGAAATCACTTACAGATATTTGCAGAAACTGCTATAAAAGAAGGTATATGCCTTAGCGAGAAAAAAGCTGCGATCGTATAAGAGAAAATTGATTTTTTAGGATTCGAACTAGGAGCTAATGGAATCTCTTCACAAACTCACATTTCTACGAAAATAATGGACGAAAATAATGGAATATCCTGATGAGCTACGAACTAAAAAACAAATTTAAGGATTTTTAGGACTACTTTCTGAAGGAACTACTGATATAATCAGATATATGAAGAAGGATCTCTCGCAAGAACGCACAGTTGTAGCAGAAATGCTAAAGACTATTGGCTCTCTAAAGCCATCTTCTTCAAAATTATCAACTATGTCAACCACTAGCACAGCGAAGCTACAAACTTCGCCAACTACTCAAACTACTACTCAAACTATTACTGAGCCCAGTTCAAGCTCTCCCTTTCTCGAAAAAAGAGAAGAAGATGTTAGAACTAAAGGCGAAACTATTATCAAAGAGAACTATTAAGCCAACTATACAAACTAAAAAACCTGTTCCTTTTGATATTTGTGACCCCTTTATTGTAGGTTATTACAGAACTACACAACAAGTATACTGGAAACTCTATGAAGTTTCACAAACCTTTTACAGTGGTGGAAAATCTCTCTTTGCAAGACTAACAGCCTGCTCAGGCGCAAACCCAGCAACCATCTATCAATTATATGAATTTGAATAGCTTGATTTAGTTTATCCAAATTCTAAACTCACAGAATTATCCCAGTTCCCTGATGAAATAATTCAATCTCTCAAAACTTTTAAACAAGACCCCATATTTGTAAAATTCCACATTATACCTCCTGAGAAGGACAAAGAAACTAATATTATTTATCCCTGCATCAGCATAATTCAAGTTGGATACATCTCAGAGCACTTCCAACTAAATATTGAACCAACTAAAAAGTTTGAATTTTTCCGGTTCAATGAGTCATGGATTAACTATAGAGCTCTTGCAATAAAATGTCAAGGAGACTGCTTTGATGCTTCAAAACTGAAGTGTCTACTCATAAGATCAGACTATATCATCATAACTAAAGAAAGAACGTAAGAAGGAAACTATGATGATGAACTATTAAAATTTCTCTTCCGACTAGAACCAGAAAATTTTCAAGGATCAGCAACCCTTAGAAATAAATTTACTAAACTGGTGAAAAAAGAAGACGAAAAACAAGCACTTCTAAGGACGGCAAAGATTTTACCTTAAGCAAGTCAGATGTAAGGTTAAGATCTTACCAACAACTAGCACCCTTATCTTATCTTCAGAAATCTCAAAATTTTGAAACTTTTTGTCACGTGCCATCAATTATTGTATTACCTTAGTTGTACTATCCTATCTCTTATTCAATTATTGTACTACCCCACTACCATAGTTGTACTATCTTATCACTTATGCAATTATTGTACTATGGTAGCTGTAGAAGGATGAAAGCAAGTACTATCCTTTATAATATATAAATATGTAACTCACGAAGAGAAGAGAGGAGACAATTTTGAGTGAAGAATGGATCACTCAAAAGACATTCTACTCTCAACCATGTTCTAAATTTTCCTTCTTGGGAAACTATAATAATAAAAAGAACTATTTCAGAAATTCTTGAAATTTTATCTTTAGTTTTCAAAGGTCTTGAGGTGAGAGAAAGAGTCTGTAGATCGAAGTCAGACCAGTAAGGCCTGTGAAGGACAAGGGCGTGACAGCAGATCGAATGATTATCTATCTCAAAGAAATACCCTGTGACGAGGGAGGTATAATTTCTTGAATTACTGATAGTTTGATTTATTATTTTGGGAGCACCATGTCTTCTCATTTTGAAATAGTATTATCTATTTTTTGTTTATTAATGTTCTCTCATCAAAGAGTTTTAAACCTTTTTCTACAAAAAGTTGTCCTATCGACTAAAATTTCGATGAAGAGCCTACCCATTAAATAAATCTACATAGACGAAGAGCTTACCCACCTACTAAAATTAGCTCAATACGCTTTTGACTAAAATTTCGATATCATCAATTTCATTTACATTAAAAAAATAAACTACCCGTGTCCCCTTGTGTTACTTGACCCTACTCTTATTAATCCCCTCTAGCAAACCATTAAAGACCTCTTCATACACCAAGAAAAGTTAACCCCACATATTAAATACTTATGACAAAATTAAAGATATGTGTTATTCAAAAAATAAATTACAGTCTAACTCTAGATTAAACCGAGAAGGTGATTATCTTGTAGGACAAAGTTTTAATTTTTCAAACTTAAACTACTATACACAAGATCAAGCTTGGGATTATCTAATATCGTTCGATTGTACATTTAGAAGCATAAGACAAAATTTATTGAATCACTATAAAGTTAGATTAAATTATCTGCACACTCTGCCAAAAAGTGTACATCCAACTTCTATAAACTTAATCAAAGATAATATAGCGTTATTAGAATTAATTTTTGAATATACGGTATGGTTTCAGCCAAATAAATCTTTAAACGAATCACAAATAACTTATTACACAAATGAAGAAGAATAATATACAAAATGAAGTATTCAAAGAAAAGCTAAACGAAAAATATTAAAACCCCAAGGGCATTTTCGTAAACTTAAAGAGGATAGTTTAGTAAAATCGCATAATAAAAACAAAAGGAAACATCGCTATCTCGACCTGTTTGACATCCCTAGTTTTCATAGCTTCCAAAGTCCAAACTGAGACTATGTGAATGTTTTGTTGCATATTTATTTTACAAGCACCAAAATGTCACAACATTTTCTTGTCTTCTGTAGTAATTGAACTAGTTAAACCAATGAAAACTTAAACAAAAAGTTGGACTGACTCTAGGTTATTAATCTAGACCCCGTGAGTTTGTACTAAAGTTGGAAAAATCCGATTCAATACGATAGTGCAACTCAAATGCGACCTAAAGTTATTGAGAGAAATACGAACTGAACTGATTTCGACCCAAAGTAGACATATTTTAGTTTTTAACCAGATAATGCAAAAACTTGTTAATTTTCAATTTTGAGTAAATTTAAACTATTTTCAAGACTGATACAAAATTAACTTTTTATTAAATGGGTCGATCCAAACTGGCCCATTAGTCCATTGCTCAACTCTAGTTTGGACCACAATGATCTGCAACAACAGTAACTCCTCCCAGTGTGGGTCCCGTTTGCGCACTGCTCGTGCAATATCGAATATTCAAATGTAAGCAACCTTACCTTTGCAAGTATCATTACCTACAAATAAACCGATTTCAATAGATGTGGACCACAATGATCTAAACTATAGAATTATCACCCACATATCCAACAAGTTGGGAAGATTATTCTGTCCATCCTAGGAACATCACTTGCCTCAAAAAAATAATACCTCGTTATAGGTATACGTGACCTCAATCTGAAAAGTTTAAAATTATTGAGTCCAAATACCACATTCAAATTTCACTGCTTGCAAAGCTAATAGCCTGATGAGGGAGCACTTGAAAGGAAAAGTATAATGGAGAAGTGCCTCTCGTAAATATTGTTTAAATACACTCAGGGGATTCAAACCCCACAGTTTCTTAATTACATAGACATTTTGCCTTTTTTACAACAGTGGGAGCATCAAATTATAAGGATGGCTCCAACTATAGATACTGTTTTCTGCATATACAATTATGAAGAAACTAGCACGCACTCCTTTTATGGCAGAACAAATTTATTCTCCATCAGAATAAGAATTCACGAATGCGAACAGGCCTCTTAACAGCATTTGTAAAACCCTGCCAATGGGAACATCAAAGACACGGAAATAATTCAGCAGGGTGGCATCTAAAAGATACATGTATCATGTATATTCATTTAAAGACAAAGGTTGGACGAATAATTCCCTAGATAATCTATTGCAGCGGTCTCCCTCCTTGTAAGAAGAAGACTGTTTATATTTGAATCTCTCCGAATCCGACCCAAACTGAATTCACATTAAGTGTTGTTATCGCAGGAGTTGTTGGAAGTTAGCAGTATTTTCTTAACCACAGTCTTCATCTATCAAATCCCCGCTGTGGGAATCTAGTCTCTGTCTGCCTATTTTTAAGGGGGCTAGTTTTCATATACCATGTACCTACAGAGAACAATCAAACCCTTAAAAAAAATGATGGTCAATGAACAGATTGATTCTGCGAAACCAAGAAGGGCCGATTTTTTTTTTCTCCTTTTTTTTGGCGCAGGGAGGAAAGGAAGGAGGGTGCAGCTTCACCAATAATTTGCTCCTGGCAAGTTGTAAGACATAATAATTGAGTATTATGTTGATACTAATTCTGATAATAAAGTCTTCCAAATTAGGATCACACTTGCAATTTGAATTTTGTAAAATGATACTTATTGTTTATCACTGAAGCATTTTTGGATTAATTTGGTCACTAATAGCAATTTTCCTATTCGGGCCACCAACTGCTATGACATGATGTTGGATTAAAAACAGATTGAGAACAATGCTGCCCTCTGCTATATGAACTCAAGCAGCTTTAAATTGCCTAAAAGAAAAAAAGGGGGATAAACTACTACTGTAGAAGTGTCAGGTGATCATGAAATGGAACGCGCAAAGAATAGTATGTACCTCATTAAACTTAAACAACAGAGGACGAACATCTCTCTCTACTGTTGCTGGCTTCTCTGCAGGACCATCTATATTTTGGACACCATTCTTGCTCAACTTTTTAAACCTGGACAATTTGATGTATAAGAAACATTTCAAAATTGCATTGCATTCGGGCGTCCCTGTGTTGGAACTTTATAAGGGAACAAAAGGTGAAAACTAAATACCACTCAAGCTCCAGACAGAGTAAAAAAAAAAAATCATGGAATTTCACTAATTCAAGAGATCCATACCAGCAGTAGAAAAGCCAGCCAGTTAGAGGCGAACAAGCACAGATTAATCGAAGAAAGACAAACTGACAAAGATGTCGCCTTTCACAAGGATATATGAAAAACAGGTTACTACGTGATCAAAAAGCCAAAAAAAAAGGCTACTCCAGATGGAGTGCTTAGTTTGCCTCTTTCTGTAGCAATTAGTTCCAACTTTTCTTTTTCGTCACCCCTTGCGATATTTTCTTGGATCTTTCGGAATAATCTCTGCCTTCTAGGGGAAACATGTGTATATCTTGGCCTCCAGAGAGACAATACTTTAGTGCCAACCACACTGAGGTTCTGCATTGACTTCACCAAGATCTTCAAACTACTCCATTAAAGGCGAAGAAAACCCCTACTTCAAAACATCACTGTCATTGATATCAACATAAATTGTTCTACTGCCTCTATAGTTGAAATATAGAGAGTGGCATAGTGCGTCCCTCCGCTTCTCTTATTTTTGAAAACTTCCTTGTTCGTCCACTTATTCTCATCCCCAAAGGTTTACTTCATCAAAGCAAATCAATTTCTTTAATCTCACCGCATCTCTTTGTATCTTTTGGATCTTTAAAGGAGAGAGCACCTTTCTTAAGGAATTATGACTTCTTCCTGTCCTACACAACTAAAACTAGAAGAAAAACTAAGGGCATAATTGAAGCACTTAAGGCTTCATTTTCGAAGCATCCGGTATGATACAAATCCCTGCTCTCCTCGCTCATTCCTTACTTGTAACAGTAGAAGAAACATAAGCACTAGTTCTAGCACTGAAACTGCAGACAGATTAAAATGGACAGTACCCTACTTCATTCCCTGCCTGCTCCAATCTTACAATACATCTCAGTTCTGCACAAGAACCTTCGGCTACCCGCTCCCCTCCCCACAAGAAAGTTAACAAAGGTCTTAGAGGACATCATGAGATAAAAAGAATTTACACCACATTAGAGAATGATGAAGGCTTCTTAAAGTCATAGAGATCCATGGTGATGGATAAATTCATTCCATATAATTCATAATGAAGATTCCGATGAAGCACTGTCGCACATTAGGGAAAACAATATTATATAGGATGATAAAAAACAAAACAAAATGAGCTAACATAGAAGAGTGTTGATGTTTGATATTCATCTGTAAATAATACCATCATGATCACACAGCTACCGGCCGCCCCTAGGTTCTGATGAAAGTTGCATATCTGTAGTTTCTGTACTTCACCGCAGATAAAGTTCCAACTTCGAACTATGCTCTTTAATTACCAAGATCCAAGTGAGTAACATGTCAATATAGAATCATAAGTACCTGTCAAAGAAGTTAACAGAACGCATGGAAGGCTTCTTCATATTTCCAGCAGAGCTCTCCTTCATCACATGATTCCCATCCGTTGAACGTCCACCAGAACCTGAGGTCAATGAACTTTTATGGGAACCAGCCTTGGGGATCACTTTCTGAGAGATGTTCTTTGTTTGTTCTACACTGAAATCAATACATGCAGTTCCATGCGATTTCAAAGTGCTTCCGATGCCATTTTGTTTGTCATTTGCAGCAATGTTTTCCATTCGAGAGTTTTTAGCAGAGTGTGTGGATCGACCCATGCTTTCTCGGACAATCTTTTGCTTCTCAGCCTACAACAGTGGCAGAATGGAAAAGATATCAAATATGATTAAGGGCAGTAAATCCAGGCATATATTTGTACTATGGAAGCAAGCATAGGAACATCTAGGAAGGGCTCCTGGATCAGATCCAATGAAGAAACTCTTGGATCTAGTCGTTGACCGAGCTCTATCTAGCCCGTATCCTAGGGCTCAACTCCTGCTACCCTCCAGCTAGACCTGGCAAAACTGACCCGAGACCTGAAACTCAAACCGAACGACCTGGACCCATACCCGACCGGACATCCGAAATAGACGCACCCAAAAGTGGACCCGAAACCCGAATTGATCCGAACTGAACCATGCCCGATCCGAAATTTTCTACAAATTTGCTTATTTTTGCAAGACAAGCGTATTGGACCAAAAATCAGTTAATCTGAAGTCGACCCGAACCGAAGTTCACCCGACCCAAACCAAACCGACCTGAAATTTCACTTAACCCGAAACATGATCCGACCCAAACTTAACCCGACCCGTACACGAACCGAATGACCCATTTGCCAGGTCTACCTCCAGCAACCCGCCTTTCCCATTCTAAGAGGGAACCAAACGCAATGAACAATATATCATATCATATTTCAGTCTGCCATCAAGCCACTAGCTGCCATGTACTGCACTTTAATTTTAAAAAAAAAAAAAAAAAAAAACCATGTTTTGAAGTCTTTCAGGAGCCTTTACATAACAGAATAGGCCCTTCAAGACCATCACTGAGCCTGTGCAAGAAAGCATCAGATATTTAGATTTATGTTTCTTGGACTCAGACATAAGAATGTTGAAATATAGAACGAAGAAAGTCAGAGAAAAGAAAAAGTCATCACCATTTGTCATGCTACAACAGTAACCACTCAATTTAGCAATATTATATGCGTGTGTGTGTGTGTGTATCACCTAGATAGATTGAGAGATAAAGACAGGGAAGCATTGCAGGCTCTTTCCCTTTTCCAGCCAAGCAAATGGCCAGAAGCATTAGACTATAAGGGTGTTAGACTGCCAACTTGAAAAACTACAAATCTAGGAAGAAGCACAAATTTTCTATAAATTCCTCAATTAACACCGATGAAGACCATGCTCAAATTAACACAAAGTGCCTAGCAACTTACCTCATGCATAATAACTTGCTTCACGGCTGATTTTAGTTCATAATGCCCCAGCTTGTAATCCTAATTAACCAGACGCCAAAGAATTAGTCTGGGGTGTAAGACAGATGGTAATTCATCAAGTACTATAGTGGCTCAAACCTTGAAACTGACAAAATCTTGAATAGGAGGTTCAAAACACAGTAACGAGGCATCCATCACTTCATCATGTCTTGGATGATTTGTTAATAGACTAGATTTCTTATGCTTATACGTTAGAGAATAATCAACCATGGTGCTAACCAATTGAGCCAATTCATTCCTCTCTTTCTCTGACAGCAAGTGCAATGCAACCTGCAGCAAATAACAAACAATCACAACCATTAGGATTACACCAGGCACCCCCAATTTATCAAGAACAGATGACAGCCAAAATGAATGCTTGAACCCGTCAGAATCATGCAATGCGTGGGAAAACATCGGGGTCAAAGTTGTCCAAACTGTTAGTAAGGTATGACACTAGAGGCATTAGATTATTAGTCAAGGCCTATTTCAATCCCGTCTATCCAATAGGTAGATGATATGCCACCTGTCCACATAAACTTCTCTCAACGGGAGTATGCAAAAGTAGATACAACAAAGTCCGCAGATTAAGTTTAGAAGGAGCTGCCAGTGATCAGTGTACTTCTCGAATGTATCTAAAAGCTATCTCGAGCACTCAAACTTTCCTCAAGAGGGAAATGTCATACTTTGAAAGCTTTTGCAACTTCCAAGTGTCAAACGTATCTAGCTACAGCCTACTAGTACATGGTTCCAAATCTCCCAGCGTCCAATTGCAAAAATGTGTTTTCCCTTTCCCTTTCAATTAGGCATCCTGTCCGAGACAGCATCCTGTTTCTCAACCAAGAAAATTTATAGAGATTTAATCCGAGACACCATCCTGTCCACTTGTTTACATAGGCCAATTACCTCCATTCTGGTGACTAAACAAAGCAACAAGCTTCCAAAATCATGACATTAACAGATACCCAATTGTTTTTGAAAATTGAATCAAGATCTTGAAGAAATACAGATGAAACAGAAGCATGCATTCTGGGAGAATAACAGAATCTGCTAGAGGCTTGCAGCCACTTGAATCCATAGCTTAAGGCACATTTTTGACAGCAGATATGTAACTGCATCCGTTTGTAGAATCCTCCGCGTATTTCCATTAGGACAATCCCACTAAACAAGTTTGTGCTGCATACCAGAACTTTTTCTTGGATTGTACCATTTAAAACTATGTCAGGTCCCAATGAGACATACAAGGATATGACGA
This sequence comes from Carnegiea gigantea, assembly GCA_029747015.1. Lineage (NCBI taxonomy): Eukaryota > Viridiplantae > Streptophyta > Magnoliopsida > Caryophyllales > Cactaceae > Carnegiea > Carnegiea gigantea. The sequence goes on from JAKOGI010000040.1 coordinate 857,682, forward strand.
CTTCATGTTCGGATCCTAAAAACCGCCAAATCCTGCTGGGTTCTAACTTCTAACTAAAAAAGGACCCCATTAATTGCGGAGTAAATCCAAGTTGTTGTTAGTATACAAGACACTAACAGAAAAGAAAGTTCAATGAATAGGCAAGTTTGGGGAAAAAAATACAGGGATCCCAATAAGAACGATCTCAATGTAGAACCCGCCGAAGTGGGCTTTAGGGAGATCTGAATGCGAGCAATCTTACCTCTCACAAGCAGACACTGATTCCAGGAGATCCAGAAAAATAAATCTCAATATAAATCTTGAAAAATAAATTAAAAAGAAAAACTAATAACAACTCAATCAGAAGAGAGCCAAAGTAGCCAACCATTAGCAAGAAGATAATCAAGTACAGGGAAAAATGGGAAGTGGAGGCAAGCCTAGAGCAAATAAATATAAGATGATTGACAAAAGTTTGCTACACAGGGTCTAGTGCACGGATTCTGGAACACTGTAGAGTCCTATCAGGGACCATTACTCTGGAAGACGGACATAGGCATATAATGTCTAGTAGCCTCTTTGATACCCCTTTTAGGTATGCGCATTCTTACCCCTTTTAGCTCCAATCTTTTCTGACCTCACCTGGGCAACTTGTGCTCCAAGCAAAGAATCCTACAACTAACTAGAAGCAGAAAGATAAACCTAATCTAAATAGGGACTAGTGGTTAAGAAACAGGAAATAACATAAGGAAACAACAAATAACTTGAAACAAGCTGCTGATGTTCTGCTCAACTGCTGCCCAAAATTCTGTCTTCACCCACAGATAGTCCTCACTTGCCAGATTACTTCCCAGCAACATGCATCGAGATGTTACAAAAAGCATTGTGCCAAAGCATCTTCTTTTCCTTATCCTTTCAAGTTAATCAGCCCTCCAACACATCTATGATAGCTTCCAGACTACCCACAGTTCTCCTTTTGCCCCAACAAACTTGTCCCAAAACTGCTGAACACAATCTTAGACTGGTAGCCATAGAAAGGTAAAGTTACTGGGATTATCAGAAAAAGAGAAGGGCATAACGTGGTCGCAAGATGTATGAAAGAATTAGAACTCCTACAGCCATGGTCTACCATTAGTATCAGGCAGCAAGAGACAGCACTTGCTACTAGATCATCCTAATTGCAATTTTGATGATATTCGGTCAACTAAATTACCTCAGTTACTTACAGATTAATGAAAAACCTTCGAACAAATGCACCGACAGATAACAGAAATCCATGATAGTATACTTAGCTGGATACAAGGCTCAAATATCAATGAATTATATCATATAGCCAAAGATCAGGTCAAACCAATTACCGGCCTTAGATCTGCTGGAGACAGAATATGCAGTAAAGGTGAAACAGTATCTTCAACAAAAGTATTGACTGAAAGATGCCTTGAAATAAATGGTGCGATTTTAGTTTGCCATGACCTTAAAACCTCCATCTTTTCTGTCACCAATGTGCGATACCTGAGAGCTCACAAGTATTAACAAAAAGCAATACACCCACATTTAGGTCGCAAAGCTCTGAAGTTTTGACAGGACTCTGCATACCTCTGGAAAGATTTTGGCCATTCAATAGTCGGTCTTTCAACACGGGCCAATAAACGATGTATCATGATAGTGATTGGAGCATGATAGACTGCTTAAAAAATGGATCATGAGATACACAATTGCAATCCGTCCTCAATAGACTGTTAAGCAGCATGATCTTACCATAAAGGGACATATTATAGGAACGCATGACACATGAGTGGATTAGGTCAGAGACACCAAGCGCATTAAGGCAATGAACCTTGCAAAACAACGAATTTAAGATCTATGTCAATTTAAATAATAGGTGCCCAACAATTGGATTTTCCAGGGGAAGCGGGAGCATAACATTAATAGCATAAGCACAAGGCTAACCGTCTTCTGCAGCAGTGGGTCATGATAATGTAACTGCAAAAAGTTCTCATGAATTCCATCATGAATTAGATCACAATCGCCACTGCAACATATAGCCAAAGTGGGTCATCAAATTGTTTGAGAGGTGTGAAAAGTATCTGAGATTGCTATCAAGAAACATGAGACCTACCGAGTAGAGATCAGCGAGTACAATAAGTCAGACGCATCATCAGTCTTTGTTAGACTCAGATGATGCTTGGCGCTTTGTTTCACTTTCCTCTTCTGGAAGATCTAGAAAGCACGAAGTAAATGGCATTAAGGATTTCTCATCAGAAGTCCAACAGAGAATGGGAATGGAAAATACATCATTACTTAATGTCACCTCTTTCCAAATATCAAAAATGCTTCTTGTCATATCCTTCTGACCAACAATCTGTGACCTTAATGCAGCCTGACATGTACTTTGCGTTAGAATAAGGAGGAGATCCAAATGCAGGAGAGATCACAGGGTCCATAACCAAGCTAAGTTCTAGTTTTAACTACGAATAATATCAATTCGACTGAGCCACTACATTGTTTAGAAAATTTCAAAGGCATATTACTAATACTTTTCTATAATGGAAACTAAATACAGAAGTCTCATCTAATTTAATCTTCCACATAGGCAAGATTGTAGAATGAATTTATATGGACTATGAACCATATGAGTTTCATTCATCTCCCCAATGGACCCCTTTTGTGTAATAGTGCAGCTACGATTCTTATTATGAAAAGAAGCGTGAATTCCATTGAGCTACAGATACCGCATCACTAAAAAAGCACTCAGCACTAAATATGCAAGATGCTGTAGAGCCCAATGCTCACATCATCAGAATATTACTTAAAACTTTGAAATACTGCTAAAATATTGCACCTTTGTTACTCCTTGTGGCTAGTGGTTTTATCACATGTATAAATATGCTCCAAAGCTGTGCTTAAAAAAGCGCGCCCGGGGTGCACCTAGGCTCACAAAAGCCCCAAGTCCACCCTCTTGCCTTGGAATGGGTCAGGCTCAGCCCATTCTGAAAGCCCATGCTTTTCTGGGCCTCAGAGTGAGGCGCAAAGCTCACGAAGTCCGCACTTTGTAGATCATAACAGACCATTTGGGGAGGAAAAAGAAAAAAACCTTTAAGGGGCCTCCACCCTCTTTTTGTTTGTGGAAGGCTTTCAATCAAGCTGCTACTAGAAGTAAACAAAGCATATGACTGCTACTGAACTTGAGTATGAAGCTAGAAACCCTAACCCTGCTGACAACAATCTAGTGAGTGCTTTGTTCTCCTGTCTTCTTTCGTACTTCCTTCTTCATCCTCCTCCACCTCTATTATTCGACAACCATGGAAGGTTTTTCTTTGTTTCCTTTTGGTTTTTTTTTTTGGCGGGGGGGGCTTCAATGGGGTCGAAAATGGTGCCTTCTCCCGTGCTACAAGGGTACCAAGCTCTTGCTCCTTTTTTTTGTGCTTGTTAATCTTTCTCCCTTTCTTTCTATTCTCTCAGACTCTCTCTCTCTCTATGTCTTGGCAGCATTTGTTATGTTTTTGGGTTCAATTTATGGTAATTCAATTGAGCTGTTAATGCTTCAATTGTATTTTGTTGTGTTTAATTGATTCTCTTTTTTTTTCTGGTGGTTGGAGAAAATCACTTATTTGATGCCATTATCTAGCTGATTTTCAAAGAAATATGGTTTTGGAATGATTTTCAAGCATTTTTTTAGTAAAAGTGCACCTTATGTCTAAAAAGCCCGCGCCTTTGCCTCAAAGGCAGGGCCCGGGCCCTAGGACCCTTTGCACTTTTTTGCACCTCAGGCTTTTTTAATCTAAGCTCCAAAGCATGTGGTAGCCATGCTAAAATTCTCTTCTACTAAAACAATTGAACTAGTCCTAAGCACAGAAACCCACCTAATTAAGCCTCCCAATACAACTTTCACATCAAGTGTTTTATTGAAACATATAGGGAAATTTAACTTTCAACAGCCATGCAAAAGGGCAGTCATGAATTGCAGTAGTATTGAGGTATGCACTTGCAAGCAATTTCTATTTGTCACTGACAGAAAACTTTGAAGAGGTAGAGCACATGAAAACTTTAAAGATCGAAACCAGCCAGGAGGGGATGTGGATGGGGGACAAGGAGAGCAGCAGGTTGTGGAAGCCAACCCTGAGCTGCCAGTAATCCTGTATGACACGGCCAAAAGTAGGGTGGACACCTACAATGGTGGCTGTTAGTGCTGGACAGGGGAGGGGCTATCGAAAGAAAATAGATAAAACTACTGTACAAAAGGGAGAAGAGAAATGCCACAGCAGACATGCCCACAGCCAATGGACAACGTGGCAGACAGTGATTCTTCTTAAACATATGATAGTGGCTTGAAAAAATTAAAATTGCGACTTTTCAAAATCCTCCTTGCAAATTTTACAATTGATGGCTCCGAACCAAATGTGAGATGGGTAATGCAAGACAAACTATTATCCAAATTCTAGCATTGAGATATGATTTATACCTCCTGTATTTAATTAGGTGGCCACTAAAGTTAAAATTCCCACAGAGGTCATGTTGAAAAGAAGAATCTTTCATTTAGCAAGTGTGTATATGTGCCTAGAAGAAGAAAAATTAGCTCATGACCTCCTTATTCATTGTTGGCAGGCGTCTTTGCTTTGCCATTGTCTTCCTCCCTTCTGTATATATTTGAGAAGTTCGTATAAGTAGGATTCAAGTGCTTAATTGGGAGCAACAATTGGGCTTCCTAGATGTTGTAGATAACATCATTCATGAGATGTCTTGCTATATAGTCTGCTAAACAATCCTCTGCTTCTTTTTTGCAGAGTATTAGGTGCTCCAAAGGTTGTTACTTATGACCTCCACTCTGCTTAGGTGGGACTCTTAGGCATGGATTAGGATTGCAAGAGCTTAACTGCATGATAATTTGTGTATTTGTTCCCAATTGTACACATCCTAAAGTGTCTTTTGAGACAACTTTTGGTTACGCATAGAAAAATCATCTCCCTCTCTCTCTCTCTCTCTCTCTCTCTCTCTCTCTCTCTCTCTCTCTCACATCCGATATTCATCCCACATGAATGCATGATGTAGTTGATTGTCTTTAGTAATATTTCTCAGACTCATAAAGTGTATCAGACCCATATAACCAAAAATAAACAAATAAATAAAGTGTATTAGCCCCACCAAACGTTAGTATTAGCATCAAGAATACAAGTGCAAAAACATGATAAGGTCTTCATGAAAAGCTTCTAGGGAGGGAGAAATGACTACAATTGGCCTCCTGGCTTGGATCATATGCTGCTTAATCATCAGATGCGGAATAACCCCAGTTGATCTAGATTTCCAATGTATTCTATATGAAGATGCTTAGCTAGAACCCTTGAGATATCAAGTATGTGTCAAAATCTGTCGTTAAGTAACACTGTTAATGTTAAGTTAGAGGGTGAGCATGAAGGTAGAAGCATCTGATCAGCAGCAATGTTGCAGAGGAAAAAGAACTCCACCATATATGCTACTGTGATTATAGTGACAATGTCATTAATAATCATCCCCACATGGCGATCAGCCGATCATGTGATTGCAAGGGCTGATGCCAAATTATAAGTTGGTTGATGGTTTGTTACACATCAGATTCTGTTTGCATCGACTGATGCTATTGAACGAACTTTACGGTACTCTTTTGATCACTAAGGAAGATCATGGAGGTGAATCTGCTTATCTGCTAATGAAACAACTTATCAAATTGTGCAGTGATCCTGAAAATGATGACAAAAAGAGTGAATGGCATAATTTGTCATGCCATCAAGTCTGTCCTAGCTTCTCACACCCATTGATTTCTTTAAGTCAACAACGTGACAATCAAGCTGCGCATTTTATTGTTCCTCCTGTACTTGAACTTGGTGCCCCATTGGTGAGAACCTTGAAGAAGCCCACTAAGAAAAGCCGGCAACCTTTCATGGTTCTTTATTATGTGGTATCACCTCAATGAGCATGTAGGACAACTAATAGAAGGTCCTTCTCCTAGCATGGTATGCTATGCTCAACAATAAGCTATTTCAGTGACTTATGTGTCAAATGTGCACTGTGTAATCTTCTTTTTCAGAATTGTGGATGCTATATTATTTTTGTACTTTCCCCTTTTGTATTTAGGTGTCACCCCTTTGGTGTCCCATTAATATAATTTTTGGTTTACTCATCGAGAAAAGAAAATTGTGGATGCTGTGTTCATGATTTTCTTTATCATTATCATATCAACATTTGTAGTTGTGATTTATTCTCTGGGTGCAATCATCATTTTTTCTCAATCACGAAGCCACATGCCACACCAATCATGTTCCCGTTCTATGTCCAATGATCTCTTTCTCAGTATTCTAGGCAATGCACAATTTTCAAGAGGAGCATGATAGAATTTCCATCATGCACTATCATTGAAGTTCAAGTTAAAATTTCAATTCTAACCTATCTTTTTTTTTTTTTTTTTTGATCAGGAATTCTAACCTATCTTGACCATAATCATTGTTTCACCCTGTCATACCATGTTACATACTCAACACTTGGATATGTGTACAAGTACAACACTTAAGACATTTCAAGTGTTTTTTTTTTTTTTTGGGGGTAAGTAATCAAGAGGTACATTAAATGGACACCAAGGGGATGTCACCCATGTACGAAAAGGGCAAATACAAAAACATTATGCCCTTAAGCTCTCAACCGTAATGCAATCGACAAAAGCCAAAAAAAATTTAAATTTTTGTTACCACTGAGCCCGACACTCCAACTATACAACAACCTCAAAAAATAGAGCTTAAATTCTTGAAATGACAAGGCTTTGTCCTCAAAAATACAATGATTTCTCTCCTTCCAAGCAGCCCACGAAATAGCCAAAGGAACCATACTCCAAACTCCAAGGACCCAACTCTTCTTCATCCTTCTCCTCCAAGCCACTACCACATCTCCCACATTAGAAGGTTGAACCCAACTAATCCCATTAGAGAGAGAGATAAATCCCAAAGCGAAGAAAGCTACCGACAATGTACAAGGAGATGATCCACAGTTTCTTCCTCCTACAAACACATGGAGCATCTACTTGGACCACTAAAATTTCTTCTTTTAAGCATGTCATCCATGGGAATCTTGCCTATGGTGGCCGCCCAAGCAAAGAAACACACTTTTGTGGGAGCTTTAGACTTCCAAATGGACTTGGTGGCAAAATCACGACCATCCAAGGCTTCAAATTGTGTGGAACAAAAACTCTTAACGCTAAAGGAGCCCTTAGAGTTTAGTGGCCACACAATCTCATCCTTGCCTTGGGACAAAAGCTCTTTGCCAACAAGTACGGCTAACAAATTACAAATACTGCCCTCTTCCCGATTAATAAGACTCCTCACAAAAGTCAAATTTCAATCGCTAATGTCACCATTCCAAGAAACTACTTCTTATACCGTGGCATACTTAAAACGAGTCATCCTAAAAAGATTGGCAAAAAGAGTCTTTAAAGGTCGATCCCCACACCAAACATCATGCCAAAAAAACACCCTTGAGCCATCCTTCACCTCAAAATGCACCAAAGACTTGAAATGATCAAGACCTGCAAAGATAGATTTCCAACCAACACCGTGAGAATAAGAACTCTTCTTACTCCACCAACCCAACTCATCGATCCCATATTTTTCCTTGATCACATTTTTCCACATAGCATCATCCTCCTTTGCAAACCTCCACAACCATTTGGCCTTTAAAGCTTCGTTCATAACACGAAGAGGTCTTATGCCAAGTCCTCCCTCTTGTTTAGGACGACATACTTCGTTCCAATTGACCTAATGAAGGCCATTACCACTATCATTAGAATTCCAAAGAAAAATCTTTCATGATTTTCTCTAACCAACTAGCAATGCTAGCTGGGATGGCAAATAAAGACATGAAGTAAATAGGCAGACTACACAAAGCGCTTTTCAAAAGGGTCAATCTACCCCTTCTAGACAAAAGCTTGGACTTTCAGCCTGCCAATCTCTTATGGAACCTCTCAACAACTGGGTCCCAAACAGCTATGCTCTTATAAGGAGCACCAAGAGGAAGACCAAGGTAAGAAGAACCTCTCAACAACTTAAACATTCCAAGTTAGACAAAAATAAGCACAAATTTCCTCAACAAGCCACATTCTATACACGGACCAAGTTACATTTACACATGGACATCTATCCAAGTTGGACACTAGTATGTTAGCACCTTTAGCCAAGTAAGATAGTTTTGACAAGCAATGAGCCAGGTACATGTTTCACTCTTATTCCTTTAGGTGTAGATATTAATTATTTTGTTATCTTTTCTTTTCATATGACCTAAGTCACATATTCCGTAAGTTCATATTTTTCCCAAGTTACAGCTTGTAAATAGAGAACTTATGTCATATTTTGCACCAATTCTCATTTGTGATATTTCAAAGTTATTGATCTTTGCATGGAATTCTCCCATTTGTAGTCACAAAGTCATAGAACTTCGGTGTTAATATATGAAATAATCCCGCAATTTTTACATCTAGGACTCCTAAGATTTCGGAGGAATAATTTAGTGCTGGCTAACAGTTCCAAAGGGTATGCACTTAAGAGTGTATCCCTCACAATTTTTAGTCAAAACATAATGGAGTACATTAATTCAGTTGCTTCAGAGTTATGCCATTTTTTGCACATAAAAAAGCACTATAATCAAAATGCATAGTTGATAAACTATATTTAGCTGAAGAAAATACTGAATCATTTAAAGGATATACTATAAATAATCAAAAATAGAGAAGCCGAAGTGTTTACCAGATCGAGGGATTGCTTTTTCATGTGAAGAAACTGAAGTGTGTTCAAACATGAACGAATATCACACTCTGGAAAGGATAACCAAGAAAAAAAAAATTCAAATTCCACCAAGTAAAGATCAATAATTGCAAATATAAGAAACTGTACTGAAAACCATTATGCATCTCAACTCCCTACGGTAACCATGGTCAAGGGATGACAAGTATACACTTACCAGATGCTTGGTTGGATGTAATGTAATGGCAATGTAATGCAATCAACTTTGCTATGCAATCATGATTACTTAGTTTGGGGTAATCATAATTACAAGATAGCTCTTTTGTTGCAATACTTTCATATAACCAAATAAGGTAATGAAAACACAATTACAAACTTGTTTGCTTTATAAGGTTGATTACATCTAACCAAACATTATCTTACAGTCTTACACCCTGATGTCAGAGGAAAGGGATTATGGCAGTAATTTCTATCAACATGCAATAGGAACATAATATTAGTAAATGACAGCACAATAAAACTAAGTAGAATCAACCTAATAATAATATAAGATAGACTTAAACAAGTGAGCCCCCCCCCCCCAAAAAAAAAAGGACGAGGGCGTGCATCTGTGTGTGTGTGTGTGTGTGTGTGTGTGTGTAATAATGAATTCGATGAGAAAATGTGCACATATTCTCAGTAGGTATGTTACTACATATAAAGGAATCCGTGTTTTCAACAAGATGTGCATAAATAAATTCCATGCTTTTCCAATGGGTTGCAGCCAATATATTTTATTATTTTGCCTTATAAAAAGGGAGGGAAGGCTAAGATCAACAAGAATCAAAGTTTGAGAAATTTTAGAGCAGGCTTTCTTATTTTTGATATCCACTGTTAGGGTTTTTTACAGGAAGGGTCTATCCTGACATAGTCAAGTAATGAGAACAAACACCAAGTTTATAAGGTTCCATATCATGACCAAACAAGGCCTTCTAGTTTGAGGATGATAATTGGCCTAATTTTCGGTGGAGAAACACTTAAACACAACTCAATTTGTTCCATAACAAGATAAAGGAAATAAGACTGCTGACAAAATAATAAACTCTTGCTGATAAGAATGAGGGGTATTTATCACCTAAAAGCTACTAACAAGATGAGGAAAACAACCAAATACTAACATCGGGGTAATACTAGTTTGCACTGCTTATTGCACTGCTTAACAAATACCCCTAAAATTATATAATGAGGCAATAAAGTTATTCAAAAAAATTATTTTATAAAATTAATAAATTTATACTACAAATAAATTTGTTGTTTCTTTTTCTTGACACCCCCAGCAATTAGACTCTCTCCACCAGGCTAGGTCCTTCATTGGGTATCAAAGCCAACTGCCTTCTTCAATGTACTGGCCACATTAGGACATACTATGTATTCTCAAGACACCTTTTAAGGCTATAACAAGGAATTTACTGTCCTTCAATTGGGATGGCAGTTGGAACACTCCAAATGGGTACAAGGGGAATTTGTCCCACATTGTGAAATTACCAGAAAAATAGTATGTTCAAAAGGCTCCGTACCAATAAACTAAACAAGACTCTCCAACTTATGGGCTTATATAGGGACAAATAATAAGAACTATTAGACTTCCAAAATTAATGGGTTGAATTGCACAATAGGGGGACGGGTCATTTCACTTTCCCTATAGCATTCTTTACCTACCCCGGTATCCCCCCCCCCCAAAAAAAAAAACCCCCCCTAAAAAAAGGGGAACAAAATGCGAAGAGAGAGGAAAGACAGAGGAGCAAGAAAAATATCGTCGCTCCTTCCTCAATGATTCTCCTAACTAGTAAACTTCTTTCATTCCATTAAATATAAAATGGAAAAGAAGCATAAAAGTTAAGAACTGAGTTCCTTGAAATTAGGCAACTAGAAGAAAAGAAGAAACACCAACAAGCATATGGTTGCATCTGATTCCAAATTTTTGGGAAAAAACATAAAGTCACCTGTATATTCGGCAAGTGCAGTCAGTGCAATGGAATTTGTCTTCAATCCCTCCTTGCTACATATGTACTTGAGCCTATCAAAGATCATATTCCAGCACCATGGTCAGTTCATTCAGCACTAAAAAGATGGGAGGAGAGGGGGAACAAAAAAGACATGGCACTCTTTGATGGATCCATCGAGGTTTAAGCTATACTCAATTTGAGCGTTTAAGTTAAACCAAGAATGGTTTAGTTTTTAACTAGATTGGTCTTTAGTGGTGTTTTTGTATCTAAAGATTGGTTTAGTTTTCTATCCTTTTTCCCTTTATTTCCCACCTAGAATCATTTGATTCTAAGCACAAATATTCCCCTACGTTTAAGCCTTGATTACACCAAGTCTAAACGTATTCCATCACTTAAACACAATCCAATCAGGTTTGGTTTAAGTTATCTCCCCCAAAACATCCAAATGCTCAAAACCGTACCAAGTGGTCAGTAAGCACCACGGTTGGCCCGTGGCACTCACCACGGTCCGTGGTGGCCTTGTCCTCCTTGCTTCCTTCTCATTTCATCCTTGGTTGTTCGTAGCTTGCTTTGGGTCGTAATTGTTTGAAAGATTACATCAGTTTATAATTTAATATCCACCTAAAGTGAGCGTGAGTATGATCTTCTAATGTATCCATTCTTGGTTTAACTTAAACTCTCAAATTGAGTATAGCTTAGACCTCGGTCGATCCATCAACTTTGGTATCAGAGCAAGTTCAGATCCTTGCTTGAACCTCACGCCTCCATATACGGCCTCAAACACAAACCCCAAACACAAACCCGGTTTGATCTCAAAATCAACCATGAGTGCTAGTATGAGTTTAGAGGAGAGATTCGAAGCCATGATGAAGGATTGTGAGCTTATATTAACGTCTAGTGAAAAGCTCAAAAATCAAAATGAATGTTTTAGGCGCCAGTTGGGAGAGAAGACGAAACTGAAATAGAAGGGGCTAGCAAGTGTGTCTGGTTCCAATCAAGACATTGCTAGTAATAAAGGAAGAAAATTCTTGGAATCCTTTCATGAGGAGGAGCCTCCTAGGAGACCAAGAAGAGAAAAGAGACAACCTGACCTTAATGATCATGAGGCTAAGGTTCCAAAGTTTGAAGGGAACCTTGATCCCGATGAATTCTTGAAATGGTTTTACAACATTGAAAGAATCTTTGATTACCACAAAATCCCTGAGGAAATGAAGGTTAAGCTTGTTGCTATTAGGCTGAGAAAGTACACCTCAATTTTGTGGACTAACATAAGTGCTATGCGAGTTAGAGGGAAAGAGAGCAAAATCCAAACCTGGGAGAAGATGAGATCTAAACTTAGAAAACATTTTTTGCCCCTTTCGTACCTCCATGATAAGGAGTGTAATCAAGCTCACAAAGCTAAACATCAACAAAAAGCCAAACCATGCAAGAAAGATTTCCCTGTACCCGCAGTTATACCCCCTTCCATCCCACAAAAAGAAGTCCCTGAGCCTGCAGTTACACGCCTTTCCACCCCACAAAAGGACTTAGCTCCACAAAAAAACCAAATTGGTTTGGAAGCTAGTGAGGAGGTTGTCAAGGAGGTAAATAAAAATGAAGATGAAGATGGAGATGTAGTGTTGGATTTGAGTGATCTTAATGGCATCAAAGAAGAGACTTTAAGTTCTGATGAGCTTAATGATGAAAAGGGTGCTAATGAATCATCTCTCATCTTAAACAGTCCGCAAGGGTTTGAGTCAGAGCAAGAGGAAATTGAGTCTAAGCTTCAACATGGAACTGAGCCCTGCAACCAACCAGGAATTAACCTTAGAGAATCAAGAAGAGGTTGTAGAGAAGGCGGAGGAAGAGGAGATACTGATCTCGGAAAAAACCTTGAGTGAATTTCATAACTTGGATGAGCAAAACGAAAGTGAAGGTGCTTCCAAGTCATTACATTCCATGAACAACACACCAAGGTTTGAGTTGAAGCAAACAAAGATTAAGTATAAGCTTCAACAAGAAAACAAGCAATTGGACTCATTACTTGCTTGTAATAAACCCTTGAAAAAGGTGTTTTACCATGAGTTAGTCAAGTCCAAAATTCAGAAAACCAAATCCTCCTACAAAGCCATAGCAAAAAAACAAAAGAGGAGGGTGATTTTTCAGCCGGATCTGGTGGCGAAAATTTAAGGACAAATTTTTTCTAACAAGGGGAGGATGATGTAGATCAGTCCATGGTCCTCAATTAGCCCTAATCAATTTTTTTTGAGTTCATGCACAAACCGAATTGTGCATCTGTTTTCCTAAACCTCCAGGAGGTTTAGAGCCTTTTCTTTTGGTTAAGATGTTAGTTGACATCCTTAACTTTCAAACCATGCCAAAAGAGTCAAGTCAAAACCAAGATAGCATGGGAATTTTCAAGCCCTAAACTAAACACTTTTAAGTTTAGGCCATTTTGAACCATTTCCAATTTTAAGTTGATTCGTCAACTTAAACTTAATTTAACTTTGATTTCTTTGCTAAGAGAGTTTATTAACATTCTAATAAACTTAATGATGCAATTAAATCAGTTTTAAGTTAGGTAATTTTGTCCAAATTCTCAAGCTACAAAACAGCCCCCACGGTTTTACACCTACAGATTTAACCCGGTTTTGTGCCTTGAATTACTTAAGCCTTTGGACGGTTTAAGTCTAAACTTTTTATACATTATTAAACCTTAGGATGTCTAGTATCAAGAATGACAAATTGGCCCACAGAAAACCAAGCCTCATGACCCAAAAACAACCAGAACCGTGACCCGCCCGGTTTAGGTCCTAATATGCGCGGTTAGATTAAACTTGCTGATTAGGCATCTGAATGGAGCCTGATTGCCGATTTCTTGATTTTTGGGGGGGGGGGTTATTGGCACCTCAAAGTTATCCCCCCATCAGAAACACGCCACCTAGCTTGCCACTAAGTGTGCTTAAAATCACTTGCAAAAGACAGCTTGTGCGGGTACTAAGGTGGCCGGTTGAGTGCCTTGCAGTTTTCCTTTTTGGTTGGGTTTTCCGACACCTCCTACTTGCTGACTAAGGTGCTTACTAAGCTGGTGGACACGTGGCACAGAAGCATGGAGGACAAGTGGCAGACATGTGTCAAGGAGGCCTCAACTCCTTCATGGCTAAGTTTACTTAACCAAGTGAGTTTGCTTAACCAAGTGAGTTTGCTTAACCAAGTGGGATTGCTGACACCTCAACCTTGCACACATAGATGCTTACACATGCATAAAGGCAGCCAAGAGTTGATTAGAAGCTCAGGCTAAGTGAGTTTAATGTTAATCAATTGTATTACATCACTCATCTTTTGTACGTAGCCTAATTAATCATGCTTTGTAATCTAGCTTAGTTTAGATTAGCTTAAACCTTTCCTAAACATGAAGTAACCTATTAGAGGTGCTTGAATGTGAAGGACATATGAACTTGTATAAATAGCTTAGATGTTTCATTTTGTAATCAGTTGATGTTGAAGTGAAAACCAAAGTTGACCTTTACTCCTTGAAAGTGTGTGTTGAACACTCTACTTGCTTATCTCTAATTAGGCCGATTAGAGTGGTGATCAAGTGAGTCTTAACTTGGGTTTAGGTGGTGTTTTTGTATCCTAAATGCAGTTAAGGGCCCTAAACTTGTTTATGGTGGGGTTTCTATATTCTTAAACAAGCTTAGTTTTCAACTAGATTGGTCTTTAGTGGTGTTTCTGTATCTAAAGATTGGTTTAGTTTTCTATTCGTTTACCCTTTATTTCCCACTTAGAATCAATTGATTCTAAGCACAAATATGCCCCTACCTTTAAGCCTTGATACACCAAGTCTAAACGTATTCCATCGCTTAAACACAATCCAACCAGGTTTGGTTTAAGTTATCTCCCCCAAAACATCCAAATGCTCAAAATTGTACCAAGTGGTCAGTGAGCACCACGGCTGGCCCGTGGCACTCACTACGGTCCGTGGTGGCCTTGTCCTCCTTGTTTCCTTCTCATTTCGTCCTTGGTTGTTCGTGGCTTGCTTTGGGTCGTAATTGTTTGAAAGATTACATCAGTTTATAACTTAATATCCACCTAAAGTGAGCGTGAGTTTGATCTTCTAATGTATCCATTCTTGGTTTAACTTAAACTCTCAAATTGAGTATAGCTTAACCCTCGGTGGATCCATCACTTTTCACTAGAAGATAAAACTTAAAACAAGCCTATATTTCAACATAAATTCAAATTGAAAAGCAAATGGTTCAGTTCACCTAAAAATCCATCCACATGTTAATCAATTCTGTTTTGTTCCTTTGCCAGATAAGCAACAAACATATTGGACACCCAATCAATGTTGCATAGCAGAAGATATGCCTCAATAGTATGGGCATAAGTTCCAATAATTGAAAATCAAGTGTATTCATGTTACAAGGGCCTCAGTTTGGCAGACATGTACATTTTCTGTGAGAAAGGACGGACAAATCCACATCATGTTTGTCACTATGTCGCTGAATTTTGCTTGAATAGTTGGATTCAATGGTATTTCTGACAAGCTCGTATTAGCTTTTGAACAACTTTGGAGTGAAGACCCATTGAATTTATGCCAACATAGTCCACCAAGGGGCCTTGTTTCCAAAGGATCCGAAGGCTTTGCTATTATTCCTAGATGGTTTCATTGTTTTTTTGTTCACCGGATATTATCCTCTCTATCCTACATTCTTCTAGCAACTGATGAAATTCAGTTTTTCTTTCTAAGTAGATGACAATTACCTGCTCACGATACGACTCACAGTGGGCTGAGGGAACACATGCACCCTGAAAGGAATGCAGAATTTGTTAGATTGAAAAATGACTAGAAATACAGCAGTTATTCGTTAAACTTCAAAGAAATACCAATTTACATGTTTGGTACACAAGTCACACACATAGCAGTCTCTCTACAAACTAGAAGGAGAACACTTCCAAATCACATTATGACGCCTCAAGAGACTGACTGAACTAAATGAAGAAAAATTAACCAATAAGAAAGCAAATTGTAATGACACGCTTCCAATCAAACCAAAGCATCAACATAACACACGTCGACAATTCTTATAAGACTTTTTCTACGTTACAACGGTCACTCATTAATAAAGTGAAATGTAAAATTAGCATGGAATTGATGGGACCATTCCATGAAATGACAAACATAGCTTATGCCACAATTGATAAAATTAGCATGGAAATATTTAGACTTGTGATAAGTTACAAAAGAGGGAGAATATCTTGGTTAATAGGTGCATTATGTGCAAAAAGGATTTTGAATCAACGGATCACTCGCTGCTTCATAGTCTGTTTGGTAAGGCACTCTTGGAGCTTGCTTTCAATTGCTTGGACATTTCTTGGGTTGCTTCTAATTCCAGTAGCAATTAGCTTGGGAGAGTTTCTTTGGTGGGAAGGTGAAGAAAAAAGGCCATGGTTGTTCCTCATATGATTTTTTGGAGTGTTTGGGGAGAAAGAAACCGAAGAGAATTTGAGGGTGTTGAAACTCCTCTTCAGCCCTTGAAAGACAATTTCAACAAGCATCTATTTTGGGAATAATGGGAAAGCTCTCCCTGTTTTGATGTGGCCAACTATGTCAATAGTTTGCATTTTGGTGTATATAGCCTTTTGTAGGATGCTAGCTGTGCATCCAATCATTTGATCATTTCATATTAATATATTAATTTTTCCTTATTAAAAAAAAAGAAAAATCAAAATTGAAGCCACAGCCGCAATAACACCTGCATAACAGCAGACGCATGTTGCTGCGATCTATGATGTCACAAAGGAGACATTTATGTGAAGGTTTCAAGACTTGCCAAGTGTTTGCTGCAGTTGACTCCCAAAAGCAAAGCTTGAAGTAAACACGCATGGGAAAAAAATTGCATCAGAGGTTGTGATCATGAAAAAAATCGCAAAACAGCAGAAGCATGTTGCCACAAGTCCCATGATATAACAGAACAAGTTGCAACGTGAAACCTTTCAAGACTTTCTAGGTGTTCCTTGTACTTGGCCAGTAGTACTCATAAAATTTTTGCTGAATAATGAAACTAGCAAAAGAACACTACTTAAAAAATAAATAAATAAATAGTAAATAAATAAAAACAGTAGATATTTACATGCATTATATGGATAACATAAACTATAAATGTGTCAGGGTGATCAATGAATAAATAAATTAAACAAGATAAAAGCATATATTATGAAATAGAATAAAACAGTGATTGTTCACACATACGTGAGTTTGTATAGAGAGGTTTTTAGAGATGGCTATGGGTATACATATCACTGTTATGAAAATATGATCCAATGCCCATGAACATGCAAAGAACCAAATGGTAAGAAGATACTGACATCATATCATTTGAATGACAAAATATACTGTTATGAACATATGATCCAATGCCCATGAACACCCAAAGAACCAAATGGTAAGAAGATACGGACATCATATCCCTTTCATTCTAATGTCCAAATAACAAGATCATCCTATTTTTCTCCGTTGAACTCTTTGTTGGGTTACTCCCCCTTACCAAAGGAAAGGCTTCCATCACTTCAGTTCCCCAGCCAACGGCTGGGATGGTCTCCATGCTACATGCCTTTGTGATCTAAACACCCATTTATTTTGTTCTCCACAGACAGAACTAACATTTTTATAGCAATATTACAAAAGTTGACATTAACATCACAATTAATCTAAACTCATACATAGGTTGGAAATTATATGCAAAGCTTCAAGTTAATACATCTCATTGAGGTATCAACTCAAATAGAGAGAAAAACTCACCTTGCTACAAGCCGCAGAGGCCTTAAAGAAGGAGCATAGAGGTCATTACATATGCAGATTATCTGCATCACACACCCAAATCAGTTTCGCATATACAGAACACCTCATCACTATGCATAACAAAACTGCTCTTACCGGTCGTGACAGTGACATTGATTTGCTCCGGCTCTTTGACGGTTTCTTCCCAGAAAGTTCCTCTGAAGTAGAGGTCTCTTTTCCAGCATGAGAGTTCCTTTCAGCTGCCACCTGGCAAATGGCAATCAATATGCATTCTAAATAAATCAAGACAACAAATGTATCAAAGTAACCCCCCCCCCCCGAAATCAGGGATTTAAAAAAAAAAAAGAACCTACAAGGAAAAGACAAAATAGGCTACAATGATGCGCATCCAAAGGCAGCTTTCTATTTCAGTTGATAGTCTCTACCTATCATAAATCATAAATATAAATACCAACACCAATGCCATTGTTGATGCTCAACAGAACTAAAGAAGCCACTGTCAAGCAATTTTTCAGCTTCAGATTATAGTACACTAAGGCTCTGCCTCTGTCCATTTGATTATCTAAGAAATTTCATGTCTATGAAAAGTTAAGAGCTGCTTTCAGAATTCTATGTAACACTCTAGAATGTTCTTTGCCACTAAAGAAAGTTTCCAATCGTAGCTATCACATCCTAATCCGGTGCTCTGCTGAAAATTTCAGAGCTCCAGAAGCAAATAAAAACAATTCAGAGCTCTAAAAATTCTCGAGTACTCTACCAAAAACAACATAAACCAAAATGTTTGATCAACTTCCCCTCGGCTTCCTATTGGTGTGAAGCAGTAGACAAATCAATGCTTTTAGCTATGTCAGTGTACTCACATTATTTCACTTCAAGCACCCATATTGAGTGCTCAACGCTCTAACATCTGAATGGACATTTGGCCTCTCATGTTAGATCCAACCATCCAAAGAAAGAAGGGGGGAGAGGAGGTTAACTTTTAGGCCCTTCAAGTACCCTCCAACACTTGAAAAAAGTACTAGCAACATCCTTCTGAATCTAGGTTCTGACAGTAACAACCTCCATGCAATCACAAAGGAACAAAAAATACATCTAAACTTCCACACACACCTAGGCTTATGACTTGTGAGAGACAATAAGGTAATCTTGGTATGATATGGCATGGTCATTAGACAAAGCACTAGCCAAATAATCTTTATCCATAAACATACATGAAATAAATCAAATGGAGGGGGCCAAAATCATCTCTTACCATTTTTAGAATGACCTCTACTGCACCCTTTCCCTCTCCAAGAGCTCCATCAATTTCATCAATCACCTGTTGAGAATACAGCCTTATTGCCTGGAACCTGCAGTTATAAATAATAGCAAAGACCATTGGATGAGATAACTTACAAGACATTTGGGTTTTGAACCGGCCATCACTGAGTTCATCTGCACTGCATCTAAGATCTTTGCCTCGACTGAAGTTGATGATCGGTCATCGCTAGCATTTATCTAAAGGAATCAACCACAGGAAGCATAACCAAAAACAGTCAACAAGGGGGGACAAAAAAGAAAAGAAATGAAAACCTAACCGCATATAGATACACATTTAAATACATACATGTTTAAATGTTTATAAACACTGTGTCGGCTGCTAGACCAAACCAAAAGAACTGTCCCTTTTTGGATACCTCATGTAAGAAATACTAGTACGTTGAAGTTGTTTTGTCTAGGTGCAAGCCGAAAAGGTCACATATGAATAGATAAACAATTCTCTAATAGGTGTTCAAATAACGTAGTTGATAGTTCCCCCACAAACATACACTCTCCAGCCTAGTAAAATTGTCAAAATTTGGAAAGGAAAAAGATTAAGTGGACACCATTTGATTAAATGTCACTCTCTGCTTGTTTTACCTATTAGAATATCTTTCTAAATTCTAACCTAACAAAGGGATCCAGATTATAAGGCCCTGTTTTCCCTATCTCCATTATGATCATTTCAGCTATGTAATCTATGGTTCAATGAGTTTCTGGAAGCCTAGCGTCTTCTGATAACACTCTATCACCTTAATCCATTCTTTTGTTGATGTAGAAATAAGTTTCTTGAAATTTTGGACCTCGAATCGCATTCGCATGTGAAGATACGTTGCAATTGAACAACAACAACTAGACGGATCAAGGTTTATTTCCACAAATGCTTTAGCAAGTCAAGCTGACATAATTGATTACAAGAAAGTTAATCTACTCCACCTCTTAGAAAGAAAAGAACTTAAATCAAAATACCTCATAGCATGACCACCATGAAGAAAAATTTTAATAAGATTTATGTGACGGAGAGAGTAACCTAAAGAAAAGAAAAAGGAAAGCAAAGTAATTGACCATGAAGAAAGAAAATGAAAGTTGAAATAAGAAAATCTGAAAAGAACAAGGAACCAAAGGCAACCAGTCCTGAACAATGAGATGCCAAGACATACAACAAGTGAATCAATAATAACTATATTAAAAACATAGTGAGAATTGCAAAATGCATGGGGTGGTTGAGAACAGAATTCCTATGGCAGAAGTTAATACTGCAAAGTTTGGGCTCTTGTGAGATCAGAAACAAACCTCAACTATGTGGTATCCACAGTGTCTTGCAGCCACATGTGCAAGAGTTGTCTTCCCTAGTCCTGGGGGGCCACAAAGCAAAAGAACCTGGGAATAACCCAAAATCTGTGAGGGGCTATCATTGTGGATCAGAATAAAGAATAAACATTTAAAACACATTTAGCAAGTGAGATCAAAATGTTAAACATGGATATCTTCACATCACCCCATCATTAAAGTTAATGATCTAGGTATTAGCCGATTATTCCTCATTTAATATGTCCTTTCTTTTCTATTACTAAAAATGCACTGATGCAGTCCACAAACACTCAGAGAATAACATTAGGAACAGCAACATGTCAACTAGGCCTTGGTCATAGGATCTTTTAAACCATGAGAATTCTAGCGGAAAATCAAAGATAAACATTGGTGTCTTTTCAATACGCCATTTGACTCACTCCTGAATTTCGGAAGGCACCAAAACAACTTGCGACATCTTCCCAAGCGACTTTCTGGTGACTTTACTCTGTTCAATAGATATTTTGAAGCATTGCAAGTAACATCATCGGCGATATAGGAAAATACAGTTTGAATGAATTCTGGCGAATTATTTGGACTTAAAAGCCATTTTTCTGAATAAAACTATGGATCAGCCTTAACCAGCCTAGTACATTAGAACTGCTCCATATAGCATAAGGTGTCCATGCAATACAAGTATGACATTTTAGGGTTCATGCCTACTATACTAAGTGTACCCTCTGTCTAAGGTCTTTAGCAGAGATGGCATAGAAAAGAATGAAATATCAAACACAAATAAAGCAACAATAAACACAAACCAATTTGATTAATTCACCATAAATGAAGGTTGAAAATAATACGACAGAATATTTCAACCAAAATGCACCGATAATGGAATCTAATGGGAAGTAAATAAAAGACCAACATGTTAAGGATTTTTTTTTTGGGGGGGGGATAAATAATCAAGAGATGTATTGATAAGACACCAAGTGGATGTCACACACGTACAAAAATGGCAAATACAAAAACATTATGCCATTAAGTACTAGTCCAGAATGGAATTCATAAAATACATAAAATTCAAATTTCTATCACCATTAAGGCTTAAGCATAACACTCCAACTATACAACACTCACAAAAAGTAGAGCTTGAAATCTTGAAAGGACATAGCTTGGTCCTCAAAAATCCGCCAATTGCTTTCCTTCGAAGTAGCCCACCAAATCACCAAAGGAACCATTCTCCAAAGCTCTTCTTCATCCTTCTCCTCCAAGCCACCAAACACATCTTTCACAATAGGTGATTGGACCCAACTAACCGCCATCAAAGATAGAGATAAATGCCAAAGCGAATAACTAAACCCACCAACAAATGCAAAAGGACATGATCCACATATTCTCCCTCCTCAAGACATAGAGCACCTACTTGGACCGTTAAAACTTCTTCTCTTAAGAATGTCCTCCGTAAGAATTCCTTTTGGTGGTCACCCAAGCAAAGAGGCAAGCTTTTTTAGGAGCTTTAGATTTCCAAATGCACTTGGTAGGAAAATCCAAGCCACCCAACGCTTCAAAATGCATGGTATAAAAACCCTTGAAGAGTCATGTGACCAGACAATCTCATCATTGTCGTCAGGCAAAACCTCCATATTAGCAAGTAAAGCCAACAGTACAAATGCTATCCTCTTCCAAATCGCTAGGGCTTCTCACATAAGACAAATCCCCATGGTTAATGTCACCATTCTATGAAACCGCTTCTTGTGCCGTTGCGTCCTTTAAGTGAGCCATTCTAGAAAGATTCACACCAAACATCATGCCAAAACAAAACCCTTGCTCCATTCTTTTTTGATCAGGCACCCTTGTGCCATTCTTCATCTCAAAATACAGTAAGGATTTGAAGTGCTATAGACACACTAAGATAGATTTCCAACAACCAACCCCATAGACATGTGGACTCGTTTTGCCCAACATCCCAAATCATCAACCACATACTTAGCTTAGATCTTTTCCACATATCCACATAGCATCGCCTGCAAAATCGCTTTGTCTTCAGAGCTTCATTCATCTCACGAAGAGGTCTTATGCCAAGCCCTCGCTCTTCCTTAGGATGACAAACTTCATCCCATTCTACCCAACGGCAACTATTAGTAGTATTGTTGTTATTCAAAAGAACGTCTCTCATGATCGTTTCTAAACAACTAGCAATACTAGTGGGAATAGTGAATAAAGACATAAAGTAGATAGGCAGGCTCTACAAAGTGATTTTTAACAAGGTCAGTCTACCCCTCTGGACAACAGCTTTGATTTTCCACCCCACCAGCCTCTTATGGAATCTATCCACAATAGGGTCCCAAACTGTTGTGCTCTATGAGCAGCACCCAGACGAAGACCAGGATAAGAAGAAGGGAGATGATCAACTCTGCAACCAAAGAAATGGGCCAAGAAATGAACCTGTAGAACCTTGCGAATGGAGATGAGTGCACTTTTAGCTGGGTAAACCCTTAGTCCGGACATAGCTATAAAAGGTAGAAGGATGCATCTCAAATAACCCAAACTGCTCTCATTAGGCATACAAAAAATGGGAGTACCATCCCAAAATGCAGATGGGAAATCAATAAACCCTCTAAGCGAGAGTTACTAATATGAAAACCCTCTAAGAAACCCACCTCAATTGCTTTAGTCATCAATTTGCTGAGAGTCTCCATAACCAGAATAAACAGCAAGGGTGACAAACGGTCACCTTGCCTCAAGCCTCTCAAACTTGAGAAAATCCTGAGGCTTCAGCATTAATCAAGACCTAGAAGTAATAGTGGAAATATAAAAGGGCACCTAGTTTCTCCGCTTACTAGGAAAACCCATTTTTTTCAAGAATAGCTTACAAGAAGCTCCAACTGACACAATCCTAAGCCTTCCCAATATCGAGCTTACAAACAATACCAGGTTGACCGGATTTGATATAAGAATCAATACACTCATTAGCAATCAATGCAACAGCCAAGATTTGACGCTCGGAATGAAGGCATGCTGGTTGGTTCCCACAACGTCACTAACAACTTTCCTCAACCTTGAAGCAAGAAGTGTAGAAAATGCCCCACCAAGCTAATGGGTCTAAATTTCTTAATGTCATCTGCACCAGCCTTAGTTTAAAAAAGACCGCCTGAGGCGCGCCTCGGCGTGAGGCTACCGGGTCAGCGCCTCGAAGGGGATGAGGTGTACCTCAAGAATGCGAGGCCATATCTTTCCCCTTTTTCTTCTTTCTCTTAGCCTTGCCTTTACCTTTTTTCTTCTTTTCCTTCCTTGGGAGCTAAAATATGAGTTAAACTTGTACCATAAGTACGTGCATTGGGGAACTACGATGATAAGATAACATATCTTAAGGTTATTTGCGGTGTTAGTAGTCATATTGATGTCTAATCACATTTTAAATACATTTATCTAACTTTGTTTATGCAAAATATGCTTTGTGAAATATAAAATACTTTTAAAAACTTTTGCACAGAAGTGCGCCTCGCTTCCATGATGCGTGCGCCTTCGCCTCGCGCCTTGGGCGTCACACTTTGGGACCTTATGCGCCTTAGTGCGCCGCGCGCTTTTTGAAACTAAGGCACCAGCCTCATTTTATGGGAATCAAGCTAATAAAAGGAGCATTTAAACTTTTCTCGAAAATGCCTCAGCCAATAATCCAACATTTCATGAAAAGCACAATGTAAGAATTTCTAAGGAGAAAAAAAATGCATTGGGAGAAATTGAGAAAATTCCCCTTTGGACATGGCCATAATAGTTAAATAGAATCACTGATTAATCATTAACCTCGAACCAACAAGTTCATGGCCTATAGGATCAATGTTAAGATATATAACAATGGCAGACTGGTCTAGCGAGCACTGCTAATACGCTTTGTGAATAAGTCAATAACTAACAGAACTTTTTCAGACTCCTATTGCTTAAGAGAACTTGAAATACCAACTTTTATTCTTTGCGCAAAAGTTGGTCTGTCTATCACTCTGTACAAGGGTTCAAAAGCTCCGGGGTGTGCTACACTGATGAACAACATAGTCTCTTCAGTATAAGTGCAGTTTATTGATATCAGGGGATTAGAATTCTAAAACTGTTAACCAAGTTCCTTCTTATGTACAGTGTCATTTTACAAGTAGCAATAGCGGGTGTGTTAGGGTGCCGAGTGGATTCTTTTCCTACCTACTATCTAGGTCTTCCTCTGGGAGCAAAATTCAAAGATAAATATATTTGGGAGCTAGTAGTGGAAAGATTTGAGAAAAGCTCTCTGGATGGAGAGCCAACTATCTTTCCAAAGGTGGGAGACTCACACTCACCCGTAGCGTCCTCTCTAGCATCCCTACTTACTACCTATCTCTTTTCCCAATTCCGGCTTCTGTAGCGGCCAAGTTGGAAGCCATTCAAAGGAAGTTTCTTTGGGGATCTTTTGGTGAAGTTTTCAAGTATCACCAGGTGAGATGGGACATTGTTAAGCTTTCCTTGTCAGAAGGAGGGTTGGGAGTCAGAGACCTGAAACTCTTTAATGAGGCTTTGGTGGGTAAGTGGCTATGGAGGTTCATGAATGAGAAGTCTAACCTTTGGAGGAGGGTGATATGTTGAAAGTATGGGGAGGAGAGACTTGGGTGGTTTCCGTCTAGACCAAACGGTCCCTATGGGGTTAGCCTTTGGAGATTTATTTGTAAAGGATGGGATACATTTGTCTCTCATCTATCTTTTGACGCAGGTTTTGGCTCTACCATTTTGTTTTGGCAAGACCGTTGGTGTGAAGGTGCTCCTCTGAGGGACCTTTTCCCTTCTCTTTTTGCGCTAGCGGAGAATAAAGACGCTACTGTGGCTGATTATTGCGATAATGTGTCGGGTTCGAGCATTTGGTCACCTATTTTTATTCGAGACGCCTTAGTGGATGCCGCGTCCCTTTTAAGCTTGCTAAGGAAGCTGAATGGGATGCTCACCAGGCAATCCCCTCTTGATTTAGTCAAATGGGATCTCAATCCCAAAGGGAGCTTCACGGTAAAGTCTTACTATTTGAGACCCGCCTCTGTGCCTTCCGCTTCTTCGCATTTACGGGAAAGGCCTTTTCCATGGAAGCTCATTTGGAGATCTCTGACTCCTTTTAGAGTGTCCTTTTTTGTTTGGGAGGCTACCCATGACAGTCAACTTTTGATAATTTGCAAAAGAAGGGTAAGATCTTGGTGAATTGGTGCCCATTATGCAAGGCTACAGCAGAATCGGTGGAACACTTATTGCTTCATTGTCTGTTTACAAGAGCTCATTGGGATCTAGCTTTCAGTTGCCCGGGAGTTTCTTGGGTCTTGTCCAAATCTATTTTGGAACATCTCTATGCATGGGAGGGCTCTTTTGGTAGAAAAGCGAAGATAAAGATTGCTAGATTATTTCCTCATGCAATTTTTTGGAGCATTTGGCGTGAGAGGAATCGAAGAGTCTTTGAGGATGAGGAGATGCCACCTCAATGTTTTAAAGATTATTTTATCAAGGCTCTCTATTTTTGGGACAAAGGGAACTTTTGTAACTCTCCTCTTGATCTCTTAGATTTTGTGGATATGTTGCATTTGGGCTGTACATAGCTGTTGTACGATGCTATCTTTGCATCCATTCTTTTGTTAATATAATTTCTTTTATTTTCCTGATAAAAAAAATAATGCCCAGACACTATCAGCAATAAGGATCAGAGTCCTCCTGTCAATAATATTGCAAGTACTCACGTTGAAAGCAGCACATCTCTCTCCCAGGGCCATGCACCATTATACACTGAGCCTTGGTTTAAAAAAGCATGCCTAAGGCATGCCTAGGCGCACCTTGGCATGATGCAACCAGGTCAAAGCCTCAGAAGGCATCAGGTGCGCCTCAAGGATGTAGAGCTACATTTTCACCCTTTTTCTTCTTTTTCTTGGCCTTATCTTTGCCTTTTTTTCGTTCCTTCGGAGCTAAAAGCTTAGCTATGTTTGCGCGATAAGTGTGTTCTTTGGGGAACTACGATGATAATATAACGCATCTTAAGGCTATTTGTAGAGTTTGTAGTTATATTGATTTCTAATCACTTTTTTAATGCAATTACCTAACTTGTTTCAACAAAATATACTTTACAAAATGTGAATGGCTTTTAAAATTTTGCATAGAAGTGCGCCCCACATCCATGATGCATGCGCCTTTGCCTGGCGCTTCACCGCCTTGTGCCTAGGGACCCTATGCGCTTTGGTGTGCCTTGTGCCTTTTAAACTTAAAACTAAGACCATAATTAGATATACTAACCTTTTGATCCGGAATCCCCAAACCATTTAGCTTCTTGCTTTGTAACCCTGGAATGCCTTTTGCTTTGTTATGCTCCTGCTCCATCATAGCTGAATGACCCTTATAATTTTCAGTTGATCTATGCCCCCAGCTTTTCCTCATAAAATTCATGCCAGTGACTTTTTGATTAAGGGGAAGAGAAGAATGACGTCTCAGTGCAGATAAAACCTCATCTCCAGTATTTCTAATATCAGTTCCAAAGACAGTGGAATCCCACTGCTTCAGCCAAAAGAGAACCTGAAAGGAACAATTGTGCATAAAGAGAAGAGCAAGTGCTAGTTGATACCCAATACCAAGAAAAGAGATCATAGATAGGCATGTACCTCACGATTTGTATGCTCATCGCTAAGAAGCTCAGTAAAGGATTTTGGAGCATATTTGTTTACCCAAAGTTCCTCAGTCATGACTGATCTTTCAGGATGTAATATGTTGTCTGAGACTTCAGAACTAGCCTGCAAAGCCTATGAAACAACCGGGAACAAAAATAAAATTTACAAAAAACATAAAGAAAGGAAAAGAAGGGGAAAAAAGCCATTATAAATATATGGAAAGACTGAGTTATCAACAGAAAATCCACAATCCCATTGTTCCAATAACACTAGCTAAAGTGCAGGGTTGAGAGGAAGGAACCAATACAGCATAATCCCATTATGATTTAACAACAACAATGAATTGTATGACAAGCTGATCAATTGACCCACAGATAATTTTGATGGATTAGTGCACATGTTTGGAGACAGAAAATTCTATGAAAGGCAAATAAGTTACTCCCACACAAGAACAACATCATAAGACAGCCAAATGACTAAATAAACACAGCAGCAACTAATTTGCTCAGCTCTGTTGGGTCCCTGTAAATGAAACACCCCTTTAAGTCTCCTACTGAAACCTTCAAACAAACAAGGGGGGCAGAAAAGACCACTATGCCACACAAGATCAACATTCAGAATTACTTGTCTGTGAAGGCATGAACATTTCTTTTGCAACACTCATTATAAATACTGATGATAAAAGGAAGGCTTCTTAAAATCAGTCATTCTGCTCGCAAGGGTAAGACTGCCTACATATGGATATCCTTATAGCCTGCATAGGAGGGAGGGGTTGCTGCTGTAATGATAAAAGAAAGCAAGAGCTTCTACTACTCATCCCTCACCAAGATGATGTACCACATTGTCCTAGCGGTCAACTATCCTTGCTGGCCATGTCCAAATTTCTCCAATGTCCTCAAAGACCTTCCATAACTGCAAGGTAGTCACCATGAACAAACAAGTGCCCACACATTTTGCTGCTTTTACGACAGAGGTTACATAATGAGTAAAACCTTTCACATCTCCTCGAGAAGATAATCATTAGTATTAATCTTGCCTCAAAGCTAGGATCCAAACAAATGCTTCACCCCTCATACCTTCCAATCATCAATAACAACAATAGTCCCACCACATAACAAACTAAAGCTAGGCGTAAGGAAGTCCGGATGTACCCAGCCTGACCCTTAACAAGTAAAAAGGTTGTCTCCAAAAGAGATTGACAAGAAAGGAAGACAAAACGTAGGAGTTCACTTGCCATCCCCTTATGCTGGCATTTGCGAGATGTAAATTGTCTCTAATGCAGTAAATATAGAAGAAACCATCCTTTCGATTGAAAGTAAAGATGTATGTCCTCTCTAACACAAAACTGCCAATATCAGACCAAACAATAGCATAAAATAGGCATAACCAAGAAAATCTCAAGCCAAAAGACAGCTCCCGCTTCCAAATATCCTCCAAAAGCAGACACAGAGTGAATCCCCAAACTCTTTTACTTGTAATAGACCTATATGCCTAAAAGTGAACAAGTACCGGCACAATTGGCCATCTAAGTCAACAAAGCAGCAGTTTGTGCATCACTTGGATCCCTCAGATAAGTCACTCTTACTTTATGCCACAAAGCAGTAGGCTCAAGTTGACGGCAGCAACAACCCTAAGTGTATTCCACCTGGCAAGGGCGGAAGATCCAAACAAAGACTTAACCTTAACAAGCAGAGGGAGTGCTGCAACTCTTTTACCCGCTTGTGCAACACTCTTAGACAATGGGTGCCCAAGACCAAACTCCGTGTATCCTCGGTCTTCATCTATCCTAAGCCAAGAGGAAATCCCTTGTTACTTGCCCCACTTATCTAAGCTATACTAATAGGGATTCGAAATGAAGTAACCAGAAAGATACAGAAGTCAAACACCATTGGAGCATAGTACTCTGGCTCAAGCTCGTCAAATCAATGGGATGCTAAACAGACAGCAAGGTCAGAGGAAGTGCACTAACATGGATTACTCCCGAGACAAACACACAGACAAGTACATAACCAACTATAACCCAGACAACTAGCTTTTCTTCAGCAGGGACCGAAAACCAGATAAACAGACAAAAGTGCTCAAGTTAGGACTTAAAAATTAGAATCATAATGTCTCTTCATGGAACAGGACCTTTAATTTTAGCTATTCAAGCATGACCATATTGCTCAAAGGTTACATATAAGTTACATGTGAGCGAGTTTCCAACTTTCCATATCAGATTTGAAAGGAATATTTGCGCTGAGACTATAAAAGAAATATCCTAAGTAACCGAAATGGCCTAGAAAGACTAGTTCACACGACTACAATACATATGCCCAACAGAAGGGGAATATGGCACCCATAGTTACTTGATATTGGAGTTTCTTTTATTTCCTTCTAAGAAAGCATTTAACGAGTGCATTGTGACATCCT
The DNA here is from genome assembly GCA_029747015.1 of Carnegiea gigantea. Classification (NCBI taxonomy): domain Eukaryota; kingdom Viridiplantae; phylum Streptophyta; class Magnoliopsida; order Caryophyllales; family Cactaceae; genus Carnegiea; species Carnegiea gigantea. The sequence continues at coordinate 886,831 of JAKOGI010000040.1, forward strand.
CTCAAATTTTTAAACCACGTAAATTCACCAACTAGGGAAAGTTGGCGTCCATATATGAACTAATTCTTAACCTAATAAGGAGAAGGTATTACATGGTGGGAGAGATTATAGCACCAGGTCCAACATTCAGGTCTACACTGGATTAAAGAAATTGTAAGCCAAAACAAATGTGTCCATAGAAAACCTACTCAACAAGAATTGAACATCTCTAGGATCTCAAAAGTCAAAACCACAAGGCAGTTGAAAAAGTAATCTGAAAAGCCTATCAAAAATACCTTAAGAATCCACTTATTTGTCGAACACTACACCTTCCATATACATCAGGCCTACATGAAAAGAAGCATCTAGAAACAAACATAATAAATGAGTGAGACAGAGAGAGAGAGAGAGACTTTGGTTTGTTAAGTTTGAGGGAATCAACAAAAAGCACCACTAACATGGCAGTGTCTGAGTGATGTAAGCTATGTGTTCTAAGCACTACTAAAATGGCGTTTAGACATGAACATAAACAAGCAAAAAACAATAAAATAAGGATATTTTGGTTTGCAGAGTATGTGGGAAGGAAACCAACAAGAAGCATCACTAAAATGGCATTGTTTATCAATGTGTTCTAAGACTAAAAGAACCAATCAGCTGATCAATAGACGCTCTCCACTTTATACATTGTTTCCTCTTATCTCTCCCATAGCTTCACATACCATTACTTATTCTTATACATTAAGAGCAGCCAAGACTATTCACATCATACTTTAATCAAAGATTTTGCCGGAAAATATTGAAACACAAGAAGTCCAAGAATGACCAAGCTTGACAAAACTTTTCGTTGATCATTTTTGTAATATCTTCCAAAAAAATAATACAACAAATAAGCAAATGAACCTTCATCAATGCATCCTGTTCAGCTTTTTGCAGTAGAACACCAACAGGCTCCAAAGTAAGACCTGCAACTCGCATGAAGATGGCCATAAGAAAACAGAAATCAGACTACAAAAGAAGATTGCATTGAAGCTAAAAGGTAACACAAGAGCCGAATTGGGCAATTCTGACAATATACGTACCAGTAGAAGTAGCCGGCATCTTAACTTTACCAACATAGGCATTGCCACCACGGTCCGAGAAAACGTTTTGTTCAAGCTTGGCATAAACCCTTTCACCAGAACCAGATGGGGCAGTCACAGGCATACAATCACCATCAATTTCAAATGCAAATCTCGACAAATACTTGATGTTGGATTGCTCATCACTGTGTGACCAGGCATTGACTTCATCTAGAGTACTATCGACTGGACTTTCAGTTCTAACCCTAACCCAATTATCCTCAGCTTCGTCCAGATCCGGCGATGGAGAGCGCGGGCGCTTCTTGCTCTTATCAGCAATTGAGGGTACCGCGGTCTCTTCCTGCGGTTGCGGAGGCGGAGGAGGTGGTGGTTCAAATTCTTCGAGCTGTCGAGCATCAAACTCGTCTTTGCTTTGGCCTTGTCGTGCATCTCCTTCGTCAAATTCAGCCTCGAATTCGTGAAATTGGTAAGATTCCTCGTGCTCTGGGAGATGTGAGTTGGCCTCCTCCAACCATTGGAGCTCGTCTAAGTCTGGAATATCCATCTCCATTGTTGCAGGCTTGGCTTGCTCCTCTTTGGGAGTTGGAAGGCGGGCTAAAACCCTTATTGAGTTGGGGGATCAGTTTCTGGCGGGAACTGATCGCTGATCTTAGATTTTTTTTTTTTTTTTTTTTGTTTCCCTTTTCCGGGCGGTAGAATGCAAGTTCCAGCTGTTAGGAATAAAGGGGATAATAGGATGTGACAATGCAACAGAATTCAACCAAGAACACAACGCAACAACGAAAGAAACAAGAATAAAGGACACAGGGAATTTTACGTGGAAACCCAATGTGGGAAAAACCACGGACAGCGACAGCACACCGACAAATTTCACTATGAGCAGAGTAGTACACCACAATCACTTCAGTGATTAAGAGCAGAATTACAATACTCTCGATTGTATTCTCTCACAAATAACCTCACTCTCTCAATATGTTTTCTATACTGGAGTATCTTGAAACAAGGCCCTAGACCCCCTTTATATAGGGTCTGTGAGGTAGGGTTTCCCCCTGAAAAACCCTAGCTGCCGCCTTCCAAAAACTGTCACCAAAGCGCAACCCTAGCCGCCACTTTAAGGCGGCAGAAAATTTCCCCTGGCACGGTCGTGCCGTGCCGTGCCACATGGCACGGGCACACCGTGTCACTTCTCTGTCTGCTCTGTTCTTCGGTCTTCTGTGTCGCGGCACGCCCGTGCCCATGCAGCATGGTCACCCCGTGCCTAAACCCGAGATTTTGGGCCATAAAACCCAACAATCTCCACCTTGGACCAAAATCTCCAGTCTTTAATTACCGTCGTCGTCGTCACACCCCAAGGGGTGATGCCCCTTATGGGGCTATGCCCCGCAGGGTTTCTCAATGACTGTGAACTCCCACTAAGTCCAAGCAATGCTCGAACTTAGCTGTAGGTAGTGGCTTTGTAAGCATGTCAGCAGGATTCTCTGAGGTGTGAACTTTCTTCATCATTATTTCTCCTGCAGCAACTGTGTCTCGTACATAATGATATTTGACGCTGATATGCTTGGTCTTCGAGTGGTAGGCATCATTCTTTGTCAGATGTATGGCACTCTGACTATCAGAATATACCACAGTAGCAGATTGTGGTATTCCAAGCTCCATTACCAGTCCCCTTAGCCAGGTAGCTTCCTTCACCCCTTCAGTGGCAGCAATATACTCAGCTTCTGTTGTAGACAGGGCTGCAATAGATTGTAAAGACGCTTTCCAAGAGATAGCGCCCCCACACATGGTAAAGATGTACCCAGATATGGACCTCCTCTTATCCAAATCACCAGCATAATCAGAATTAACATACCCTACTACATCAGATGTAGCAGCCTTGTTTTTATCAAATACCAGCCATTTCCCCACAGTTCTTTTTACATACCGTAGGATCCATTTTACACCCTCCCAGTGGTCCTTTCCAGGATTATGCATATATCTACTTACCACACTCACAGCATGTGATAAGTCTGGTCTGGTACAGACCATGGCATACATCAAACTTCCTACAGCACTGGAGTATGGTACATTGGACATTCTACCGATGTCCCCTTCTGTTTGCGGACAGCATTCCGCAGACAGTCTAAAATGTGCAGCAAGAGGGGTAGACATTGCCTTGCAGTCCCTCATATTGAACTTGCTTAATACCTTCTCAAGATATTTTTCTTGAGACAAGTATAATTTTCCCTCCTTTCGATCCCTGTGAATCTCCATGCCCAGTATCCTATTAGCTGCACCTAAATCTTTCATTTCGAATTCCTTACTGAGTTGAGATTTTAGCATGCTAATCAGGTTTTTATCTTTAGATGCAATTAGCATGTCATCAACATATAGTAGTAGATATATAAAGGACTCATCACCATATTGTCTAAAGTATACACAATTATCATATCTACTACGTATGTAACCATTATCAATCATAAACGTGTCAAAACGTTTATACCACTGCCTAGGAGCCTGCTTGAGTCCATACAAGGACTTTTTCAACTTACATACCATGTGTTCCTTATCAGGAACAGCAAACCCTTCAGGTTGCTTCATATATATCTCCTCTTCTAGCTCACCATGCAGGAAGGCTGTTTTTACATCAAGCTGCTCCAACTTCAAGTTAAACAATGTCACAATGGATAACAATAATCGAATAGAGGTGTGTCTGACTACAGGAGAGAAAACCTCATTGTAGTCTATACCTTCCCGTTGGTTGCAACCACGAACAACCAACCTTGCTTTCCACCTTGCATCCTCTACCCCAGGAATGCCCTCCTTCTTCTTGTATATCCATTTGGCAGTTAAGGCCCGTCGGCCTTTAGGCAGGTTACATAACTCCCAAGTCCCGTTTTTCTGCAGACTTTTCATTTCTTCTTGCATAGCCTGAATCCAGTTGGGTGAACTTGGGCAGGTGATGGCTTCAGTATAATTTGAAGGCTCAGTTCCTTCAGACACTTCCTCTGCAACTGAAAGTGCAAATGCTATCAGCCCTTCATCATCGTTGTACCGGGCCGGTCTCCTGATCTCCCTGCGAGGACGATCACGTGCTATAGAGTGCTCAACCTCCTCCTGAGGTTGATTAGTGCTGATAGCCCCAGGCTCAGTGACCTGGACTTCCCTCATAGTTTCCTCAACAGCTCCACCTTGAGCTGTAGCAGTCTCCAGCTCCACCTCCATGCTGGTGTCTTGCTGAGTTCCTGCACCAGTAGAAGGAACAACAGCATTCTTTCCAGAAGATAATATATCAGACTCATTGAAAGTAACATTCCTACTTTGTATTACTTTCTTAGAATCAGGACACCACATACGATACCCCTTAGATTCACTAACATACCCCAAAAACATACATTTAACTGCTCTAGGTGCTAGTTTTCCCTCATTTACATGAGCATACACAGGACACCCAAATACCCTGAGATTAGAGTAGTCAACAGGATTCCCTGACCATACTTCTTCTGGAATCTGAAACTCGATGGAGGAGTGTGGTGATCGATTCACCAGGTAGTAGGCCGTAGAAATGGCCTCAGCCCAAAACGCTTTGCGATCCCAAAGCCCAGCAGTTGAAAGCAAACACCTTGCTTTCTCTAACAATGTCCTGTTAATTCGTTCTGCGACCCCATTCTGTTGTGGTTTTCCGACCAAGGTTTTATGCCTGGCTATGCCGTTTGCTGTGCAGAACTCTTCAAACTCAGATTCAACAAACTCCAGGCCATTATCAGTCCTGAGTTTCTTGATCCTTTTGCCAGTCTGGTTCTCAACCAGAGCCTTGAATTTCTTGAACATTGAGAATGTCTCGTTTTTCTGTCTCAAGAAATACACCCAAACTTTTCGTGAGAAATCATCAACAAATGTTAACATATAACGCTTACCTCCCAGCGAAGGTACCTTAGAGGGACCCCACAAATCAGAATGGATGTAGTCCAGGACCCCCTGAGTACGGTGAATAGCCTTTGAGAAACTTACCCTTTTCTGTTTCCCAAATACGCAGTGATCACAAAAATCCAACTTACCCATACTAGCGTTACCAAGACAACCTTTCTTACCCAAAATGGTCATCCCTTTCTCACTCATATGGCCCAGCCTCATGTGCCATAACATCGTCTCATCTGCTGTACCTACCGCAGCTACTCCTGTAGCTGTGGCTCCCTGCAGGATGTAGAGATTGCCCTGCCTCAGTCCCTTCATCATCACCATGGCTCCTTTAGCCACCTTTAGAGCTCCATTCTCCATGACGATTCTGCAACCATTAGACTCAAGGGTACCCAAAGAGATCAAACAACGAGTCATATCAGGAATGTGATGCACTTTAGACAAAGTTCTAATAGTGCTATCATGGGTTTTAATTTGAACTGTACCTATCCCTGCAATCTTGCATTCAGCATCGTTGCCCATAAGTACAACCCCAGACTCCACAGGTTCATAAGTTACAAACCAGTCCCTACGAGGACACATGTGGAACGTGCAATCAGAATCTAAAACCCAATTATCATTCACTCCTCTCCCAGAGGTGGTAGCTAAAGAAGTAGCAAGCAGAACATCCCCATCTGACTCAGACTCTACCACACAGTCAGCAGTAGCAGTTTTACCCGTTTCCTCATTCTTGTTCTTTAGCTTCCAACAATTAGCCTTTATGTGACCCAATTTTTTGCAAAAGTGGCAGGTTTTTTTAGCATGAGGATTTCTCGATTTAGAACGGCTCTTCCTATTACCGTTTCCCTTCTTCTCAATTGTCCTACCCCTAACAGCCAGCCCTTCACCCTGGTCAGCATGAATGTCATAGTCAAACTTTTCTTTTGAAAGAAGGTTAGCCTTGACATCCTCAAACGATATAGTATCCGTGTTACTATACAACATGATTTCTTTAAAGTGTTTATATGAAGGGGGTAGTGAGACAATAAGCAAGATGGCTTTATCCTCATCATCAATTTTTACATCCAGACTTTCCAAACCAACTAGAATTGAATTGAAATCATTCAGATGTTTCTGGATAGGCGTACCTTCAGCCATACGACAGGTGTACAACCTTTCTTTTAGCCTGATCTTATTGGCTAGACTCTTTGTCATATATAGTTCTTCTAGCCTAGCCCAAAGGTCAACAGCAGTTACCTTATCAAGAACCTCGCGGAGCACGTGAGGTGCCAGATATAGTTGTATGGCTGAAACTGCCTTCAGCTCCAGTTCCTCCCATTCCTCATTTGTCAACTTCCCACGCCTTTTCTGCTGATCCTCAGCCCACTTTTCATCCGTTGTGCCTGCAGGTTTGACGTGAGGCCTCTACAGGACCTTCCACAGCCCGTGCTGGATGAGGACCGCCCTCATCTGCACCTTCCAGAGATTAAAGCTAATCTCCCCGTCGAATTTCTGTATGTCCACCTTCATGATTGAAGACATCCTATAACCTCGCTCTGATACCACTTGTTAGGAATAAAGGGGATAATAGGATGTGACAATGCAACAGAATTCAACCAAGAACACAACGCAACAATGAAAGAAACAAGAATAAAGGACACAGGGAATTTTACGTGGAAATCCAATGTGGGAAAAACCACGGACGGCGACAGCACACCGACAAATTTCACTATGAGCAGAGTAGTACACCACAATCACTTCAGTGATTAAGAGCAGAATTACAATACTCTCAATTGTATTCTCTCACAAATAACCTCACTCTCTCAATGTGTTTTCTATACTGGAGTATCTTGAAACAAGGCCCTAGACCCCCTTTATATAGGGTCTGTGAGGTAGGGTTTCCCCCTGAAAAACACTAGCTGCCGCCTTCCAAAAACCGTCACCAAAGCGCAACCCTAGCCGCCACTTTAAGGCGGCAGAAAATTTCCCCTGGCAAGGTCGTGCCGTGCCATGTGGCACGACCGTGCCACATGGCACGGGCACACCGTGTCACTTCTCTGTCTGCTCTGTTCTTCGGTCTTCTGTGTCGCGGCACGCCCGTGCCCATGCAGCATGGTCACCCCGTGCCTAAACCCGAGATTTTGGGCCATAAAACCCAACACCAGCTCCATGAAGAATCATGGACAGCACGTGTAATTTTTGCTTTGGGTTGATGTATTTTGTCTTTTATGATGAAAAGGCAACCTTAGGTTTATTGACAAGGAAAAATTACATGAAGGTGATGCATTAGCTTGCCTACAACTAACTCATTTTTTATGCAACAAATAAGTGTTGCTTTTAGAGGGAAACTTAATTGGATGAAAAATCAAATACTAGTTGAATTATCAAAGTACCCTTAGTGAGTTATGGAGAGTTTGAGTTAAGAATGATTTTGCAGTTACTGGGAGGATATGTGATGAGTGGGGAATGCGAAGCGGTTTCTACTTGGACAAAGCATCTAAAGGGAGTAGTTACCAAACAAAGAAAGGCAACATTAGAACCGTAGAAAGGGACTAGGGTATGAGTAGAGAGAAACTGACATCGAAAGAAAGAGGCGGAAGAAGAAGAAGAAGAAGAGCAACGGCAACAAGGTTGAAGAAGACGATGACAGATTGTTTAACTGGGTCATTCACAGAGATCATAGAGCATAAGTAGAGAGAGAGAGAAAGCAAGAGCAGGAGGAGTGGAAGAAGAACAACAGTGGCAACAAGGTAGAAGAAGAGATTGAGACCGCACGGCAAGAGGAGAAGTGACCAGAGCATCTCCAAGAATGCCCCAACAACGCCATAAAACAGGTCTATTAAGGTTGAATTTGAGTTGAGTGGTTGGAATTTCCTAAATGTAGTGACTATTCTCAAGGTTGTTGTTGAAAAGGTTAGTGGAGATATTTTATAAGTGGGGTTCATAATTACGAAGTTGGAATTTCACCATTTTATACAAAATTTAGTTAGCATGTCATGTAAGATCTAAGGTTATGTATATCGGAGTTTGTTGTTTACCTATATATGAATATATCTATACCCAAGCGCATTTTAAGTACTACTTAGCTAGACGGAACTGTAACAGGGTATTGATAATTTAAGTGTTAATGAGTATAACAGTTGATTGTTACATAATTAAAGCAGTCATGTAAGTTATTGAATTGGTTACCTAAATTTCAACCTTTGTACACCATGTAAGACATGATGGAGGTACCAGACAAACTAATGGATGCATTGTCCATGGCAACCCCTTCCCTTTGAAAACAGAAAGCTATGGCGTTAACTGTTAATGTAAGTGTTATTGAGTAGCACCATTGACTTTTGTGTAATGAAGGTAGTAAATATAAGCGATCCAGTCGTTGAATCATCCAAGAAGCGAAACATTGTTGAAGTAGGAGAGGAATTCTCCTCTCACTCTCCATGCTAAGTTATTATGATTAGGTATTTGACCATCCATCCCCTTTTGTATAACTTCGGTACGAGACTAGTGATCAGTCATAGTCCAATTGTGTCATCATCTCATTTTCCCTGGGCTAGATCAATTTATAATTTATGGTATTTGGTTACTAATCTTGCCTTCAATGATGGATGGCTACACCCATTATATCGATGTATACAATAGAAAATGGAAAGTCAACATACTGTAATATTTGTTTAAAAAGGAAACCAAATCTCAAAACGATGGATAGTCCAAATTGTTACCAGCATTCACACCAACCAACCGGCAATGACTAGCAAAAGGGGGAAATGGGACCGTGTGAAGTAGTTGCAGTCAGAGAACAACGTTTTGTCGGCGACTATGAACTTTAAACGTAAACCATGTCGGACTGGGTGGGGGAAAGGGTATGTACAGGGGGGAGGGCTATGTTCACCGCTGATGACCAACAATGGATGTCTTTGTCAGAACTGGCCAACATCAGCCGGCAGCACCCAACATGGATTACATTGGGAAGTGGGATCTGGAAACGTCGGTGTTGCCCATCGTCCTTGACGTCTGTCACCATCGCCGTCACCGCGCCGCTTGGAGTTGTATCTATTGCCGGTTGACTGGAAACATCTGTTGTCAGCGTAAGTCCGATGACCTTCAGCCAACAAAAATGGAAGGGGGAAAGGAAGATCAATGCGTTAACAGGGTTTTTTAATTACTTTATTTATTTTAAAATTTTATCGCAATTGAGAACGTGCAATCATATTACACCAGACATGACATCGCTAAATGATTTTATTGAAACTCTATTTATTTTAAAATTTTATCGCAATTGAGAAAGTGCAATCATAATTGTCGTTTGATGGAAATTACCTTGCCCTTTGGCATTGAAAAAATAGTAAATAAATTTAAATTGGTTAATTTTAACTAAAAGGTTATGTAAATAAAAAGTAATCTCAGAAAAATGCGCAAATTAGGTTATGTAAATAAAAAGTAAACCTATACAAATGCGTAAATTACTATAAAATGGTTGTAAGTTTGCAAATGTATTAACCATCTTGTTGGCACCCCTGAAAATACGCTGTAATGCGACAGTTTCGAGTATGTCCAACGATTATATGGCATAGTTGCGATATGAAATGAGGTCATCCTTCTTAACTTCGCATTCCTCGAAATGTTGTTTGATGACCACCCATGAATCACTGTAGATATCAATGTCTTATTTTCAAATCTCAGTAGTCATTTAAAAATACAAGATTAGCACTTGATACTCAACCATATTATTTCAACATAATTGAGCACTTATGAATGCATGTATTCAGATGGGTCTCTTGTAGGACATAAAAATAACTCTTAACGCTGCACCATCATGTCTTGTAGTTACAGCTGGCAAACAAATTGATACTCGTTTAATACCTACAAAATCCACTCCACTTAAAACCCAGACGGGTGTTAAAAATGGAGGGAAAATGGGTATGGAGCAGGTATAGAAAAATGAATAAAGCTATGGGTATGGTATGAGTTTAGGCTTCACCCACTCATTTCATACCCATAACCTTTACCTAATAAACCTGCCCCATACACATCCTATATCCACCCCATGTAACACTAGAAAACCTGTTTATACAAAAATAATTAAAAAAATATTATTACTGGAGTACTGCCCAAGTGCCCCACTGCCCAATCTCCCAGACTAATAAATCATGGCTCAAATGCCCCAAGCCCAATTTGATCCCTAAAGAAACCCTAGCTCTACCTCACTCAACGCAGCACACTCACTCATTGACTCACTCGCTGCCTCCCTGCTCACTCACATAGTCTCTTTCACTCTCAGCCCTATTATCTCTCTTGGGTCACTCTTGAATTCTAAATCTCTACTCTAGGCTTTGTAAATTGTCACTCCACTTAGTCCACTACTTCACTTGATCATTCTCTCCCTGTCGTCTTTATGATAGCCGAGAACCGATAAACTCAGTAAATGGCTAACCAAGCACCAAGCGACAACCGACGAGTGGGTGAGTGAATTTTTCGGCTTCAAATACTTAGATCTAACTCTATTCCTTCCCTCTCCACTATTCATGTGTTTATAGTTGGCAAGAATATAGATGTAATATGGATGTAACATTTTTGGGTTCATTTATACCCAAACAAAACCAGCATACCCATAAAATCCAATGGATATGGGTGCGAGTATGATGTTTGAACACCCGGTGGGTATGGGTATGGGGATGGGGATGGATTTTGGAAATTGATATGGGTGAGGGTATAGGAAAACTCACCCCGTGCCTACCC
>JAKOGI010000040.1:902500-942500 GCA_029747015.1 Carnegiea gigantea
AGAATCCAAATAAAAAATATTATATACGCGTAAGGTATTATAATTATCTATTAATTACAAAATCAAAATTTTAGATTATTATAAAATAATCTTATTTAAAATGAGATGAGACGTATTCATTTTACCAAGAATATAATGGTATGAGTAGGGATGAGCAAAAAAATCGGGTACCCGGTTTCGGACCCGGAACCGGTTTCAACCCGGCGGTTCCAGACCCGGAACCGGTTGAACCCGGTCCGGGACCGGTTCCCAAAAAAAGGAACCGGTTACAACCGGTTCCGGTTCTGGGTACTAAAAAGTGGGAACCGGAACCGGAACCGGTACCCGATTACCGGTGGTCCTGTTTAATTTTTTTTTAAAAAAATCGCATATATATATATTGTGAATCTGTGATTTGTGACTTGCCCAGGTGCCTCACCCGAAACTCCAAAAGAAACCCTAGCCCTCTCGAGTCTCGACTCTCGACCAGCGCTTTCCCCTGCCCCTCTCCCTGATCTCCTCTCCGCGCTCTCTCTCCCTGTCACCGACTCACCGGAGTCTCTCTCTCTCTGTCGCCGGAGTCTCTCTCTCTCTGTCGCCGAGTCTCTCTCTAGCTGGACCCCATCGACGTTTGACTGTCGACTGCCGTGCACTGTCTATCCTCTGTTGCTCTGCTATCTCTCTGTCTCGACTCTCGACTCTCTCTCGCCGGAATTACAGCACTGTCGTCGCCGGTGAGTTTTGTGGGTTTCATTTGTGCCGTTTATATTGTCTGTAGGTTTCCACCTGTGAGTCTCATTTTTTAGGGTTTCGTTTATGTCGGTTGAAATTGTCTGATACCCTCTTCATTGTTAGTGAATGATTTTTGGTGCTTGACTGCTTATATTTTTGGTGCTTGTCTGATACTCCTGTAAGTCATGTCCAATAACTATATTGCTGGTCGTACCTGGACTACCTGCAGTCAGGTACCAACTAGCTAGTTAGCCAATTTTCTGACTCCAATCAGAGTCATGTATGTGAAGTTTATACAGGCAAGTCAAGTAGTGAAGTTAGAAGGTATGTTTTTCAGGTATATCTGAAATGAGTTTGGGCATTGTAAGTAGTAAGTACATTGTATAGGCAAGTCAACTGATCTGAATGCAAGAGAGACATATGTGGATGTATATCTGAAATGAGTTTGGGCATTGTAAGTAGTAAGTACATTTCAAGTATATCATAACTCATTGTTTTGTTCTCTTATTTTGAAGTATATTTGTATGGAGGAGGAGGACCATATAAATTTGGAAGAGGGGAGTGATTCTGGTTCTGCATGCCGTACCAAAACCAAAACTGACAAGACTGAAACTAAAGCCGGTGGCAAGAGAAAGTCAATTTATTGGGAGCATTTTCAAGACATCATCAACCCAAAAACCAAGAAAATTGAGAAAGCAAAATGCAAGTATTGTGAGAAGGTATTGTCTGCCAACACTAATAATGGAACTTCTACTTTGAGAAAACATCTTCATTCATGTTCTAAGTATTCTCACAATGTGGATAAAAAACAAAAGAAGATTTCTTTGTTTAGAGATCCATGCACTGAGAGTGTTACCTTCTCTAATTGGTCATTTGATGTAGATGCTTGTAGGCTTGCTTTAGCGAAAATGGTCGTCATTGATGAGCATCCCTTTTCTATAGTTGAAAAGGAAGGGTTTAAGAGTTTTGTGAGTGTTGCTTGTCCACAATTTGTTAATCATATCCCATCTCGCTTCACTATTGCTAGAGATTGTAAAAAGCTTTATCTTTGTGAGAAAGATACCTTAAAAATGACTTTGAAAGGGTTGAAATCTAGAATTGCTCTCACAACTGATTGTTGGACATCTATTCAAAATTTGAACTATCTTTGCTTGACTGCACATTTCATTGATGATGAGTGGAACTTGCATAAGAGAATATTAAATTTTAAGTTGATGGATAGTCATAAAGGCAAAGAAATTGGAAAAGTTGTTGAGAGTTGTATTATTGATTGGGGTATTGAAGATAAGCTTCCTTGTTTAACTGTTGATAATGCAAGTTCCAATAATGTGGCTATTGGTTATTTGAAAGACAATCTTGGAGATAAGCTTGTTTTAGATGGTGATTTTTTTCATATGAGGTGTGCTGCCTATGTGTTGAATTTGGTTGTGAGAGATGGTTTGGCAAGGGTCAAGGATTCCATTCATAATATTCGTTGTGCTATTAGATACATAAGAGGTTCACCTCTTAGATCTGCTTTGTTTGATACTTGTGCCAAAGTTGTGAAGGTCCCTTGCAAAGGATCTTTGTGTTTAGACGTATGCACAAGATGGAATTCTACTTTCCTTATGTTGAACATGACTTTAAAATTTGAAAAGGCCTTTGAGAGATTTAAGAATGATGATTGTAATTTTGAGAATGAGCTCAAGGAGAATGTTCCTACAAAAAAGGATTGGGAAAATGCAAGAGTCTTGGCAAGGTTTTTAGAGCAATTTTATGAAGCTACTAAAAGGATGTCTGGCACTTTGTATGTCACTGCTAATTTGCATTTTCATGACTTGTTGAGCATACTTACTATGTTGTTAGAATGGGAGAAAGATCCATCCCCTAGTCTTCGGGATATGGCTTTCCAAATGCATAAAAAATTTGATGATTATTATGGAGATTGGGCGAAGACGAATCTTATGGTGTTGGTTGCAGTTGCTTTTGATCCACGCTATAAGTTGAAGTTTGTAAGATTCTCTTTTAGAAAGCTTTATCCCAATGACTTTGGAATGGCTGATAGGGTTTATGATAATCTATATAATGTGCTCAAGCGTTTATATGGTTCATATGCTTCATGTGTGAATGAGGAAAATGATGATCATGGTGGTTCTTCTTCCCCTATTATTGTTGATCATTCAAAGATGTCCCTAAGCAATGATACTCTTAAGGAGTTGTATTCTCAATGGAATGAGGGTGGGGAAGATGATGTTGAGGTTGTTCAGAAAACCGAGTTGGATGTCTATTTAGATGCTCCTCGCGAAAAGGTAGAAGGCACTTTTGATATCTTGAAGTGGTGGAAAAGACACAGTGATACTTATAAGGTGCTATCAGATATGGCAAGGGATATTCTAGCAGTGCCTGTTTCTACCGTGTCAAGTGAGTCTGCATTTAGTACATCAGGTCGGGTGCTTGATCAGTTCCGTAGTAATTTGGGTCCAAAGACAGTGGAGACTTTGATTTGTACTCAAGATTGGTTGAGAGCATCCTCCATTTGCATTGATGTTGAGCAACTTATGGACGATATGGAGAAATATGAAGCAAGTACTTATATATATATACTTTACATTTATTGTTGCATTTCATAGTTATTAATTATTATTTAATGTTGAACCTCATTGTCTAACTTCTCTTTAATTTGATATTGAGATTTGGGTGAGGAAGACTTATCTCAGATTGATCAAATTATTGGAGATTAAAGAAGAGCTCAAGTGGAGTCAAGTTGCTTGATGGGCGTTGCTTAACTTGGAGTTGATATTGTATCATCTTTTTAATTATGGTTATGCCTTATCAGCTTAAAACCTGTAATTTCTTTGAGTTTAAGACTTGTGTTTGTATGATGTATTTTTCTATTTATTCCCGATCCCAACCCCAGTAGATGGCACTTAAGTATAATGTAATAAATGCATGTCAGTTTGAGTCTTTTGAATGTAGGGGAAGCCTGAAGGTGTTAGTTATTTTCTTTCCAATTACAACTCACAAGATGCAAAAACAGGCTGAAAACCAACCGGGTACCCGGTCTTGGAACCAGTCCCAACCGGTTCCGGGACCGGGACCAAAAATTTCGGAACCGGTCCAACTGGGACCGGTACCGGTTCCCAAATTTCTAGACCCGGTACAACTGGGACCGGTACCGGTTCCTGAAAATTGGACCGGGTACCCGGTCTCGCTCATCCCTAGGTATGACTCGCACATTTTCAATGCTTATCTAATTCTAAATTGTTTTTCTTTATATTAGAGTTGTTTCTTGGCCATTTTCTAAAATTGTATCATTTATAAGTTGTATATGACGTTGTTTTATGGGAAAAAATGGGAACCATTTTCTAATGTGCGAAGGGATGTGATAATTGTATAATGTCCCTCTAAACGATTTGTTATAATGAAAAACTATTATTGTTAAGAGGAAAAAATTAAAGAAAATAAAAGGTAAGTATATAATATTCGGGTCGAGCGTACAGATTCGGGTTCGGGTCGGGTTTGACCCAAAAATTTACGGGTTTTTCGGATTCGATTTATTCGGATTCGGGTCGAAATTCAAAACCCAAAACTTTTGGGCAGGTTCAGGTCGGATTTTCGGGTCGGGTCAATTTTTGTCAGGTCTAATTGTTAACAAACATTTAGAAGTAGTCACACCACAATGATTTGATTGCGTGCAAAATGAATTTGCATTTCGCTTAGGCTACAAAAGCGCATAAAATCAAAAGCTAGTTCCCAGCTCCACAAACTACTGACTAAGGTCGAGAGTTAGTGATCACGGCCTTGACCAACTCCTCCTAATCCTTTAGCTTCTGAAGGTTCTTGCTTAATCATAAATTGTTTGTTTCCTAAAGGGTTTAGAAAACATAAAATAATAGGAGATGAGCTGTAAACTCAATACATTACCCTTGTACAGTCAAATAATTATTTTATAGGGAGATAGTGAGCGCCATCCAATTTTTAAACTATGCTTTGAAATGTCTTTTAAGTAGAATTGTTCTTGGAATTGCTCATAAAACTAATTATTTTTCAACCTAGACTAGGACCCGAAGATATGAACAGTAGCTATGGCATCAATGAACATATGAACCATGAATTTCTAATTTAACGGGAAGAGCCCAAGGCAATGAATTCTGCTAGCAGAAACTTTGAACAATGAACATTGCACATTAAAAGATGCAGAATGAAACGGGTCCTAAAAGTTTCAATGGTCAAATAAAAACTTGTGAATATCAATAAATGTAAATTTAAACATCTTTGAAGGGTACAAGTAGTAACGTACCTTTAACGAATATTTTGTTTCCTCCTTTATGTGATTTTGCAAGGCTTTCTTAGAAATATATTCAGTAGGACTCTGTATTAGTCTCTAATTAATACTCATGAGTTCTTGATTATATTACATATTTTTAGGGATTCTAGCGAACTTTGGTATTTAAGTAAGTTTTGATACTTTGGTGGTGTTCTTACAAATTCTTTTCATTTTGTACCTTGCTTTAGAAAGAAACAAATTGGGTATTTTTCCTGCAATTCGCAATTTGTCTGACCCTGATTTTATATTAATTGAGCCCAAAATATTATCATTGTTATTCTTTCCTTGCGTATCATCTTGTACTATTCACTAACTCAACTCTCTTTGAATTACTCCACCCTGTATTACTCATTATTCTTTTCCTTGGTGGAAGTCCTTCTCAAGTAGTAATCGCATACTTTATAAGCATAACTTAAATCAACTCTCCTTAATTCTACCAACGTCTAATGTTCATATTTTGTTCTTTTTGAAATTCTTTGTTCACCCGCTGTAACACCCCGTTATTTCATTTCATTTAATTAGATTTCATTTAACTTTATTTATTTTAGCTGATGATCTGATTAAGGTGAATCAAAGTAGTGAGCCGCGCATTTTATTGTGAGTTTAAAGTAATTCGATACCACAGCATGCCTTCAAATTTATAAAAAGATAATATACATGTATTTATAAAGATATATATATATATATATCTTTCTACACCCGATAAAATCATACGGTTTTTATTAACGCACATTTACATGGGAATGGGGTCGAACAATTATCCGCTCTTATAATTTCTTAGCGATCAAGGAAAAATTGCGAGGGCAAGTTGTAAACGGCCAATTGTGCGGTCTACATTAAGCCAAGCGGAAAGTTGTTTAAATGAGATAAGCTAGCATTAAATTGTGAGTAGATGTAGCCATTATCCACACTCAAAAAAAAAAAAAAAAAGAAAAGGAGGAAGGCATGTATATATAGATATATATGTATCAGCAAAACAATTTCAAGGCAAGCCCAAAAACATCAGACCTTGTCCTGTTACTCCACGCACGCCCGATTCCCCCTTGTTGCTCTGTACTCTCTTCGCCGGTCTGCTCTGCCGGCCCCCTCTGCCCCTGCTGCCGGCCACCGACTCCAGCGCCGGTGCCTGTCACCACCCCAACACCGGTCGCCAGCAGCACCAGGCAGCCACAACCCCCTCTTTTTCTCCCGTTTCTGCTGTGTCTCTGCCAGCCCAGACACAGGGCCTTCGCCGCCCAGAGTTGACGGCCACCGCCGGGATACGACTGCACGGAAGTTCCCCACCACCCACTGCTGTCACCATCACTGTTTTCCACCTCTAACCTCCTTACTAGTCAGCAAGGTAAAACTCAGATTACCCTCCCTTCACTCCCCTTTTTCAATTCAAGTTAAAGATCAATTGGTAGTGTAATTTTGGTGTATGAGGAGTTCTTGGTGTTGTAAATTGAGTAATTGGTGATGTGAGTAGATAAGCAAGATTTTGTGTGGAAATTGCTTAAAAGGATTCAGGTCAGGCTATTTAGACAAACGTGGGACTTAGGTTGTTTAACTTATCTGGGAATGGAATTACATGACTTGGATTGGGTAAATGATGAATGGAATGGAAATTGTATGGGTTGAGCCTTGATGAATTTAATTTGACTTTATATATGTATGAAGGTAGTAATTGTGAATTTGTGGGTTGATTATGGATGGTTCAAGTGCCGATGAATGAGGAAGTGAGTAACTTGCGAAATTTGTGAATTATGAGGATGATTATTAATGGAATTATGAGGATGATTATGGATGAAATTCATTTGGATTTATGTATGTGTGAATTTAGGGAGATATGATAAGGGATGAGGAGTTGAATTTGGTGAAACAAGGAAGTAAGTTTGTGGAATTTATTTAATTTGGGTATGACAAGTTAATTAGACAATCAATTTTGAATCATTCGTATAATGTTGATTTCGGGGATTAATTGGAACAATGACGAAATTAGATTTCTGAATGATAATGGTTTTCTTTAATGATGGTCATAGCTTATGGGGATGATGTTGGAATTTAAGTTATTAGGCCCACTATGGGATTAAGTTGCTAAATGATCATTTAAGAAGGTCGACTATATTAGACCATACCTAAATAAGGATAAATAGTGTCAATTGTAAATGTATTACAATATATTGACCTACGTGAGGGACCTTGAATGCAGGCTTTGAAATCGAGGCGTCCAAAAAGGGAAAAGAATAATAATTGACCTTCAGGTACATTATTTCTCGTACCTTTCAAAGAAAACGTTTATACTGCATTAATTAATGTTTATGAATTTTTATTCAGCCTATGGTTCCATCTAGACTCAGTGTAATAGGCCATGTTCAATGTTCAATATTCGACGTTCATTGTTTATAGTCTCTGCTAGCAGAACTCATTATTGGGCCCTTCCCATTTAATGGGAAATTTTCACAGTTCAATGTTATCATGACAACCATTCATAATTACAGGGTTGGGATCCTGGCTGAAGAAAATAGTTATTAGTTATTTAATGACATCAATGCTTTCTAAGAAATGTTTAAGAAATAACGTTTTAATACAGTGCGCGCTCACTGACTCTTAAAGAAAAGTTATTCTTTTGTACAGGGGTAACGTATTGAGCCCGCTCATACTTTCATTGTTTTGTGTTTTTAAACTTGTTTTAGGGAAGCCGATTCAGGTGAAGGCTAAGTATGAGGCTACCAAAACGAAGGACCCAAAAGATACGGGTCGAAACTATGTGTATAATGGTTATTTTAAGGCTTGAGAAGCCTGACTGTCATGTGTACTGTCTTTAGGATGTGGTTAAACTTATGTAAGATATATGTTTTAATGACATCTTTGGATCTTATGAAGCGTGTATAACGCATGTTAAGCAGTGAAAGTTTCGCTTTTGATCATTTTATTGTTTAAAGTAGCCTTGTCCCTTTGGAACGGCGGTAACGTCACAACTTATTAAGTTTTTCCTCAACAATCGAATGAACCTAAGTGGAACTTGCTAATGAGCGTTTAAGTTGGGGCGTGACACCCGCTCACATGTGTTCAACCCCATACCCAATATCTCATGTTTACTTCAATGTTTCCTTAATAGCACTGCCTTGTTCTTAGAAAATTAACCCAATAATTGATACAGTTACTCATATTATGACGAAATCATAATCGCATTTTCCATTAATATAATCACACTATCAGCTAATTAACCTCTAATCCTCACAATTAACTCGACTTTCTTCCACTCTTCCAATTTCATCAAAATTTTCATCTATTTAGTACCCTCACATCCTACATTGACATAAGTAAATTTTAATATAATTTATGACAAACACCTATACCCAAATTTCATTTGGCCTAACACATGGACTTGCTTGAACATCAATATAATTAAGGATGAATATTCATATGCATTCACAAATTGTTTGAACATCCTAGCATCTACATCAAATCAATATGCTTAATTCCAACATAATCCCTAACAAGTACCCACTCAAATCTTATTTAAGATAATTATCATGAACTAGCTTAATCACATTATCATAATTCTATTCATCCTCCCCTTAAGCACACCTTTTCACCCAACTTAATTATGCTTACCCATCCATATACAATTAAGCAACTCAATCTTATCAAATGAACAACTTACTCTTGCACCCAACATGAATGACTTATAGGTTCAGTTGGAATAAAGATGTATTGTTTAGATTCAATTGAAAGGGGTGGAAAGATGAGGTTACCTTTGTATGAATTAGGGTTAGGACTGTGGGAGGGGTGTGGGTGAAGGATGAGGTTAGCAGTGGCTATGATGGAGGTAGATAAGAGGCAACCAATGGTCAAAGGTGCGGCGGTGGCGGCGAGGCTGCCCTGTTCTGTTTTTAGTAAAACAGGGGATCGAGGTGAGGGCGGCAGGGCGGTTGAACGGGGCAACAGTGGCGACGGCGGATCGACGATAGCGCCAGGAGCGGGTGGTGACTATTTGGAGCAAGTGGCAGACAAGGGGGGTTTGGCTGGTTGTGCGAAGGCACATAAGCAAGCGAAAAGAAAGTTTTTTCTCTTTTTTTTTTGTTGTTTCCTTTTGGGTTTTTGTTATTCTTCTAAATTTCTCAACTTAACAATATCTTTTAAGTCTTGCCTTCTAATTTAAAGGCTATACCTATTTTTTCTTATTTCTTTTTCCTATTTTCTTCTTGTTTCTTGATTGATAATTACTTGGTCAAATCAAATTTAATTTGATCATATCTCATCTTGTTTCACCACATGGTCAAACATTAACCGTACATTGGATTACTTTTATTTGCTAATTTTATTGATTTTCTTTAATTATTAAAAAAATTAAGTCAGCCTGATAATTATCAACATTACTTAAATGCAAACGCATGCTTTTAAGCGAATGTATACCTTCACATAATTATTTGTAATTGCATATGCTTTAAAGGAATTTTTTGATTACTTAATTCCTCAAAATGAATATTCTTTTCATTGATAAAAATGTGTGGCTCATTGCTCTAATTAATATCATAGTCACATGACTAATGCAAGAATCAAATTAATTAAATGCAATTAAGCAGTCGGTTGTTACACTTTGATCTGTTTTGTCTGTCCGGAATTGTTGGATGAAAAATCGCGAAGAATCCACCTAGGTTTGGCTACTCGAAGTTAAATCATGTTCCATAAATAATGGGTTGATAATGAAGATGATCTCTATAATTAATAATCTCATGGTTGAAAAACTAAAAGTTACATTGGTGTTGACTATTGGATTGGACTCAACCATTGCTAGGGTAAGACAGGGAGGATGGTACACTTGAATCTGCATGTGATGAATTGTATCCATCATTGAATTGTATCCATAATTGCATGGGCCTCTATCATAAGTGTCAAAACCACATGACAAAGTACAAAACCATCTCTGGTAAAATTTGAAGGTATTTGTTGTTTACCTTTCTACCCATAAATGGTCTCATTTAGATAATTAGATGGTTCATTTGTTGCTTTATCTTTACCCCTTCTTAGGTGATGACAAGTATGGGCGATTGTTCTTCTTGTTATTGTTGGCCTCTGCCATTATTATCGGGGATGGCAGGATGAATGTAGCCAATAGATATTCTAGAGGAATGAGAAGCGCCAACATGATTGACACCTTTATACCCCAATTCCCTTTATCTCCTGATTCTTCTCCACCTCCATTTCTATCAGACTACTCAAAGTAGCTAAATGGCTCCTAGACTTACTACTATGAGTGTCTTCAGGTCGTTGATTTATATTGCAATGAAATAGAGTGGTGACATGAAATTGTCAATCATCATCATCCCCAATGTTAATAGCAACATCATCTCGTTCTCCATCCAAATTCAACCATTTAAAGCCATCCTTTTGAAAGACTGCTTACTTCTTTTTTATCAACCAAAGATCTATTGGATCGTTGTCATCAAATATATAATCTGTATCAATTGGATTGAAAGAATCCAAAGGTTGATCGTGGCTCCTTTGTCTTATACGTATCAGTTTAAACTTATGGTTATAACTCAGGTAGACAATTAGATTGAGCTTTTTTATAAGTCAATCTTTGTTTTGATATGCACAAGGCTTAACATGCTCCAATTTATCTCACAACTAGATGTAAAAGTTGTTTCGCTGAGGATTCTAAGTACAATGTGCTGGAGTTCAACTGGACAGCTGTCATGAGTCCATTATTCAGCTGCATCAGACAAATTACAAAAAATAAGCTAGATATTTAAAGTTACTCATGTGCACTATAACTACAAATCTAAGCGTATAACCACTTGGCAATGTTGTCTTCACTGTGCTTTGAGCCGAAGGTGTTCCAAAATAATCTTGTTCTTGACTATACAAGAAAAGCTTCACATCTATATTTATGCTACGGATATAAACAAATTGCACATACTGTGTTAGAATTGTCAATATGTAATACAATAATTACCTTAACCTTACCCAATTCATCGTTCTTATTTAACTTTCCATATCTAGCTCCAGCCTCATTATCATATTTTGCACTTTGATCTTCACCTTCTATCATTGCTTTGTTGATTTTCTCGATACATGTATTTAGAATTGAAATAATAGCCTCAAAAAAAAAAAAAGAGCCATCAAGTGAAGAAAGGTTATAATCCATCCAAAATATAACAACCAACAAGGGAATAATTATAAAAAAATCATTATAATTCAGTTTTACTTGCAGCATGCAGATCTAAATGCAATAGAAAATTATATTTTTTGTCAATGATTGTCCTATACATTGAATAGTATCTACTTTTCTTCCTGAATGGCTAGCTTTGCCCTATCCATTGCCTCATATATTTGGGCCATTGTTGACTTATCATCTCCGTCATCCGTCAACAAGTCTCAAAATGTTTACTAAATGTTAATTGACTTCAATAACTTCTTTAGTCTTTGCCCAAAATGGCAAAGTTTCAGGTGTGAATGATAAAATAATTCACACTTCTTATGCTAGTGCATCTTTCGACTTTTCCAATCCAGAGTTTTCCCACTCAAATGATTAATGCATGTCTCTTAAAGCAATTTTATGTTCAGTGATACTCTCTAGAAACACGAAGTTCATTTAAAACCTTATTATGCTAGCTCATATGATGTCTTGACCATTGGTGAACTTTTTCATATAGTTCACAGTTCAATCATATTTGTATATGTAGGCGAAGATCTTCCTCGTCATTAAATAGAGGTTAGGGTACTCCTCTATTAATTTTATCCACGAGGCCTTAACTGCAAATGCATTATTCGTCACCACTTGGACCTCTTGCTATGGACCAACCTTCTTCAACTACTTTCTTCAATAGGATAAAGCAATAATCAGATCTTTGGATCCTACATTTGATGCACCAACTGATTTGTGAAAAATAGTGATGCTGTTTGAGTAAATAAGAAAATTGATTATGCTCAATCTGCTTTGACCTGACTAGCCATCACACATAATAGTGACACCTCTTTTCTCCACATATATGCATATTTAGATATCCATTGTTTGATCTTCTGATAGGCTTATATAAGATAGGTCATAGGAACTTAAAGTTGTTGGTATATCAATCAACGTCACAAATTGCACAAGGAGTGGGCTGGTATATCAAATCAACAACTGGGAATAGCTAGTTGTTATCAATTGCCCAACTTCCAATGCCTTAAAAAACTCCTCCTTCACACCTTTAAGTCACCTTGCATTCATTTTTGCTAATTTTTTCCTGGTTGAATCTCTTTCAGGATCGATCAACAGCTTTAAATCTATCCACGAGGGTTGAAATAGGTGTACAAGTTGCATGCCTATGTTCATCTATAACTATCTTTTCGAATAGTAGTAGGTCAATGCATCGGAGCCTTTCTTCTGCCCCTTTACTGTAAATCTACCCCTATGTGCTCGAAACAACAGTTGATTAATTGATCTTGCGATTTCTTCTTCTAGATCTCTCGTCCTTCTCACTTTTGTTTATTTTTCTCCTTGAATTATTGCAATAGCTCATTCATGTTTCTTTTAACCTCGGTAGAGAGCAAGGTGTAATATCACCTATCTTATGAGCTAAATGTTGCTTTGGACATGTGTATGCCACCTTGTAGTACTTTACCATAAAACTTGCACTGAACTACTTTATTAACAAATAACAAAATGCCACTATGTCTTCAAGAAAATGACTACTGCGTCTCGACATTTTTAATATCGATTTGTATAAAAACAATTATTAATTTAAAAAATAGGTGATGTGACTTGTAATGTTTAATCTTAAAAATTATGTGACTGGATTAATAGTCAAATAGATTTTTATAAATATAATGGCATCTAAAGCTAAATTTGCTAGTTATTTTACATTTTTAATGGTATAATGAGATCTCTAATTTCACCAGAATTTTAAGTTATTTTACCTTCAAATTTTATAATGGGATCTTGTATTCGTATTAGATGCTCGGATTTATTTTACTGTAACAGCTTCTAATTAATCATGTTTCATTATTTGCAATTATAATTCTGATTCTCTCAATTACAACTGATAAGCCCAATGATCGGGGCGTTACTGCCGTCTCAAAAGGACAAGGCTTGCTGCAAGTCTACTAGAGTTAATATAGTTAGGCATAGCTTTAACCATATGCATGCACTCATTAACCAACATAAGATTTATGCACTACAGTAAAGCAATTCACCACAGAGCTTATACCTCCGTACACTGAAGGTTACAAGATACTGCTCCAAAATATGCATGGTCTATGTCACTGTTAATTAATCCAAGTTTTCCTTACTTACTTATTCTCTTCGACTGACTCGCTAGCATGCTCTTCGGCTGACTTGCTACAATGAGGGCGATTCACTAAGTGTTTGCCTAAAACAAAACATGAAAGCATTTCAAACCGTGAGCTGAAGCCCAGCGTATAAATTGGTTGGTTGCCTGCTTTGCTATTCATTTTAAGTTAAAATAGTGAATGAGATGAATGTAAATTACATTGCTAGTTATTATCTGATAGTGAGCCCCTTAATACTGTTACGATCTATGGATAAGTGTACACTTGCCAAGTTGATCAGGGACCTGGCCTGAAGACGCGTGGATAACTGGAGGGCGAATGCCCTATAGATGATAACTGGCTGGGTCACTGATTAAGTAATAAATCACTGTGTAAACTTATTCATTGATATACTTACTAAAATATTATAATTTTGATAAATATGTGTTGACTTCTAAAGATACAGGCAATAAACATATCTGAAGTCTTTAAAGTGCAATCTCACTTGATAATACGTATGCACAATAGAAAACAATAGACTAGGTCCCGTTTCTACTTAAGAAATATAGTTATAGGTAAATACAGTTAGTAAATAACTTTCACTCCCATAATTTGTAACTTTAGTAGAAATTTGATAATCAAAAGGCATTTGTAATACAAGTAATTCAATATAAGATGAATTGCACCAACATGATTTGAAAACCAAATAAATTAAGGCAATTTAACTCAAGATAAAATAGTGTGGAGCAAAACTGATCAAAATAGAATGATTGGGATTATAAATGGAAGGCTTTGATGGTCACAAATGGAATATGCTTTTTTTTTTTTTTGATATTTCTAAGATAGATAATAAAAGTCTAAGGCTAAGAGGAAATGAAATAAGTCACACCAACTAGGCTCGATAACAACTGTTCTTGAGTCTTAATTCTCCCCATTTCTCAAATTTCATTTTCATACCCATTTAACTCATTGAACTCTCTAAACTTTGCATTTTCTTCACAATAACCATAATTATTCAGAAACTTTTGGTTAAGCTCCCACATTACTAGTTCACCATCTGGCGATATTTTAATACCCTTTCAAGATTCACTTTAGAAAATTCATGTCTTTCACTCTTGTCATCAAATTGAGATCTAAAATCCTAGTATGGAAAGCTTAAGAAGTCCCACAACACTTTTATTTACAGTGCAAAACCTAACTACCACAACACAATTCTTAAAATTGGGCTTAATCACAACTGTGCACAACTCAGGTCTATCATGTACAGTCTTAGCAAAACAGCCATAACTTTCTCCGCAGAACTCGGAATGAGGTGATTCAAAATGCATTTGGAAGATAACTCATTGATCCGTCTACCTACCAAAAATTACAATTTTTTGACTGCCCAAATAGTACCAGACCCCTGTTTTTGGTCTGTTCACAGTCCACTGTCCATGTTTTCACCCCTTGTTTTCCACATGATTTCCCTCTAAAATCAGTCCTTAAGATCAGTAAACAATACGTGGTTCTTCTCATTATCTTACATAACCATTTTACCTCAAAATACTCCATAATTGTCTTTATATATGTCCTTCAATTCCTCTCTTTACAAAATCACTCCAAACACACCTATAATTACCTTTGCTTGCATAAATGAGCAAATAAATCACTTTTAAATCAATTGGGGAATTTTCATAATTCACCCATTTATCAAAAATCCCACCAAGCCATTTTTTTCAAGTTAAAACACATCCAAGGTGTATTTTACATTAAGGTTTATACAAATAATATGCTTGATGCGAATAATAAACCAAACCATGCATAATCACCAAACCCTAGCTTATGTCCAATATAAGACAACTGTATCTCATCCCAATATCACCAAACACACCATCATCATCATCAATAGGTTTAAATATTACTAAATCAAAGATAAAACAATTAAAATCCAACACCTTAACTTAAGCTTGCATGATCATGGACACCCCTCAACCCTAGCATGGTTCAAGCTTATCCACTCAATTTAAAACATCAAAATAACCCTTGATTCTACCAATCCAACATGATCAACAACCATAACCAACACAAACAATAATCAAAACCAAAAATTAACAAGATAGAGTTAGGGTTTACTCACTTTGAGCTTGAAAGAAGGGGTGTACGTAAGGTTTGATGCTTGTGGGGGAGTGGATGGTGGCTAGGGTGGTGGGCTGGTGGTTGACTGGTGGCTGACTGGCTGGGCTGGTGGTGGCAGCAGTAGGAGAGAGCAACCAGGGGGGCATGGCTAGAGAGAGAAAAGAGGAGGTAGAGAAGTTTGATATTTTGTGGCTTTTTACTTGGTGATAAATGATTCCAAAACACTTGGTTGAGTTTTTAAGCTTCAAAAAGTATCTTTTTGCTAATTAAAATTAGGCACAAATGATGATAATCAACTTAATTTAATTGCACCAAAATTTTCGGGCCAAAATTTGAGCCCAAAATGAATCGGGCTGCAATTCGGGCCCAAATAAATTGGGCCAAACTTAATGAATTTATGCTCAATTTTTTGCATGATTAAAAATTAATTTTTTTGTGACATTATGAAAAATAACTTATCACCTAATCATATTTACCAGGACCTAATATCGATTCACCCGAAATTGTTGTGTAAATGAACTTGAATTGCAAAGTGGGGCCTGAAATGAATTCTCCCAATCGGGATGATTAAATGCGATATTTAAATGGGAGGATAATAATAATCATGACTTAATTAAATAAATAAACATGATTTAGGGTCGGGCCGTTACATTTTACCATTACAATTCATGGACTATAAAAAATAAAATGAAATATTAAAATAAATTATACAGATATGTGTTCGTGATTTGCAAGTTAATCATGACAAGTTACAAATCTTATGCCAAATAGAAAATAGACAGAACTAGTTGCCTTCCATTACAAGCTAAGTATATTAATTAAATTATAATAAAATTTTTAATTTAAAAATAAAATAAATAAGGACAAGTTACTGCCACTTCCAATAGACAAGTCAGGCGGATGGCCCTTTCTACCTATTATTTTCAATTTAAAGAAAAATACACTAATCAAATTAAGAATATGATAAATAATCTTTCCCATGTTCCGTATCTTGTCGCTCCATATTTTGAATCAATGACTCTTTTCCCCTTTATTTTTAATTAAAAAATAAATTAAACAAATTTGAAATAAGCAAGACTTCCCGTCTAGGTCCCTTTCTGTCTCTCCTCTCCATATTTTCAATCTTACTTTAACAATTCCCAAAGTCTTATATGACATATCCTCTAGAGGCTCCCTCAAAATCGATTTCTACTTTCCTCCCTCAATCATCCTCCTCAAAATTGATCTCCTGTTGTCCTCCTCGATTTTGAATACCTGTTAACAAGATCTACTAATTTTGCTAAACAAATTGTTTATGTTTAAAATTTATGCAAAGAATCTTCTTGCTCGAATTTACTTCCCAAATCTACTTTTTTCTGTTGCTTGAACATAATCTATGTAAATATTTCTCTTTTTTTTGTGTATTTCTCATGCCTTTCTTGTACACACAAGTAAGAATCTTCAGTCTTATCAATCGTGCAAATTTTATCTTGTCTCAAACTGGGGCAAGAAGTTATTTCACGTTCATTATATAGCTGTTCCATTGTGAAACATATTGTGAATCCCTTGTTTTAGGTGATCATCAGTTTGCCTATGCCTATATCTAAGCCAACTCCAAGGTTCTAGGATGGAACAGCATAGTTTTCAATCTCTATTAGTAGGATTGGTTTTGAGGAGTGATAACTGGCCCCATAAATCACCACGAACTTTTGCGACTTTCCAAAAGGTCACCCATCCTTGGACTTCTCGACATAAAGCATACTTAATTATAGAGCTCTTAACAGTACGCTTCTTGATTAAAAAGGTACGTATTTAGTGATATAAGTAGTCATTTCAAATTCTTCAAGCCTCAATTTTGACCTTACTTGAGATACTATATTCACCTCACTTGAAGAGTACAATTTCCTCATTGTGCCTTACAAATCAAATAATTTACAAATCTTATTAACCAACTGTCCATCATAGTATTTCTGCCCTACTAGATGACATCCTAAGGCTTTCTTGTCCACTGGGCAACAATAAAATGTTGAACTCATCCAACAATAGAGACCGTAAGAGTATCACAAAGTTGAAGATGTGAATTTAGTATGAATCAAATGCTGAAATCAACAAATGATTAGTGATATATTGGATTAATTGATTAAATCCAAATAAAAGAATGGAGAGGTAAAGTTACCAAGTGTGATGCTTGTATTCTACCGTATCACATTCTTAATTTCGATCAAACAAAACCAATCATCATTGTTGAGCAAAAGTAAAAACCATAAATTACCACAAACCAAGTCAAATAAAATAAAAATTTTTTAAAAAAGTCAATCCCTTTAAAGCCCAAGCATTCAATAATCAACGATGAGCTTGTACCTGAGATTACCAGAACCTCCAACTTAAGAAAATTTGAGGTTTACTCTCATCAATCATTGTCGCCAAGAAGGATTCGTACTTCAGCAGTTAATTAAGGAGAAATTATGCGATTTGAGCAAGGAAGATGAACAAAAGTCGAGTAAGAAATTCCCTCTGGTTGGTAGGATGAATTTGTTAACTAGTGAGCATAAAGAGAAAAGCATGAATGCTTAATTTATTGGGAAGTTACACGTGGGGAGGGATACAGATGAAGGGCAAGTTACAGATTGATGATAGAGAGAATATGAGTAACATCAGTCAGTTAAGGACTTTGAAAAATGCTTTTTTAACCCCAAAAAATCAAGACAGTCAAACAATTAAGGGCTCTGATTTTTCGAAAATATTAGATTAAC
Source organism: Carnegiea gigantea (assembly GCA_029747015.1). Lineage (NCBI taxonomy): Eukaryota > Viridiplantae > Streptophyta > Magnoliopsida > Caryophyllales > Cactaceae > Carnegiea > Carnegiea gigantea. The sequence continues at coordinate 920,606 of JAKOGI010000040.1, forward strand.
GATAAAATATCACTTTGGCTTTGCGGATCGGGGGGGAAGAGTCAATCCATCATTGCTTTCATGATATAATATATTCTTGATTTCTAATAATAATAATTTGTTCGTCTCAGTACACAAAATAGATTCAAATGAATTTGATTGAAATTTCTTTATATAACAAATGCCAAATCCAAATGGGCGCACCTTGAACCTTAATCCAAATAGTCTAAACAATCAATTTCTTTTTTCTTTTTCCAGACTTCATAATTGAAGGAATGGGGATACATACAACCCTAATTCTATTTTTTCGCCAAATGGAGGCTCAAAGTTTTTGAGCTTCATTTGTATAAGGTATTAAGGTTTATTGGAATTAACTTATGGGAGGAAATCATATCGAAAATCTCCCATGCTAGAAATTCAAGCTTTAAAGACATTGAATAAGTTGAAAATGTAAATGTCAATGCTGCTTCTGATTTGATTAATGCTCCAAGACGAGGAAATCAAGGGTCTTGCCAATGGAATCCAAAGGGAGACAAGCGTATAATAAAAGCTTGGCTTAATATTAGCATGAATGCATGTATGAGAACCGATGAAAAAGCAAAGCAATTCTGGGAACGAGTTGTAGAACACATTGCGAGTAAGAAAATTTTAGAAATGAAATCAATAAAGAAACATTGGGGTGGAATAAAGACGTGCTGTTCAAAATTCGGTCCCATATACGATAGTTGTCGTGAGCATGCTAAGAGTGAAATGACTGAGAAAGATATATTTGCTCAAGCACACGTTATATATCTCAAACTAACTAATGTAAAATTCCTTATTGTGACATTGTTAAAGATACTAAGATAACAATTTAACTGATTTCTCATAAAGTTTGGTCAAACTAATTGTAAAAAGAAGTATCACGAATGCATCATGGGTCATGACAACATATATGTTAACTAATGAGCTTTAAAGTGTACGAAGTATATTCTACTATATACACACACACACATACATACATACATGTATATGTATGTATATATATGCATGTGTATATATATACACAAACACACACATATATATATATATATATACACACACGTATATATATACATGTATATATATCTCTTCCCAATCCCAACCGCCAAAAAAAAAGAAAAAAAAACTGGACAGAAAAAAAAGAGGAAAACGGAAAAAAAAAAAAAGAAGGAAAAAAGGTGGAAAACCGAAGTTGGTTGCGGGCGGAAGGAAACGAAAGAAGCGAAGCCTTGATTCTTGAATCTTAATTCGAAGCCTCGCGACTGATCATCGTCCTTCACCCCCGATGCTAATCAGCTGCTAGAGAGAGAGAGACAGAGAGAGCTGCCATTGAATCAAGAACAACAATGGCGGGCGTGTCTCTGAAGTGCGGAGACTGTGGAGCGCTGCTAAGATCAGTGGAGGAAGCCCAGCAACATGCCGAACTCACTTCTCACTCCAACTTCTCCGAATCCACTGAAGCTGTCCTCAACCTCGTCTGTTCTTCGTGCGGCAAACCCTGCCGATCTAAAACTGTAAATTACTCTTCTTGAGCTTCTGATTATGTTTTTCAATTTCGCTTTTCATTCGGTTTTTTAGCTGGTATTTGATGATTTTGAGATTTCGTTTCGGTGTTTGTCAATCCAGGAGAGTGATTTGCATACTAAAAGAACTGGGCACCCGGAATTTGTGGACAAGACTTCTGAGGCTGCCAAACCCATTAATTTGGAGTCTCCAAACCCTACCAATGCAGCTGACGGTGCACCCATGGATGTTGATGCTAGTGGCAGTGGTCAATCTGAGGGTATTTTTTTTTTTTTTTTCACATTGTTTGCAATTCTCTAGGTTTTGCTAAATTCTTAGTCTATGTTTGATTAATGGGATAATAGTGCATTGGCAGTGAATTCGATCGGTTGATGTTGTGTGGATATATGTTGTAAAAAATGAGATGGGTGTGCCGCATAGCATACCAACACCAAATGCACCAGTGCCCCAATCGGAGTTTTGGGAAACTCACTAGGCACTCTTATTGGCGGTCTTGTGTAGAAGTGAACATCAATAATAGAAAGAAAGAAACCAGAGGTTAATTCAGATAAATCTTTTCTGAAATCAGTCTAGGAGAAGCAGTCTTTTTCTTGAACCATATAGGTTGAGGATTTAGAAGGGCGCAATGAGTTTATGAGCTGAAGTTAATAGTGTAAAAGATGTGGATTGAGACCAAATTGTGTTGATTTTAATTGATCGAGAAATAAAGGATCTAAATTTCGAAATGGTTGAATTGATTAGTTTTCCAATGTAGTCAGTCCCTACTTGGCCAATTCAATTGTCTAGAAAAACTTGGTCTTGTTTGGAATTAACAACCTAAGACTTTCGGATATGATACACCTAGGCTTAAGCTCACAGTGTTCTCACTTAAAGGCTTGCTTACCCTAAGAGATACCATGTAGGGTTGTCACCCAGGGTTTAGGAAATAAAAGGTGTTAGGGAAGGAAGCAGATACAATCATGAGTACATACAACACTGATAATTGTTACAAAGTATAAAAGTCAAGCAACATCATGATGGTGACATGCCAATTCCACATAATCGTGTGCTTCAAGGCACAAAAGCTCATCAAATTGAGCAATGAAACACATTTCAAGCCTGGAATTATCATCGGGGAAATTTGTTAAGGGGAAATACTGAAGAATTTTGAGGTCACCACCTAGTCCCACATATAATTGCTTTCAAGGTGCACCTCGATGATGACTAATGGCCTTCTGAACAAAAGAAGGGCAAAGAGCAAGCTTACGTAGGGCCAGTGGCCTAGTCTTGGACTTTCATAAATTCCCATCAGATGCCATGTCCATTGTAAATATCAAATGGGCCTTATCTATTTGATTATCTCGTTCTAGTTTTTCTTTGGTCTTCCTCCATCGCTTTTACACTCTTGTGTTAATCTTCTCACGCATCGTCGCTTCCTCCTGAACGCCTAGTCCTAATATGTTCAAACCATTAGAGGCTCTCCTGTTGCTTCTAATCCTGTATGCGCCCCTTACTTTGCTTATCTTCTTTCATCCTTATCCTGTTTAGTCTTACATGCCCAGTTATACATTGAACTATCCTCTTCTCTACAACACTCATATTGTTGAACTTGTGTTCCTTGATTGACCAACATTTGGATTTGTATAACAAGGCTGTTTTAACAACCATTTGGATTTGTACAGTTGTACTAGGATCTTCTTGTGACACAAAATTATGGTGGCAATGTGGCATTCTTCCATTTATGCAAATCCACCCTCATGGGACAGCAATGTCCTCACTGACATCTGTCTTGTCTTGTATGCAACACGGTTGTAGCTAACAACAATGTCCTCAGTTTTGCTTCAAGTTTTTTTTCCCCCCATTGCTTTTTAAATTCGTATTATTTTCTACAGAAATGGTCGTTCCTGAGGTTGATAAGAAGTTGCTTGAGGAACTTGAAGGAATGGAATTTTCAACAGCACGAGCAACCCGTGCACTACATTGCTCTGGTAATTTACTGAATGCAAAACGTCATGTTGTATGATTGCTCTGATAGAGCCAATTGCGCACCTTAATGAAAGCACTTTAATGAAAGCAAGTATTGGAGCTAAGATTTTCCACAATTGATCTCCTTGATCCCCTTTAATATATTGTTTACTCATTTTTTTTTTTTTTTTAAAAAAGGTTTCCCAGGGTGATCCTGTAAACTTGACCTAGTTGCTTGTTTGTAGTTTGATATGGTTACTCTTTGTTTTTGGCAAGTTGGCACGACTACAATTTATCGAATGGAAATATGGTTGCACTATCATGTGCCTGATGTTTGTTAATCCTACTATCTTTTATCACTTTTATTTTTCATGCCAAAATCTTTTCATGGCCTTCTGAAATCATCCTTTGTGAAAGTTTTATCTGTGCTATGTACATCTAACCCCTCTGGAACGGCTTTGTCTGGGCATATGTCATGTTTACGATGGGGCTAATAACCTGCTTTCACTTTCAGGTAATACCAGTCTTGAAGCTGCTGTGAATTGGATTGTTGAACATGAGAATGATCCTGACATAGATGAGATGCCAATGGTACACAATCCAGTTAACTAGTTTAGCAATTAGTGTTTAATACTCTGCGTTCAATTCTTCAATCTGCCCCAGCCCTCTTGGGACTATGTATGAGTGCTTTCAAGATGCTAAATGCTTCCTTTTTCCCTTGTTGTTTATTTTAACATCAAAGAATAATATTGTGTTGGGGGGGACTTATGGCCATTAATAAAAAATACAAGGTTCTAAGGCCATATAGCCCCGCCCAAAATACATAAATCAAGAAAATGAGGTTCTTAGGCTATTTATCCCTTTACAAGATACACAAATTGCTTAGCGATCTGTACGAGAAAGCTACAATCTAGAATAAAATTACAAAAAAGAGCACAAAGGATCAGATCTCTGCAATGCAGGTTTAACCAGCGGATCGGCAGGCTGAATCCTTACTACCAACGTGGCAGAATTTGTGTCCTGATGATTTGCTCTGCAGATATCTATAACCTTGAATTTTCATGCAGCCTTCATAGAATTTTTATTGACTTATTGTCGCAAACACACTAATTGCCACTGCAATAGTGTTATGTATGTATTACTTGTTCTTTTACAGGATGATTTATCTCATTGTCAAGCAATGAGCTTATATCATGATCATTTTATTGATTGTGGGATCCATCAAAGTCCTGTGCCCCTATGCTTCTTTCTATGGCTTCTTTGCCTAGGGCAAGCTAGCTTCCCTTGCATTCCACATATGAATTTCAATGTGGTTCTTTGAGCATGTTGCTCATTTGATTCTTGGGTTTTCTGTTGCCTTGTTTTTGCATTTACTTCTAGTACCTTATAATACTAAATTTCTGTATTCTGTAATGGTATTGGTTATAGACCTTGTTTGCTGTGGGGCGATTGGTCTCAAACTTTATTTTCTTATCCTTATTTTGTGGACCAACTTCAGCCTGTTCCTACATTCATAACCTAGTATCATATATAGAAGATATAATTAGTTGCTCAAAGTTATTCCTGCATTTATCACCAGGTTCCTGCCAATAGCAAAAATGAGCCTCCTAAACCTTCCCTCACTGAAGAAGAAAAGAAGATGAAGTTACAGGAATTGAGGTGTGATCTCCTCTTTGTTCTGTCAGTTTGTATACTATTTAAGATTCCCTTCTTCATAAGAAAAGAAATAAAAGGCTGCGCACAACAGAGAAGTCCACTCTCAGCCGGTATAAACATGTATGGTGGCTGTGACAATTAGGTTGTCTGATTATTTTGGGTGCTTTCTATATTTGTTTTATTCCTTCCTATCTTTCTTTTCTCCTTTTCATCTTCTCCCTGTTATCGCAGATTTCCTTGGGTCTTATTGAGTTTTCCTGTTTTTGGGCCTTTGTTTTGATGGTTCTTCTGATGGAGCAGCCTTGGAGCTGCTTAGGAGCGTCCAATGAAACTTCTACAGGATTTTTGCAAATGAGAAAATTTATCATTTTCCTACTTGTTTCTTGTTTGAGCTTTTTTCTTCTGTCCTAACCATAGGATCGCATTTTCTGTTTTGAAAATGCTTTGGCCATTTTTAATGAATTTCAGCGCCTACTGTTAGAAGCTGAAGTCCAGAGAACATAATTGGGAAAAGTGGAATTCTTTGGGGATGGGGAAGGCAGTTTAATCAAGAAAGATCCGAGTAAAATGTTCATGTAAATGCTTTAGGGTCGGGTAGTTGATCTATTTTACGATCCGAAGGGATAGGAAATTTTTGTGAACATTGCTATGTTTCCACGAAATTTGAGCTTCTTTGACATGTGTGATAATTTTGTAGTCTCGGATTAGTGGCATAGCAGTATGCTAATTGGGTGAAGATAAATGGAAGGTTATTCACACTTGTTGTTGGCCACACCCTCTCCTTTAAATGCTAGATTTAATCATGCTTTTATCTAGTTAATCGTGCAAGGGTTTGGAGATTGCTTTGTAAAGGGAAACCATGGAAAAGAATTACACTATTGGAATTTGAGACTGATGTATTTTATCAGACCTATGTTGTCTCACAGTTCTGGCTTTGCAATATGCACATAATGCTGGCACAGGTGCATTTGGAAATTGATATTTACTGCATAATGTACGTACCCCTCCTTCTTTCAGCCCCTTTCAAGGAATGGCAAGGAGATTTTTTTTTTTGGGGGGGGGGGGGGGGGGGGGGGGGGGGGGGGGGGGGGCTCAAATGTCGGTGGTTATTGGGTTGGGATTTACTCGTTTATGTTCCCTCTCACTTGTTTTAAGGCTTACTTGCTAGTGGCCTAAGACTCCTGGACCTTGCCTCGCCAAACATAATTTACATGCTGCCCGTGGGATGAAAACAAGGCCGATAACCAATGTGAAGGCTCCATCATCTAGGTTTCGGGAGTTACTGGCTTACCCAACTTTGCAACTGTGAAGGGCAATTCACTTGTGTGAATGTGGTTATGTGTTTGACCTAGAGCTTATCAGCCCCAACATTGTTAAATTTAGCATGATATCCCTTATTTTATTTATTTATTTGTTCATGTGATTATTGTGGGCCTATCATCTTTCTGAGACCTTTTTTTAGCTCTTCTATTGTTATTTATTTACGTTTATCCGTTGAACATTTGCTTGGGTATTCTACGTTAGCAATGTCACTATGAATCCAAAATTGTGCAAGTATTAGTCAACAAAACACCTTAGTGAGACCCTATTCTTTTCAGCTTTAAGCTTTAAGCTTTAAGCGCACAGCTCCTGACGACATCTTACAACTTTAACACAAGCTTTTTACAGCTATGTGCATATATTTCTATATTGTCTTCAAACTACTTACAACTGCTTACAATTTGGAAGCAACCCCTTGCAATTTTTTATAGCTCTTTATAGCTCTTTAGTAGGCGTTTGGTTGGACGTAATGTAATTTGGGTGTAATGCAATTAATGATGCAAAGTAATGAAAATGGAGGGTAATGTAATGGTGATTGCATTGCTATGTTGGGTTGATTTTAAACTAATTATGTAATGTAATGCAATAACCATTACGTTACCATGTTTTGTTGACAAATCAATCTTGCAAAGTAACTCTATGGAGGCCCCTGGAGGGGGTACAATGTATATTTGCTTTGAATTAATTTATTTTGAGTTGAAAACTGTTGCATGTTTTAAAGATCATTTGACAGCATCTTTTTCCAAGAAATTCAGACTCCCTAATTGGTTTTAAGTTTCCCATTAGTAAAAGAAAAACAAGCAATCTTTTTCTTTTTTTTTGGGGGGGGGGTCAAGAGCAGCAAAAACTGAGGACTAAAATCTAGAGAGAGAGAGAGAGAGAGAGAGAGAGCTGCAAAAAGGGGAAAAGGAATGAGTGTCAGTAACAGAGCTACAATAGAGGGATATGCCCCTCAATTTCTTGAGATTACCAGATAGAGAAGACCCTAGAATCCTACAGTTAGCTGTTGAAACTTGATGCAAAAATTAAAATGAAAAACTTGATCCTGCAGCAGCAGTAGATTGAGTTTGAAAATTGAATTCGTCGAATGAAATTGACGATGGAGCAGCAGCTTCGAGTTCAAAAATTTGGGGATTGAGAGAGGGAAGAAAACTATGTGAGGAGAAAGAGAAAGGAGAGGGAAGGAGGAGAAAGAAAAAGGAGAGGGAAAGCGGAAGCTTCTATGGGAGAGGACACTGGATTTTCTCCACCATTAAAAGAAAGCAGAAGGTCGAGGAGGAAGAACGTGATTTGAGGCTATGACTTGATCTATCAGCTTTTAATTGCATAGTTGGCCTGATTGCATTGCTGGATGTAATGGGCATTCCGCATTACTGAAGGAGGCCAATATTATTTTAATTACAACTCTCTACGTAAGGATGATTGCAAGGTTAATCTGATTACATTGTCTTTTAGTGAACCAAATATTCTAATGCAGTTAGTGCTGTAATTTCAATTGCATTACCTAGTTGTTGGCAGCCAACCAAACAAGCCCTTACAGTTTCTTGCAGCTTGTGGCTTAATTTATAGCTGAAATGGTGAAAAGAATAGGGCGCAAACCTTAAAAGTTCACTCTCCAATAACTGCAGCCTATGTGGTATCCAAACATTATTCCACTCCTTGAGTCCATGACTCTAACCACATTTTGGTCCCTGATTTTCAGATAAGTTATGACTATCGGACTGTTTCTAATTTATATTTTGTGATGTTTTTGTGCTCTTATGGTATTTCTATCAAAAGATCAATATGACGATGCAAAAGGTTAAGGTCTATACCCTAAACATCTTTAAATTTTGTTATTCTTATATCTTGAAAATTTAATATTATCTCTTTTTACATTGTAAGAGAACGGGCCCGCAAGAAGAAGGAAGAGGAAGAGAGGAGGATGGAAAGAGAGAAAGAAAAGGTACCCCTATTAACCATTACATGTCCTAGTAAATGCAGTTTTGTTTTTTGACTTAGGGAAGGAGAGTTCTATTCTTGAGTACGTTAGCTTCTACTTCTTTGACAGATAAGCTCAGCATATAAATAAAATAGGACATGTCACAAAGTTCTTGTTTTTGGATTATAATAGCTAATCAAATGGGGAACTGAATCATCTGGGCAAGGTTGAGGACTGTTCTGTACAAGGTTCTTGTATCTTTCTATTGTGTAGATTGCTCTTTGTGAATGTCCTGCATGAGATGCAGTTGCAGTGGAAAACCTTTCGTCACAAGCCCTCTCTACTGGATTGACAACATGACTAGAATATCCTTGAGTATAACGGCTTTTGGTGCTGAACCGAATGCACATGCTAAGAGGGTGAGAGATTAGATAGAAACTCATTTACAGTAAAAAAGAGGGCTGAACTACTGGCTGGGTGGAGCATTTTCTTCTTTTTCATCCTTTTTTCTTGATAGATTAGATTCATCCATTCACTTGAGCTATGTGGTGCCCTATAATGTGAGTGCCTACAAAAAAGTAGATGTCTTACACTTATTTCCTGCAGGTTTATATTAGTTTGCCTCAAAAGTTACATGGTTTTTTTGTCAATAGATTTTCAATTTTTCCCCCCAAAGAAGATATTTTCATAATGGTGACATCTCACTTCGATGATGTTGGTTTGGAGCTTCTATAGGAGAGGATTCGAATTGGAAAAGAACTTCTTGAGGCAAAACGTATTGAAGAAGAAAATGAGAGAAAGCGGTTTGTCTTCATTCCATTTGTTTTCATCTTGTTGTCATTTGGATTTTTTTTTTTCAATTTGTTTTCCTTGAGAAAACTGCAAAGGACTTTTGCTTGTATACTGTTCAATGTAAATGCATTGTTATTGGGCAGTTTGATAGCCTTGCGAAAGGCTGAGAAAGAAGAAGAAAGAAGAGCATTGGAAAAAGTTCGTAAGAAATTGGAAGAAGACAAGGTTGTCAATGTTGATTTCTTATTTCCTTCTTGTTTAACTCCTCTAATAAGTAGAGTTTCTGCTGAATACCCTGTCAAGGCATTTGGAAAGATGCTTAATTGTCATTTTATGTATGCTTGGAAAGAGAACAAAAGGGAGTTTTTTGGCTTTTTTGGGGTTTTTTTTGGGGGGGGGGGGGGGAGATGCTGGAGCAGCCCTTTATATTCGACAATCACAAGTGCGGGTTGGGTTAATGATGTCCCTGGGAAGGTGCTCTTCTTCTTTCACAAAGTTCAGTGCTGTTTGACTTTGATGCAATTCCTTTATCTAATAATTCTTGATCAACCTGAGGGGGAACAATTGGTCTTATTCATTTGACACTTCCCACAACCCCGTCCCGTCCCCCCCCCCCCCGGGGGGGAAAAAGGTCTCGTTATTTGAAGAGTGCTGGGAAAGTGGAGAATGACTTAATGCAGCAGAAGTTCTTCATACCAAGGATTTAAAATGCGGTTTCAGTCAGCGATTGCGGTTTCGCTGGCGATATGGAAAAATCGCTTTAATGTGGAAATTGCGTTTCATGTCGCGGCGAAAATGCGGTGCAGCCAACTTAGAAACCTTTCCAATGAGGTCATTGCCTCACGGATCGGCGACATTTTGAATCCATGGTTCATACTGAAAACGAATCTTTGTTCTGTTGTTTCTGCAGGCTGAAAGAAGGCGGAAATTGGGGTTGCCTCCAGAAGATCCTGCTCCTGCAAAACCCTCTGAACCTGTTCAGGAGAAGAAGGTAGAATCATGTCAAAAGAGTATATTCTGAAGTTACGGTTTATATTTTGGGCAATGTGCTGCTGATGTTTTGTCTTGTTTATTTATGAGTTGCAGAGTACATTGCCTGTTAAGCCTGTTACAAAAGCTGAGCAAATGAGAGAATGCCTCCGATCACTGAAGAAAACTCACATGGTAACCCAGTTTCCTCCCCAAGTTTGACTTGTGACCATCTTAGGTTCTAATCATACCTTCAATAACGTAATACTGGTTTTTTGGATGTCTTTGTACTAGAATGAAGATGCCAGGGTGAAGAAAGCATTCCAAACACTTTTCACATATGCTGGCAATGTGGTGAAAAATCCAGATGAGGAGAAGTATAGGAAAATTAGACTCAGTAATCAGGCTTTTCAGGTGATGATTTGTTATAATATCCTAAGTGCATTTCTATGAATCTCTTATTAATGGCCTTTTTATCAGTTTGCTTGCGGTGTTATTGAGGACTGACTAAATAATGTTGTTTTATAGTCTGTTAAGTATCTAATATTTCTTGTTTAATGCCATTTTTATAGGAGAGGGTTGGTGGATTGAAGGGAGGCATTGAATTTCTTGAGCTGTGTGGATTTGAGAAATCTGCAGATGGTGAATTTTTGTTCATGCCCAGAGACAAGGTTGATATTGTGGTTCTGAATACAGCTGGGAAAGAACTGCAGTCTGCGATTGAGAATCCTCACTTTGGAGTTCTTTAGAAAAATTTGGAACAAAATATATTGCAAAAATTTAATATGGAATTTGATGACCTTTTGGGTTATTAATTTGGATTGAAAGTTTTTACATCTGAAGAAAAAGATGATTGCAATTGTGGGAAAGAAATTCTTTCCAGTGAGCATCATTTGATTACAATTTTTGTCTTTGTTGAAAGGTGGTATAGATTTCAGTAGAAACAAGTTTGAAGTTTCATCGTTGCTGTCCTATGTAACTATAGCTCATGTTTCGGTACATATCTCGATGATAGTTTAGGGGCATTTCGGTAACTTTTGAGGAGGCGCATTCCACTAACTTTTGAAGAGGATCTTGGACTACCATTTGTACTTGTCAGATTTGAATTTCTCCCTTGATTGCTTGGAGGAAGGCTAATTTGTAACCCAATTTAATCTTAGAAGTTAAATTACTATGTCAGGATATATTTTTTTCGACTTATGAGAAATAGTTATTAGTATTAATCGTTGAAACATGCTGAATTATGTTAAAACTTGTTGAATTGTCAAAGAAATTATAGTCAGATATTTTCAATAAGTACTTAACAATGTTGAATTGTACTCAATGATACTAAATTGTGTTGAATCATGTTAAAAGTTGAATGCTGATGATAAACACTTATGAGAAATCGAAAACAACATGCCCTAGGTGTGGGGGATTCTAGCTTGATTAAAGGAGGAAAAGGACAAAATATTGGTGGATCTAATAATAGTTGAACGATGTTCATGGACATTCTTGAGCCAAAATCTATTTAAATTGTGCTTTAAAATTTATAAAATTTAAGGAATATGGGCCAAAAGGATACCTATAATAAGACTGCACTTAATGTCCAATGTGTTCTTGACTTATAGACAAGAGCTGAAAAGTAATATGGTCAAAATAGATACCCCCAATGTTTCTCTTTTTTTAATGGACTTTTTACTTTTGAGTTTTTGGTCCTTTGACGTTCTTTCACCCTTGACTCTCTCTCCCCTACTAATTGAAAAAAATAAATAAATTATACGCCCTTCCTTATTGATATCTTTCAAACTCAAAATAAAACATAAATCAAACTCTTTTTGTTACATTCTCACTAAAAAGGACTTGATGTCCGCAGACATTATTGCAACCGTTTCAATTACTTTTCAGCACCTTTCATGCATAAAGTTTAAAGAATCTTTTGTTTGTGTATGCGCATATATAGAGGTGGATTTACGTTGCGACTACGATCAAACTCTTTTTGTTACATTCTCATTAAAAAGGACTTGATGTCCGTAGACATTATTGCAACCATTTCAATTACTTTTGAGCGCCTTTCATGCATAAAGGTGAAGGAATCTTTTGTTTGTGTATGTGCATATATAGAGGTGGATTTACGTTGTGACTGCGATCCAAATGCCTACTAGTTGAAAAAAAAAAATCATTATAATTTTGTATAAAAACTCTTCAGTTTTTTTTTAAAAACATGGACAACCATAAATTTATTTAGTATTATCAAATTTTGAAAAAAATTAACTAGACACCATTTTACGAATTGTCTTGATCCACGACCGGAACATATTTTAAGAAATGGGTTTAAGGGCCTGTTCTTTTCGTGGATAAATTAGGGTGGGTAAAAGGGTGAAGTGAGTTGAAGTAGGTTGAGGTGGGTTGAAGTAGGTTCAAGTGGGTTGAAGTAGGTTGAAGTGGGTTAAATTTTTATGTGATAAATTAAACTTGGTTAAAATAGTGGGAGTGAGTTAAAGTAGGTTGAAATGGGTTGAGGTTGATATTTTGGAATTGACCAACGAAAAGAACAGGCCTAAGTGTAAAAAGGAGGAGAAAGAAACCAAAGTCTTTCGTGACCATGACGCCTAAAAAACCGAATTACTATCGGACGTGCTAGGGTGGATGGAGCCACAAGGAAGCAAGGTAGATGAAGATCTAGATAAAGAGCAAAAGAAAAAGATTTAGTCGAAAAAGCGAACTTCTTTCCTTGTTCTTCTCCTCAAACTCTTTGATTGAACTTTTGGGTTCTCTTTTACAATAACCAGTGGGTTTGACATTCTTTATGAGTTGTGTAATCTATTCATTTGTTTATTAAAATATTTTTTTTTTTAGCAAAAAGAAAACAAGAATAACTCTTCCACCATTGATGAGCTAAGAAATTCTACAAGCGATAGCGGAGTTCAAACCTAAAAATGTTAGAAATACAATAAACATGCCTATAATTTCCATTGCAAATATCCGATAGCCATGTGCAAAGATATGTTAAATTTATATGTTTACACACTCAGCTCTATTTAATTAGTGAATTTCCCAAATGTTTCGAATGTATGTAATTGTATTCCTTGTTCAAATTAGCACACAATATTATCCTTGCCAACGATTTGTCTGAGATTCATAATACAATGATTTGTAGAGATTTTCATCTTCATTTTTCCTCATAATATTTATGAGGGGTCTTTTTTTTTGAGGTATTATTAGCGTCTTATTTGCACAACAATTACTAGACCAAAATTAATTTTGATGCCAACGTCACCTTTCATCTGACACCTTCCCTGATGGTTTCTAATACTACATTTCTTGCCAAGAATCTAAATGTTTGGCCATACAAGAAAATAGTGAGACTTAGGGTCTGTTCTTTTCGTAGGTAAAATGGGGTGATCAAAGGGTGAAGTAGGTTGAGGTAAGTTGAAATGGGTTGAAATTTTTTATGTGATAAATTAAACTTGGTTAAAATAGTGAAAGTGAACTGAAGTAGGTTGAAGTGGGTTGAAGTAGATTGAAGTGAATTAAGGTTGGTATTTTAGAATTGACCCACGAAAAGAACAGGGCCTTAGGTTGAAGATTTAACTCCATTTTAGGTTGTCCAAAATTTGTTATTGTAAATGAGAAGCTCGCCAAGACTTGCACATCGACATTCCCAAGGGCCAAGGCACTTTGCAATGTAAATACTTTCATATTTCCTACAATTTCTTTCTTGCGCAACAAACTAAAAAGTACGTAATCCGACCTTTAAATCTCAAAAACTTCATGGATTGCAATCTTTGATTGAGCATTTCTCCGACTACTACCTTGTTCATGCAAGACAAAGATGATTTTCTGTTATTTATTCTTGTTCCAAATGAATGATCTAGCAAGGAGACCATATCATAATTCTCTTCTCTTTACTAAGATGACATGAGATTCTGGCAATGCTTTGGTGATAAGTAGAACAAGATCAATTAGCATGCCACGGTGATCCTCTCATGTTAATTCATTGTGGGAGGACTGTTTGAAACAATAGAAAAAAAAAAAAAAAACTTTTTTTTTGAGCGGAAACTTCTTTAGACTAAGACCCTGTTCTTTTCATAGGTCATTTTAGATTTACCAACCTCAACCTACTTCAACCTATTTCAACCTACTTCAACCAACTTCAACCCACCTGGAAAAAAATACCAACCTCAACCCACTTCAACCAACCCAACCTACCTCAACCCATTTCAATCAACTTCAACCCACCTGTTCATAAATTTAATAATTTGCAAAGTGTCATGTGAGATTTAATTATTTTTGAAAAGTAGTATGATTTGAAAATGGTGAAAATTATAAGTAACTTGAGGTGGGTAAAAAGGTGAAGTAGGTTAAGGTAGGTTGAAGTAGGTTAAGGTGGGTTGAATTTTGTTGATGTGATAAATTAAACTTAGTTAAACTAATGGAAGGAGGTTGAAGTGGGTTGAGGTTGGTATTTTTGAATTGACTAGATACGATTCCATTTTATTGATTATCATGATGCATCAGGCAGTATTGATTTGATACAATTCCATTTTAATTTTCAAATTATCATCATCATATTTGTTGTCACACGCTTTTCAAATTACATCATATTTTTATTATTTTTCACAACCTAATTTTTTGTATTTTATAAAATTAGGAAAAAGCTAATGTTATATTTTCAACGAACTCCTATATTTAAAAATTAACAACAAATCTATATTGCTGATATATTTTGTAACACTTACGATCATACTATTTTCTTTTGTTACATCTGAATTTTTCGAATACGGGCTTGTTATTGTCATCAGTAAATTGGGGTAGGTAAAAAGGTGAGGTGAGTTAAAGTAAGTTGAGGTGGGTTGAAGTAGGTTGAGGTCAATTGAAGTAGGTTGAATTTTTTTAATGTCATAAATTGAACTTTAGTTGACAGTGGAAGTAGGCTGAAGTAGGTTGAAGTGTGTTTAGGTTGGTATTTTTAAATTTACCCATGAAAAAAAGGCACGTATATAAAAAGTTGTCATCAATAAATTTTGTAACCCAAATCGTAAAAAATAATTGACAAGTTGTGTCGGCCTCCAGCTTTCAGAAAAATAGTTACAAAATTGTGAAATTATCATTCAGCGAAAAAATGCATTAAAAATTACAATAACTTCATAAATTATCACACATAATTACGTTCTCATTATTTTAACTCACTTCAACCCACCATAAAAAAAATATACCAACTTCAATCAACTTTAATCCACCTCCAAAAAAAAATACTAACTTCAACCCACCTCAACCAACCTCAACCCACTTCAACTTTTTATTCACTTCTATTTACTTACGAAAAGAACAGGCCCTAAGATCTCTCTCTTTAAAACTCTTGTATGATAGATTTTGTTTTACTTTGTACACTATATGGCAACTTTATCATTCTTGGGAGGTCAATAAATTCATATTTTAATGCACTTAGTCATTTTTAAAATACAAAATTAGACTATGCTTTACCACTGTACTCTTCGCACAAGTTTGTATTTTCATGGCTTTGTAAGAGGATAAAACCGAACTTCTAGGTAGTTTTTTTTATTGTGTCACTCAAAGTCAAGTACTGTACATTGCATGACGTTTGCTTGAAATTCTTTTGGAGACGGGGAGGATCAAATAATGAAGCAAGAGAACAATTCGTTGATAGATGGGCGAAAATGAAGTTGAGGATTGGAAATCAACTTTTATTGCATAGACTAAAATGTGCATGCTTTAATTTTTCTGGTTGACTCCTTTCTTTGTCAGTACTTAGCACTGTTGTCTCGCATTTTTCTCTCTCTTCCATTCGGATGCCATTATCTACCCGTGTTTCTCTCTCTTCTACCGACCAGTTTTTGGTCCACCCATCCCAATCTGATTATTCATCTGCAAACCCCCCTAAAAAAAAGAGCACTCCCACACTCCTCTCACTTTCGAACTCGTTGCTCCCTCTCTCTCTTTCTTCTTGATTTCCCACGACATCGAAACCCAACTCATCCTTTTCACAATCAAACATTATGATTCACCTATTTGGAAGACATCTTTATCTCTTGTGTTTCTCTCTCCTCTGTTTTTTGAAGGCATAGATCTTGTTCTACTTCGAAAATTGATTGTTAGGCTCCATTTTTGCCATTGTCCTCAAGATTGATTATGACCATATTTGGTAAAGAGCTTTTTTGATGCAAAAAGAGCTTTTTGGAGTATCAGCTGTTTGACTCTGGTCAAAAAGCTCTTTGAAGTATTTGATTGATTAGCTTTTTAGATTAAATTTTTATACCCAAAAAACTCTTTTACAAAAAGCTCTTTGGGATAGCTTTTTCAAAGAGTTTTTTTGATATTTACTATTATAATGACCATACTAACCTTATAATTTGGACAAATTTACATTAAATGTCATTCACAAATGATATTCCCAAATGTTGGATGCTTATACTTTAAATTTTTCAATTTATTTTTTTCTCTTTTGGGACAAGAGTTGTGGATGGTCATGATGTTGAAGATAATGCTTTTAATTTTAACACTTTCTTAATTTAACAAATAATTTATGTTAGTTAGTCTTACATGATATATAAATATTTTTTATGTCACATAATTTCAATTGCTATTAAAAAGAAAACATTTAACATTAAAAAGATATTTTGATAATAGTACTAAAATTAGGAAAAAGTATAAATGTAATTTTATATATCACATAATCTTAATTCATAATTCATATCGAAAAGAAAAATAAATATGCAATGAAAAATTATTTTTTTAGAAAAATAATGAAATTGAGTAATGGGCATAAGTGAAATTTTATCAAATAGTTTTGTTAGAAACAGCGAATTTTACCAAACACTTTTTTCACAAACAGCTAATGTAATCAGCTAAGTCAAACAGCTAATGCAATCAACTAACAGCTAACAGCTAATGCAATCAGCTAATAGTTAAGAGCTAACAGTTAATTGCCAAACATGACCTATGTGATAAGATCGTATATATGGTTGTGGGGTGATAGCAGCGGTAAGAACTGGGGTTGTCATTGGCATTGGGTGGGTGGAATTTCTAACTTCTAATTGATGCACTGGATGCTAATGGTGTTGCTGAGGTAAAGAGCAGAGAAGTCAACAGCCGAAATAGTTTGTATTTGAGCAAAGTTGGTGGAGGCGGGAGAAGGCAAAAGACTAAGAACATTTGGAAAAGGCATGTTTGGATATTGTTGGTGTTGGATTTGGCTGTTTGGTTGATCTTGTTTGGGATTTGATTATTTGTATATGGATTCGAATTCACTTAGGTAGAATAAAATGCTGTGGGATTATTATTATTATTATTATTATTATTATTATTATTATTATTTGTTTGATGAAAATAGCAATGTTATAGGAAACAAATATTAATAGAAATGTGAATATATTAACATTAAAATGGAATGCTAAATTTTTATAGGCTAAATATATGTCCATATTTTTCAAAATGAATATCCATTGCTGTCAACAGTAACACGATATTGAAGTTTATTTGCAAAAAAAAATCTAAAATAATTTATTTTTTAAAATAGAAAATATTCGTTGTACATTTAACTTATTCATGAATTTTAAGAATAACATATAACTAAAAATAGATTGCATATGTTCTATAAAAAAATAGATTATAAATGCAAAATATATAATACCTATGAATTTGTATGAATATAATTTTTGTTTGCAAGACTAGTATGTGCCTGTGCTTGTGCACGGAACTTTAAATTGCAAAGATTAACAATATTGAATATTATGGAGTTTAAATTTATTATGTTCAAATATATATTTTAATTCTATTGACAAAAAAATCCAAACTAAATTGACCAATCCAATGTTCATACTAAAATGCTGCGATGTAGGCATATAGTCTACATCCAACATAAATAGATTTTCCGTTATTAAATACATTAATGAAACAATTCAATTGTATGTACATATTATTATTAAGTCTTCTAAAATAAAGAAACATCATCCAACTAACAACAGAATTAAGGGCGTCATCCTATATATACATGATCTATGGGAATCAAGGTCCAATATATCAAACCAACAGTTTTGTTCTTCTCTATGGAAACTCTTCAAGGACACTAATTTAGTTCAAATTTTATTTTTCGAACTAATGACTTCATGTTAATGTTCTCCGATCCATCCCTGTCATTCACAATATCACCAAATACAAACCCCTTATCAGTGACTAAAGCAGTAATTTTGTTACTTTAAATAAATGAGATTGATCATCATCAATTCTTTTTTTAAAAATAGCAAATGAAGTATGTGTGTATGTGCGTGTGTATATGTATGTGTATATGTATATGTATGTATATATATATATATATATATATATATATATATATATATATATATATATATATATATTATATATATATATATATATATATATATATATATATATTAGTGCTGACAGAAATGTGTCTGACCCGGATATCTGAATTTGTCCGTCCCGAAAAAACTAGGTACAGTTATAAATATTTTATCTGGATTTTAAATTCGGACACAACATTATTTATAGTTCTATTGTCCTATACCAATTTTGACCTGAATTTACCCTTATCTGAATTATCCCACCTAGAAAAAATTGGTATCAGATATCAGTTTCTTATCCGAATTTTGATCTTGTCCGAATTGTCCGACCGGAATTCGACCCGACCTCGAAATTTTGCCAGCGATATATATATATATATATATATATATATAATATATATATATATATATATATATATATAGTGTGTGTGTGTGTGTGGTGGTATATATATATATATATATATATATGGATATATATGTACACACACACAACACACACATACACACACACATATATATATATATATATATATATATATATATATATATATACATACACACACACACACACACACATACACACACAATATATATATATATATATATATTATATATATATATATATATATATATATATATATATATATATATATATATAGATAGATAGATACACACATATACATATATACATACATACATATATATATATGTGTGTGCGTGTGCGTGTGTGTGAGTGTGTGTGTGTGTGTGTGTATATATATATATGTATATATATATATATATACACACATGTATATACATATATATACACACACACACACATATGTATGTGTGTGTGTGTGTGTGTGTGTGTGTGTGTGTGTATGTAAAGATTTCAAAATTTCACTCAGTTTCACAGTTTAAAGAAATTAAGCTCAAATATATTGTACTATAACATTTAGTGACACAACCTTAGGAAGAAAGCAAATCCATGGTGACTTACCATTTCATCAAAATAAAGAAACGTATCATCTGCATGACAAAGAAAGAGACTGTAGCTACATTCACATTTCAAACTGTCATTACTTATATCATCTGCAGAAATCTTACCACAATGCTTCTTATGACCCATAAGCTCACTGCCATGAGTAAGCCGACTCCACGTTTATTGAAGGCAAGAGATTCTTCCAAAATAATCCTTGCATATTCTAATCCAAATAATAATACCGTAGCGAGATCCTGCATTAAATAAATGGCAATAAAAAACACATTATGTTGGATGACCTGCAATACTATTCTACAAAGATAACTCGCAATATTCTTCTGCAAGGGCTACAACATGCACCAGGTGATGCCACAAATACAAACCTGGTTCGCTGCGGCCCAAGAATGATTAATGCTGCTGCCCCTGTAAAAGCAGCTGCAAGAATAGCGAGAGCTTTCAGGAGGTTAGTCTTGGGCTGGAAACTGGCTTCAAGATCTTGGGAGCTCATTTCATCAACAGAACACAAAGGGTCACATTCTCCTGATGTTGGTGGCAGCTCCTGGCAATATGCTATATGGTAAATAAAGCTCTCAGAGGAAATCTAATTGGAATATGCCCACAATCATCCACACAATAGTGAGTAATCAGAAAAATGGTTTTGCAATCACTTTGGCTATAACTACATAGCCCAACGTAACATTTCCTAGCTCCTGCCACTGCTCACTATCTAACTCCTTCCAAATGCAATACAGATACTTCTACACTGTATTCCACATTACTTGCATTTCATAGCAGCAAACGACCTGACACCAAATATGTCGTCAACATCTCTCCATTTTATTCATGAGGATCAAATAGAACATAACTCAAAGTCCAACATCAAGAGCATTCATACTACATGCAGAGAACCCGTAGAGCAATTGGGAACCCATGAGAATTAAAATGCCAAGAGAACTTGAATTATAAAAGATGTCCATAGTGAAAATGGATTTCAGCCTCTTGGCTGCGTTTTTGCACTTCTCCTTGTTCGACCTAGTTTGCAACGGTCAGCACTCAATAAATTCCTAATTCTAACAACTGAAGCATAACAAATCAAATTCAGCATAAATGCGTGCAAACTAATTGAATTCAACAACGTAATTCAACACTTACTCCAGCAATCCAACAATCATCAATCCATAAAAGTTGGAAATTTGACGGATAAAACTTTGCAAAGGAAATTGAACCTGAAGCTGGGAAGAAGATGAGGAGCCTTGGGCCTTATCTTCAGCTCTGACAATTACACCCTCCCTGTGTAAATCTGTTGAGTATCTGCCACCCCATAATCTTGAATTCAAGCTCGTCTGTGACTTGACGGCTGACAGCGATACTCACCGGAGCAACACTGGCAACATGTAGCGTGTCGGCAGCTGGGATATCGACAGGTAATACGCCGAGGCGGAGAGAGAAGATGCCATGGAAGGCGGAGTAGGCAGAAGAACCCCAAACACCTCAATTGTTGCCGTGCGTCTGATTCCTACCATAGAAACTTGTCTGGTGAATGAATAAAAATACTGAGACTTATTCAATGGAAGTCATCAAGACAAGAAACAAAATTAAAGAAAAGAGGAGAGATATAGATGTGTTCACCCATGGTGATGATGGAAACCTATTGGGTAGTTTAATTGAGAGTCTAGAGAGAGATTTGTGAGTTGTCAGATATGGGAAGTAACTGCCCCATAATTCTTATACACTGTTAGTGGCCATAAAAATAGGTAGCGATAACGATGTAACCATCCACTATATATGTTTTCATGTAGATAATATGAAGATAATATAAAGATATAAATCTAAAATTTAAATTTTGAAATTGAATGAAAGTTGTAACTGTTTAGAGCAATTTGGCAGGATTAAAGGAGAAGTGTGGATTGATGGAGGGAAGGCTTATTAACTCTTTTCATTCTACTATTTATAATATAAAGCTGTGTGTGGATTCCTGACTTTTAAAGCCAGCAAATCATAGGTTAGAAGTTGTCAAGGTAGATAACTGACACTTCACAAACATAATAATGTTAATTGAAACTACATTAAATACTAAATCCTAAACAATAGCCCTTAAAAAATATCTATATACTTTTAAATTAAATGTAACTATATGAACAGTAATAAAAATGTTCTTTTACGAAAATAGAAATGTGTGCCACCAAAAAGAATAGAAATGTTAGAATCAAACAAATATTAATAATAACATTTTTCCAAATTAGCATCAATATTAACATTGGAAGGAAGAATATTATAATTTTAGAAATAGAATCAACATTTTTAAAGATAATATTCTTTTTTTATAGTAATAATGTAATATTGACGCTTATCCTAAAAGAAATTTTTTTTAAAAAAATATATTATTTTGAAACACATAAAATATCAATTATATATGTAACATAATTCATGAATTTCAATTATCAAAATTAAATAAAATATATTATATGAAAATTACATAATAACTAACACAATTGTATGAAT